>VXBT01008397.1:700453-1183792 GCA_013400235.1 Oriolus oriolus | reverse complement strand
TATATATATATATAATATATTTAAAGCGTAACTCTGACTTTTTTCTGTCTCTGGTGCTGTTGAAACAGAGGAAAAACCTGAAGCCTGCTGAAACTCAGATGTGAAAACCCAATTCAGTAGCAGGCATTGTGGAACTAATTTTATATTTTTCTTCTTTTTGTTACACAAAATTTACAGAAGTAGAACAAACTATGCCTTTGAGATGACAGCTATTCAGAGATATTCTAGTGAGGTATACAGAGATGCAGAATATATTAATTTCAGGCTGAATGAAGGAGTCCTGTTTATTACTCCAATACGTAATTTCCCTAACAAAAACACTGATTCCTACAAAAATCCACCAAATCTTTTTTCTTTTCTGGTAACCTTCAGAGTGGGGGTATAGCAGGTTTGCTGTGAGTCCATGAAAGAAATTATTTCTAAGTATGAAGAAAATATTTTTGACACAAGAATGCAAATTTCTGATAAAGTAGTCACTTTAATAGTAGGTTTTTTATGAAATAGTGAAAATAGATATTAAATATTCCTGTAATTCAACTAAATGTGCTCTGATTTCTATGTCTCATGGAAGACTTATAATGTTTAAAAAGTACAGTTCTATTACGAATTCATCACACTTAGAGAAGATCTGCATAATTGCAGTGAGAGCATTTTTTACCTGTCTGCTCGCAATTCTAAACAAACAAGTAGAGATGTTTCTGGTTATTTGTATGAGCAAGCTTCTGAAAATTATAACAAGGGAAAAAAGATGATAATTTACTTTTGGGACCTCCAGTATGACTCCAGTCTACACAGAGGCTAAGAAATGTCTACCAACTACTCAATTTATTTTGATGTCTCTTTTCCAATGAAGTTTCCTTCTAAAATGCTTCAAAATGAAGCAGATGTAACTTTATATTGAACACATTCTTTGGTTCCTTTGTTTTTACTAGTTCTGGACTTTTATTCAGTAGGTCTTAAATGAAAATCTTAAAAGTTGATTAATAAAAAGAACCGTTTTTTCCCCTCTGTGATAAAGAGCTTCACCCACTGCTGGGTCCAGAGGCAGTTAGGAACCACAAGGACACTCTCCAAGAGAATTTTTTGTGAATTATTTAACAAAGACTATTAACTACCTGTAAAAATGTGTGAACACCAACAGATTTAGGACCTGGAGATTATTATGAGGCCCTCGCATGTGTAACTATATAAAGAAAATAAAATAGATAAATAAGACAAATTTGGGCAAAAATATATATTGAAAGTACCAAGAAATTTCCATGTAGAATGTATTGACCATAAAGTTTCAGTCCTTGTGTAATTTCTCTCTTTTTTTTTTTTTTTTTTCTTACAGAAGAATGTGGACTTTTTAAGGACTGTGTATCTGCACTATGGGGAGACTGTCATTTATTGCTTTTCTAATACTCTTTCTTTGGACTGGCGCTTATTAACACTTTGAAGATTATAAACTGCCTCAGAATGAAGTTTGAAGCAGCACCTGAGAGTGGCGTCACAGGTCAGAAGTGTAGTAAGGCTTTGTTACCAATGCTTCTGTGACTGCATTCAAGGGAAGCTTTGGATTAGGATGAACTATATTATTTATTATATAAATTATATTATATGAAGGAGTGTCATACTCTCCAGGAAGAACCTATTTCTTATTTTTCAATTAAGATGCAAGAAAAGCAGTGTAAATCTGTGCTGCACTGAACAAGAATCATATACATACATTGAAATCACTTAATCTAACTTTTGAAGGTGTAATTCAGGATTGTGGTCTTTTTGTATTTGCAATTAGAGGGTTGAACAGATGTGGAAGGCTTAGTTTAACATGAAACATTAAATAATCTTTATTTTTAAGTTATTGCTCACCTATAGAAAAGAGTTTATCTTCTGATTCAGATATTTGTTCAGTTTAAATATATTAAAGATGTAGAGGGTTGTAAAGGATATGTTTTGGGGGCATGTGAATTGTTCTACTGAAAATTCCACTTGAAATTATTCTCATAATAAATTTAATTTCTACTGGTTAATTCTGACATAACAATTGACTAACAATGGTAAAGGATATTCATAGTTCTTACAGTTAGATCACAGAGGTATCTAAGGCAAATTGTGCCCATATTCTTAATAAAACGCTATTTTTTTCCCCCAAGATATACCATAAAACTGCTTTTTCTGTAATTGCACTGCTGCAACCAAAATTCTATGCCTAAGACTGCTGAACATTCATGGTGAATCATACAAATTCCCAATTCATCGTGAATCATACAAATACAATAGGGGAAAGAGAACAGAAGTGACATTTTTCCAGGGAGTTGTTTTCAGACCTGTGAAGTAATTCTGAAAGCAGTTATTTCAGTTGCGAAGTGAGGAGAACATATTGCTGAAGCTTAAAAGGAATTAGGTTGTGTCCAATGAATAAGTATTTTTTATCACCCTGTTTGCTGATAGAATGTGAATGTAATTTGTCTTTTTCTTAGAGGATTACCAAAGGCTGCCCACACATTCACCATCGCCCTCCCACTATTGTTTTCCATTGTTTCTTGATTATTTTTCTTTCAGAAGATGATATGCTGGATCTTTTGCTCAAGTATTGTGTACAGATTGAATTGCAGAGAGGAATCATGTATTCCACATATGTTGTGGAAATGTGACATTTTCTTTAAAACAGCAAAGTGTTACACTTTATAAGTTGGTAACATTGTCCATAGACTAAAGTCTGTAAGAACCAGAAATGCCAGAAAGGGAAAGCTGCAGACTTTGCATGCAATATAAATGTAAATTTTCATCCTCAAGTTTTCTGAACATATGTTCACATACATTTAAACACCTTCTCTTTAAGGTCAACACCAAATAACTCTCTTTTAATAAATAACAGAAGGTCACTAGTCTTAATTTAAACAATTGAGGATAACAAGCACAGTATCAGTTACGGGAAGTATTGAGCCAGAAGTGACTCTTAGTGCTAATTGAGCACTAAGTCTGGCTGGTGAGGAAAGACTACTGTGGTTTATAGAACCCCAGGCAGAGTTTTCTAATTGTGAAAGCATCTTGCCACTGACAAAAAAACCTCTACCTTTTAAAGATCCTCATGGCTATTTATAGATATTCTCCTGAATGTCTCCTCAGTTCAGCAATAGTAAACTTCGATCTTAATTGCCCTGATTTAAGGAGCGAGGAAGAAACTCCCCTGACTGAAAATTATTCTGAATTCTACCTATGTGATCATGCCTGCCAGGACTCTTGAATATGTTCACCAAGCAGTCTCTTTGCTTGTTAAAATGCCTTGTGTTCAAATATTCTCTCCTCCATGTTCATCAATATTCCCAGAACATCTCACTACTTCAGTTCAGTGTGTCCATGCTGCCCTGATAGGGACTGGATTCTGTTACCTTATTCATCCTGAGCACTCCCTTGAAATAAAATTGAATTGAGGTAATGAACTCTTAAAAGGTCTTATCCTGAAGCTAAGGAATGGAGGTTTGGCACAGTAGCCTGAAACCTTTTTAGGAATCCCTTGAAGTCTGTGCAGCATTTTTAGGGGCACTTAAAATCTTTTTAAGCCTGGAGCACCCATTTTCATGGCATGGGCTTGGAACTTCGAGATGGACACTAAAGGGGCATCAGTGAAACTCCCGTGTCCATGGCAGAAGTCTCCATGAATAATATAACCAGGGTTCAGTTTATAAATATAATCAAAAATGCATAAAGCCAGATAGAGGTCAAAATCCACTAGAGAAAAGGATGACGGAGTAAGATGAAGAGACAAGGAAAAGAGGGAAAGCTATGCCGAAAAAATTAGCTAAGAAAGAGTGATGTCCTTCCCAGTCAGTGATATTTAGCAGCAGAAGAATGAAAGAGAAGTTTCTGCAGCATTAATTGTGCTTTTTCCCCTCAAGGGAGCTCCTCATTCCAGGATTGACCCCTTGTCTGGCATTGTGTGAAGCGTGATTTTGTTAATTAAATACCAGCCTCTTGAATGTGCTGGGCTCTTCAAATTAGCTTATTAGTGGTTTAACACAATTAGATGAATTAAAAACAGAATTCCTGCTTAAATTAAGACAGTATTTGATCCTCCTTTATAAGCATTTTTTTTCCTTTGTAAATACCTATTTCGTAGCTGTTTTAAAATTGTGTTGATATTGCAAAGGCTGTCCTGGCTTCTCTGGCCAAATTCTGCCATTCTAACTCATGGTAAGTAATCTTTCTCTGCCTGAACTAAATCCCTCCAACTACAGTGAGCTGTTCATCTTGAGCCAAGTGTTGCTCTGTGGAGTTGAAGTGGCAGAATGGAATCCTTGCTGGAATTTTGCTGTACAAATATTCACAACGTGGAGTTCTGGTGGGTGAGACTGTTAAGTTATTTCTTACATTTTTGTTTAACAAGACTTCCTGCAGAAGTCATTACCTAAAGAGCCCCTAGCAGCCAGCACTCATTATTAGTGGAAGGACTCTCCAAGGGAGAATATAGATACTAGGAAACCTAATGCTGAAAAAGGCAAGGGGGTTTTTGTTCTAGTTTTGTCTTAAAAAAACTCCCAACCAAAAGAAAACCCTAAATAACCCTTCCGATGTGATAGGTTAATGTTGCTCTGTCACCCTGCTACCTGAATTGTTTGGATATGTAGGCAGGGCGTGGGGAGGCGTGGGTGGCTGCGTGTGATGTAACTCAAGGAAATATTCTTTGAAGAGGCTTTGAATATGCAGTAAGTAGCATTTAAAAACTGACAGATTTTGCACAGCCATACTTGGCAGCTTGAGTGTGGTAAATAAGCTGGCTCTGATTTGAAACGAGGCTTTTTTTTTTTTTTCCCTGACTGAATTTATGTCAATACAGACACTGCCATTTTAGCCATACCTGTTGAAAGTGCTCTTCTTTAAACAATGGGGACGTTTATAAAATTAAAGTCTTCTAAAATCCTGCAGTTGCTTGCATGGGAGTTGATGAGAATGGCTTGCAGCTGGTGACTAAGCCTAGAAGTAAACCAGGAGTAATGAGGGGTGGTTATGAGGCAAAGAACATCCTCATGCCTTTCAGCAGTAGCCTTTGAGGTAGAACAAGCCCTGCAAACCATTCCAGGCTACATCTGGCTGTACTGGGACGAGTTCAATTACAAAAACAAGTTCAGTTTTGGGTGTGCAAAGTAAAACTGTGCTGCAGTTACCCCAGCCTTCACTGTGCATTTGTCCCTCTAAACGTGAAATGCTAAAATTGCCAATTACTCTGACACTTGGTTGCATCTTTAAAGAACAGAGCTATAGGTCAGGTTATGAGGTCAAAGTGATGTGTAAAAGTGCAGTTCAAAGAGGTTTTTTTTCTGTAGATCCTCCGTAAAATTTTCTTTCAGTTTGTGATGAATGCTGAGACTCCCTGGTAGAGCTGGCAGAGGTGCCAGAAAGACCTGAGGAATAATGTACTGCAGTTTGTTGCATTTTTCTTGTCTACTTTGTTGCAGCTGAGATATCACTGTCCAAGGAAAGTCTTGCAGTGACCATTTGTGAGAAGTGATGTTACAGAAAACTCTGGGTTTTTTGTGGATTGTTGATATCATATGAAAATCTTACTACATTTATTCTTCCATTTCTTCTTTATTCCAGAAGTTGTGACTGAACTAAGTTTAAATCCTGTCTCCAATAGGCCTGTTATCTTTTAGGAAGTTCTACCACAGAAAAATAGATTCTATAATCTTCTTTTTGTTTCATATTGTACGCTCTGTGGGCTAACTCATCACAAAAATATGTTCCCTGAAGTTCAAAACATTGAAAACACAGGCTCTGTTTCCCTCCACCTCCATCCCCTCCATATTTGGATACATTTACATGAAAAATAATACAAATTTTTTTTGTTTTGATAACAGGAAATAATTATGCTTCAGGGCTCTGCTCAATTTTCAGATGCTCTATAAACAAAAAACAGAAAATTTGAGCAGTAATGATCTTACAATCCAACAGTGTGAAAGGAGCAACTGCTTCTACCTGGACTAATGTTCTCTCAGCAAATGCTGGCTTAAGCATATTAATACCATATTTACTACTTTTAGGATGGTTGAGAAGTGGCCTATTCTCAGACTATTTTGATTTTCTTTTGATTTACAGGATGCATCTGCAAGTCCTCCTTCTTCAGCTCATGTATCTCACTTTTCTTCCTTTTCTTCATATTTTTGTGAGAATTGGAAAATGCATTGTAATGCTCCAAAAATCGAGGCCAGAGGTAGGCCCCACCACAGAATGGGTGCATAAGAAACTCAAACTGCGATCCTAAATATATTCCAGATGTATTTCAGAAATTAAAATTCCAAATTTTGTCTGAAAACTGCTTCTCATGTATTTTCAAATGGAAAAGCAGGAAGATTTTGGTTGATAACAATTCTAATTCCATCAGCCCTCATAAAATGGCGTCTTTGTATTAAGTCCTCTATTCCTCTGATTAATTAACTGTTACTTCATAATTAGTAAAATTTTATTATTATAGTGTATAAATCTATATAATAGATAATAATAAATCAGTGCTATTACGCCGGGCTCAGTAAAGCTACAGAAGAGAGTTTGTTGATGCCCTACAGGTAAAGGTTGAAGGGTTTTTCTTATTCCCAGGTTTATACATGGATTTAATTTTTTTCCCAGAGAAGATTTTTAGAACACTATCTGAAATTTTACTTCCCTTTTTAGGCCACTTTTTTACTCCTTTTCAAACCATCTGCAATTTGATTTTCCTTTAGCGCCCTCTACACACAGTGTAACCTCTTCGAGGTGCAGCTGATCTCAGAGTACCTGTGATGCCTTAGGTTTTAACTTTTATATTCTTCAAATCCTGTACTGCCCTGTGTGTAACTCTGAAGTGTCGTGTGGCCTGTTAGCTGCTGCTCTCTCATGCTGGTTAGACATAACAAACCTCTCTAGGTTTCCACCTCAAGGACACCAGGCCCCAAAATGTGTAAACTAAAACCTAGACAGGGGGTAAACTTGAGGAAATTACATCATTAAATGAGGCTATAATTGGAGAATTAACCCTGATATGCAAATGGACCAAACTTATAAAAGTGTGAAGAGCCTGTGACCCAGGACCCATCTCGGGTGTTGCCTTTGGCCTGGTCAGGCTGTACCTTTGAAGGCCCTTCAAATAAATACCTACATTTATTCTCTTATTTCTGTCTAGTCTCTGTTTTTAAGTGGCCACCTTAAGGCATCACCTGATTCAGTCATGCTGACAGCACTTTATTGTAAAATATTTTTGTCATCAGCTGTAGAAATATCTCAATGGAAGGTGCCACACCAAACTGTGACAGTGACAGGTGGAAAATACATACGGAATAATTTATAATAACAAGAGCTTCCCATACAGCAAGCATGAAAGTAATTTCTTCGATCAGAAATGAAAGGGAAATATCCATCCCCTATTGACACATGATGCAGTTGTACAGAAAGAAAAAATGGTCAGCTTTGCTTCCAGTGAGAAGGAAAGACATCCTGAAAATAATTAGACAAATATGCTGATGTGTGTTTCAAAAACTCCCGCAACCCCGGGTAATTTACTAATCTAAAAAATAACCAGTACAGCACAAGTCAAGGTAAATAAATAACATTAATGTCATCTTTTTAGAAGTCAGCTCTGAAGAAATTCATGAGATAAAAAAAATAGGATAAAAAGTTAGAATATATAATAATATTAAGAACTTTATTATTTTGTGAATATTCCATGAACAGAAATCAATAAAAGCTGATATAATACATAGAACCAGTATAGTAAATAGAAAATATGAATTATTCATTTGTCTCAAGGGTTTTCTGATGCCTTGATTTGAATTTTAAGTATGCAGTGAGACTAATAAACATCAAAGGCTACACATATATAGAAATCTTTTTAGAAATGCTCCTGCTGTATTTTGAAGCAGGTATAGTTTCTTCTGTGAATTATCTCTGATACACCACCAGGAAAGCATCACCAAGAGGTAAAAGAATTTGCATGAGACAACAAAACAGAAAAGATCAAAGTGTAGAAGGAAATCTGTATCTATTTTTTTTCTTCTCCTTTTCTAAACACTTGATACATTTCTGCTTGTTCAAGACTGGCCACAAATTGGGAGCACTTTTAATATTAAAATGAGCAGCTGTGAGAAAATGCTAAGAAGTACTGGGAGCTGTCACTGAACCTTAGAGTTTTATTAAGAGTTTAGAATTCTGGTAAAATATGAAAACAAAACAATAATGCTGTAGTAGCTAAGATGAGCATTTCCTGTGAATAAAGCTTACAGAGTCAGCAAATTAGATACACAGAATAAAGAGTATTATAGGAATATACTGCAGGATAATCTAAATTCGTGGCTGTTACCTGTTGCATTTTGGTATCAGCAATGGAACCTGCAACAGCTGAATGATGATTTTCCTTTGCAATGCCTTGAGAAAGCATTTGTTTAATCATTCTCATGGCAGCATACATGAAGTAACCATGAATTATTGAGCTGTCTTGTTCTGGGTTTAGTGAAACTAAGATAGAAAACCAGAAAAAGACAATTTTCACCTGCCAGCAGAGCAGTTCCAAACCCCTGTGTTCCTGATTGGTACACCTGACCACCTGCATCCACACCATCCCTGAGGAACAGCAGAAGACAGGTCAGTGACACAGAAGAAATTAAATTCAAACATGGATTTACCCTTGAATCAGGTGTGTCCAGATAGCTGTTCTGGTTATTTTTCTCATTGCTGACCAATGATTTAAATCTTTAGACACCTAACGCATCTGGGAGTTGCCTTGTCCTTGGGATGACAGATGGGAATATCAGAACTGTTGAGTGGAATATCGGGAAAGCTACAACTCCATGTTTTGTCTCCTGAGCTCCAGGCAAGGAGCAGTGAGGCAGGAGTTTCTGTATTGTGCAACACCAAACTGCTCGTGAAGGGTCATTCTCCCCATGCCAGTCACCCTTAAAAAGGTTTTGAGGGAAGACAACTCAGGGGTTTGGACACATAACAGCTGCATTTGCTTCCT
This sequence comes from Oriolus oriolus, assembly GCA_013400235.1. NCBI lineage: Eukaryota > Metazoa > Chordata > Aves > Passeriformes > Corvidae > Oriolus > Oriolus oriolus. Next base: position 1,174,824 of record VXBT01008397.1, on the reverse strand, counting down.
TCCTCTTTTGCTTCCCAGTTTGGTGTGGTTTTGCACCTTACTACCCATAGGATTTTCATGGAAGTGCCACCCACTGACTTTGTATACAGAAGTAAAGCCTGACATTTACTACATTTAAAAAGAAAAGTTAAAAATTAGAGAGAACACTCCAAAGAATGATATCTAGATGCTCAAAGTGCAGCTATCTCAAAACAAAAAAATCAGGTGGTATTTACATTTTAAGTGTATGAGTGTTTTAAAGGCAATTTTCTAATTCGAAAAAGCCCAATTTCTAATTCTGAAGTGTTCAGGACTGACAGTCCATCATACAAATTTTATTATTACATCATCTTGTTGTGTCATCCCATGTGTGGCAGCTACTTGTGTGCATCTCCAGGAAGATTAAGGATTTTGTACTTAATTTCATTTTACTATCTTCTTTTTTTTTTCTTTTTTTTTTTTTTTTTTTTTTTTTTAATTTTACCCACGTTTTTCATCCAGGCATGCAGGAATGCTCATCTGTTCGACAATCAGAAAACTCAGGAAGTTTGGAGCTGATTTGTCCCCCTCCTTCACAATTCTTGTGCAAATATGAAAAATAACTTTCATGTAATGACCATTATTTTGGTTTTTTTTGTGGCACAGATTTCAAAAGCTGAAAAACTAAGACCCAAACCAATGACTAAGCCCATACATTAGAGCAATCAGAACCCACTGTTGTTCATCAAATCTCTTGTTATTAACACAGGTAAATACCTACAGTACATCTGGCATTACGTTCCTCTTCCTTTGTTTCTGAAAATTTCCTTTATTTTTATGGCCACCACCTGTTTTTTCCCTGCTTTCTTTCTCTTTTTTGGGAACATGGTTATGTTCTTTTACCTGCTTTATGATTCTTTGTCTAATTCTCTCCACTTCTTTTTTTTTTTTTTCCTGTCCCTTTAACAGATGTTTCACTCCTATGCCCAAATTCTGGTTCCTTCTCTTTTCCATTTTTCATTTGTTTTCTCTCTCTCCTGCTGGCAGACAGATGGGGGACTTGCTGCTTGGCACTGAAAATGTTATGGAGAGGGTTAGTTCCCACCCCACTATGAGAACAGGCTGTTCCTGTGATATTTCTTTGCAAATAGAAGAAGAATGCTCTGGAGTACCAAATGGCACCTTCCTGGGACTGCTCTATTTTCATGACATTCTGAAAAGTCGTCCAAGAAGTTTATGGAAAAATTTGATGTAGGGCTGACAGCCTGGATTTGAGCCCTTTTGTCTTCCACACAATTGCTACTGTCACATACCAAGAATTCGATCGATTCAGCTTTTTATTTTTGGGTGATGCATTGAAAGACAAATGTGGAAGAAGAGCTGGCTTGCGCTCCTCCAGCATCAGCCTGGAGTTCTCAAAACACAGAATGTTCTTTCTCTCGAGAAATAATACATGCTGTATATGTTGAGCTGGAGCTCTATCTAAGCATATATCAGAGGCTCGTCTCATATGCTGTTTTTATATGAGCAGCCTGGCACTGCAGCCATACCATTAACGTGCATCATTCCATGCAGACACATTCTATGAAAAACTTCTGCTGCTTTTTAAATGATAGGTAAAACAAATTGTGGATTTTTTTGTTTTGTTTTGGGGGGTTTTTTTGTTTATTTTTTTGTTTTAGTTCGTATGAACTTGGTTTGAAAACTAAAATGAAACTGTTCCTAGGGTTGTTACAATTGATATCTACAACTGAAGAGGCACTGGTAGAGTGGCTTCAGCAAGGAGGAATGCTTCACCTGCAGCTGCTTGTTCCTGAGTGCTTGCTGCTTGTTCCTGAGTGCTTACCCAATGCTAACCTTCTTGAAATAAGGTCTTACCCCCCTCACTGAAATAGAGATTGAAAATTGTTGCAAAAACAGCCCTCAGAAGGAATCTAGGGACAGTATCACAACGGTTTTCATATGCAGCTTTAACCTTCTGACTAAGAATGAACCACTGTCTTCATCTGACCTCCAAAAAGTTGAAGTTCAATATATTAAAAACCTTTATAGTTCCAACAGACTAAAATACTCCATACCCAAGGATCACCTTTTTATTTGTATTTTCTTTAATTGTTCAGTGGTACTTCTCTGTCTGGGATGTGAACATCTTGGTGTGCTCACCACTCTTACTCAGCTGAGTAAGAGCAACAAAGCCTCCTTTTTAGTACAGGAAACTGAGCTTCCCCTCACTGCTGCAAAAAAACACTGAGGCAGAATTTTATGTTTCCAGCATGCAGAGCAGTTTATCATAACTCCAGCCCAATCTGCTTCATGAGAAAGAATGACTTCATAGAATCATAGAATAATTTAGGTTGGAGAAGTATTTTAAGGTCATTGAGTCCAACCATTAACCCAGCACTGCCAAGGCCACCACTGTCATGTCCCTAAGTGCCACATTCACTGCCGCCAGGCAAGGAGATCCAGTCAGGTAAACATAACCAGAAGAGAACCCGTGCCATGAGATGAAGATGCTCCCATCCTTTCTCCTCCAGAGCTGGACATCAGGACGGAGCTGTGCTCTGCTTCCGTGGCAGTTTGCTGGTTCCCCATTCAGCTTTCGTGTCCCCATGAGTGGCAGACAGAAGCCACACAGTTTGCAGCTGGCCTGGAGTACAGAGCCAGGACACAATCTTCTGTGAAACAGCTCAAGTCTGCAGCCCAGCTTAATGATGCTTTTAGAAATCAATAGAAGTTGCATAGAATATAAGTTGGGGAAGGCTTGTGGAGCCCAAAACTGTCTTTGCTCTCCCCTTTGTTAAGCACTCTGCAGTTTTGAATACAGGCTTAGAAAAGGCAGTTCAAGGAGCTTGTATTCATCAATTATCTTACAGCAAAAAATGCTCAGTATGCCACTGAGTATCTCTAAGAAACAGGAGATAATTTATACTAATTATTAAATGGTCCCTTTTTACATGCTGTTCAGTCTTCAGTATTGTGTTTCAGTGACACCCATAAAAGCAAAAGCATTCTTTTCACTTCAGATTGCTATTCATTATTAGAAATTCTTCCTTTTCTTTTCTGAAGACACACCAGCAAAAGCAGCTATACAATCCAAGCTGCAGTACAAGTTTTCTGGAGTCACTCAAAACCCCTCAGAAGTGCATTTTCCTAAACAATTCAGCTTACATTTCTAAAGTATTGATAATTAACTGTTACTGAATCATCAAAGGAAAAGAATCTCATGCCTATTCTGGTAGCAGTTCTGTCTTACACTAAGAGCAGAATAAAAGCTTCCTTTTTTTCCCCCAAATCACTGTGCTCCCACTTGACAAATCATTAGATGTAATAGATCAGCTTCCTCTATTTGCTGCAGTAGTCCTGAAAAGTGGAAACTATCCTGTTCTTTCGCAGTGATGTTCAAGAATGAATTGATGCATAAGTTAAAAGTAGCAATTAGGAATCAAAAATAGAAAGAACATGCATAGAAAGGTTTCTGGAAGTTATTTACTGTTTCTTCAGATAATGGTACATGAAATGATGCAATTCAAAGAGAATAATACCTTTAAAAGAAATAAGTGACAGATTTTTAGTTTTGTTTTTCTTCATTAACCCAGGCTCATTTTCAAAAAATCACTTCAGTGCCCATATACAAAAGAGACAAAATCATTTGAGACCTGAGACACTCAGAAAGCTGGATGAATTTGGCTAAATGTTTCTTAAATGTCCTCAGTTTTCAGATATAAAATTAAAAGTTACTTATTACCCATGATCTAGTCGATCTCTAGAAGAAGTATCTAAATTTTCTTATGGATAGTAAAAGTATTTCTTTATTCCTAAAAAAATGGGAGTGGTCTCCATATCGTTCTGCAATAGGAAATTTTGATATGGAACAGCCCAAACCCCAGATTTCCCTATAAATGTTTGTATTGATTGAGAATTGAAGAAAACATAGAAATCGGAACTACTCTTGTAAACTTACTCTTATCTGGTGCTTATGATGGAGGACTGATTCCCCCAACTTTATAGCAATAAACCCCCTCACCAAAACAGGTAATCCAATAAAACTTTCCTAGGAAAAGCAAGAAAACTGGACATCACTGGGCAGCAGCAAGGACTAGAGGGGAAACTTGCTTGCAATAGGAATTCACTCCCTTCATCCAGAGAAAGTTTTCTGCCATTGCAGATCAAAATCAACTCTTCACTCCTCTTTCTCCACAGACATTTTAGCCTGAGGTAGAAATGGGACAATCAGGATAACTGCTGGAACAAGATAATTAACTGAGATTGCTGACACATGGACCCATACTGCCAAAATAAATAAAAAAACCCAAACAGGTGGCTGCTATCTGAAGTTATTTGACTTCTCAGCTGGATTTAATCTCTGTGATGAATCCGAGCTTGTCTTCAAGCAAGCTGCAGAAAGAACTCTGAGTTTGGGCATGAAGGTGTCTATAAGCAGTTGGGCTGGGACTGGGCTGTTTTAAATGAAGAGCTAACAGAAAAAATTAAAAAAGGAAGTTAGGAGTTAATGTGAGGGCATAAAAAGATGAATTTTTGTGTGGCCTGGTAAGTATTCAGTAAGTATGGATTGGTTTTTTTCTGTGGTCTTAATTGCAAATTCGGTGTTTAGCTCATGGAATTGAAAATTCTATCCTTCTAAATGTGAGCTAAGGGGACGTAGGGCTCTCTACAGGGTGCTGAGAGCATAAGTTAAGGAAGATGTGACTTGGCCTTACTGTTTAAGAATAATAATATTAATGCCAGAAGGAGATTCCAAGGTATCTGCTTGTACATGTGATATTTAGAAAACTAAACATGCTGATACTTGGGACTGTAAATGTGTGTGCTACACATTTAAATTACACTTTAAAGCATTTTTGAGTTCTACTGGGTATGTAGGATTGGGCTGGACAGGGGCTGAAGTTTGATAACCAACTTGGAAACAAGACTAGTACTCTATTTTCTTAGTTTTCAAATCTCTTGCCATCATAATACAGCAAAGGTAGTTTTGTTAAGATCTCAATAGAGAAAGGCATAAAAGTTTGAGCAATTTTTGGTTTTTTTGGTGGTGGTGGGAGGTTATCTCCGTTCTTCAGACAGGAGATGGCAAGAAAAGGAACACATAGAACGAAAAGCAGAGAGAGGAAATTGCGGCCTCCAATTCTCTCACCTTCCTTTTGGTTTTGAAAGGATGACAAAAGCAGTAAATGGACCACTCAAGAATTTCTCTTCTCTTTCAGCTCTGGGCTGCTTGGAGAGCTTTTACTTTCCTCTAACCTGTCTGTGGCATCCAAGATTTGCAGCACTGTCAGGCTGTACAAATTCCACTTTTTTAGATTGGCAAATTTCACCCAACAAAATGTTTGGGTGCATCTGAGGAGAGAAACAGAAAAGCATAAATTAATAGGAAAATGGAGTGTACCCTGACACCCTAAGAAAAATAACAGAAAATTGATCCGTATTTTGATGTTTTTTACACTTTTTGTGGTTTTTTCACTAATGTAAAAACAGAAATAGTGATGCCATTTCTTTTTGCATTTCTAGACCGTGGATTTGGAAGTGAAGTGTTGAAATGTGGTGAGTAGGTTGAGGTGGAGCAGCACTGTAATATGCAAATGATTGCCTTGGTTATATCATCTTGCCTTCCTTCAGTCACTTGCAGCAAAATAAGATTTCTTCCAATGTTAACTTTATTTTCAAGGAGAAAGGAGTTAACTTCATACATGGTAAGGGTTGAAGGGCAATTTACACCTCACTGGGCAGTCTGTGTCAGTTAACTTGGTGTGATCTTGTTCTCTATGCAGCACCTTTCTAAAATTTGTGGGGCTTCTTAATGTTATCTATTCCTGCTCTGTACTGATTTTTCTTTTTAATGGGATAAAATAAAAGTTGTGCATTTCCTAATTTATCTCATATCACTCTTTGCTTCATTCAATGGTTCAAGCATACGAAATGTTCTCAATTCACATTTCAGTGAGATTCTGTGGGGTCTCAGGAAGGAAAATTTATTCATCACTGTGTTTAATTTCTATTATTTGATGGGGTGTCTTATGTTAAATATAAACCAGAATCTTATCCAATAATTATCTGAATATGTTCTACCAGCTCTACAATTTTTTTCAAATGTTCTCTTCCAAATATTTTTTTTTAAATTCTTGTTAGTAGCCACAGCCTGTCTGCTGCCTCTTCCACACCTGTCTTGTATGGTAGGCAGCTCTGAAACCAGTTGGCTTGTTTAAAAAACCCCAAATGTTTTCCATTTATCAATACAGTCATCATAGCTGGTATTTCCAGGGCTCCTGTCAGGAAGGCTGGCAGAGAACTGACAAGAAACTCTGGTGAGTTGAAGGGAGGCCCCTGTGGATGTGTCTTGTATTCATTCTCGCCCCTCTTGTTCGTGCCTGTTGTGAGCAGACGTGAGCTTTTGAGAAGCTTGGGTACCAAAGAGCTGTGTTTGGCTCTTTCTGCAGACGTGGGAAAAGGTACAATGGGAATGTGTGATAGTGACAGGATGGGTTGGGAGGCAATGATTGGAGTAGTCTCTGTTTCTGATAGATTTTTCAAGTCAGAAGGATGTTTTTGTTCCAGTTTTCTTCCCTTTCTCCCCCTCTCTTTTTTTTTCTTTTTTCCATGGTGTTCAGATTATGTGTGAGACAGATGCTCAGCCTCCAGCCACCATCCTCCTGTGGCTTTCATGCCTCCAATTTGATTGAATATGAGCACAGCAATGCTTTTTCTCCTCGAGACAGTCTGACAAACACTCTTTGTGTGAATGGTGCACTTGGTTGCTCTGGTAAACAGAGTTGTCTTTTTATCCAGATGTCAGCAGAAGTGATGACTTCCTCACAGTGCACCTGAATTGTGCCATATCTCATTCCTCCAGGGAAGCAGAGGCTACAGATGTCATCTGATATTTCTTTCAGCTGATTCAGAAATATTTGCCATCAGGCTAAGGCCAAATGCTTCCTTGTTGTGGAAAAGCTGTAGATACCTGCTCTTATTCAAACAACTTTTATAACATTCACGTGGTGGGGTTCTCAGGAAATGTTCCCACCTGAAGTGAGGCATTTTCAGCCACACAGCTGTGCAGCAGGAAAGACAGGAATGCAAGAGCTCCAGCTCCCTTGCCACAGCCTTCCCAGCCTGAAATTTGCTGGGTGGGAGGGAGATGATAGATCTTACAAACTGGAGGAAGAATTGTTTTTCGTTATTGTCTTGGTGGTGAGTGTGGGCTGTTTTGGTTTGGGCATATTTGGTTGTCTTTTTTATATTATTTTTTTCGAAAGCAAAGGTGAAGCCTCTTTTATTCAGAGTGTTGCTTTCAAGGAAAGGGAAAAAAATATCAGTGTGTTATTATTGAGGTATGAGCATACTGCTAAGAAATACATTGCTGAGAACAGTAGTCTGGCAAGCCACACAATTGAGGTGACAAGCATAACAAAATCAGGGGTGTTGAAAGGCCTTTGACAGTTTCCATTAGCAGCGTTGTCTGACGGAAATGCCTCCTTTGCCTCCTTTTGGCAGCGAGTCAAGACAGCAGTGTAAGGAATGTTACCTTGGGCACTGAGCCAGGTAATTGTGTGGTAGCATTTTAATGCAAAACACGTTAAAAGTATGACATAAATTAGAGAATATCAGTATCCCTCCTATTTTAAATGTCATGTTCTTCACTTAAAAGTATTAAAACTAACTGGGGGGGGTGGTCACATGTGAAAACTTCTTCAACTAGGCAGTCTTACCATCCAAAGTCTGCTAGACAGTGATATTTGTCTTTAAATTCAAGCTCTGATTTTAAAGTGTGGCTTTTTCCTGTGAAATCATCTTAAGCTTGCTGATTCTGACTTTGTGCAACAATGCAGTTAAAAGCTACAATTACCAGAGAGTCTCACTGAATGAAAGGGAGCAGACTGTGGGAAGGAGCATTAAATCTACTGATAATTTCAGGACAGCCTTCCCATTACTTCCCTCAGTCATTATCCTGAACTCATAAGCAAATAATGCAGCTTAATGAAATGACAGAAGACACCTTCTAGTGTATTCATGCTAAAATTACAATAAATAGAATTGTTTCGTGCCATAATTCCATCGCCTCTCAAATATAATTCTTGTCCAACAGAACCTCAGAACTGTGGAAATGTACGGTCAGTTGTTGTGCACATTCTGGAATATCACTGTGGTGATTCAGGGATGACTCTTTCCCAACCTAAGAGTGTGGAGAAATGTGTTTCACCTCAGCATGGCTTTCATTTTCAGATAGCTGTTTTGGAAGGGGAGGCATGAACATCATGCAACTGATTTGGTTGCTAAACTCTGCTAAGATGTCGCTGATTTTTCATGGAAATTGGGTGCTTTACTGTTTTTTCCACCCCTAACATTCTGATTGCACTCCCTGCTTATGTAACGTGCATATGTCTTGCTATGCATAAAATATTTTCCCATTGGCTGATACCTGACAGGCTTGATAAACTTGTACATATTTTAGAGCTTTCTCTGCTAGGCAGTTTAGTTTGCACTACAAATGCCTGGCTTATTTTCAGTTGTTTGGATCTCAGGTTTAAATCTGGGTGTGGTATTAAAATATAAATCTGTTGGGTAGACACTTGCAAATTCTGTCTTCTGCTGGGAATATGTGAATGTGAAGCACAAAATATTAAAGCTGAGCTGCTTCCCCTCTCTCTTTTCCCATCCTGTACACCACACACATGTACACCAGAGCTTTTTGTCCCCTTTCTTGCTGGAGGAATAGAATGTGCATAATTCTGCCACCAACCTGAACTTTCAATAGGACTGTCAGCTCATGCCTTTTAAAATCAAGGGTCAGACCATGAAATCGGCATCTTTTGAGGAAAATGCAATACCGGTTAATCTAAAGAGAAAGAAAAAGATTACCCACTTAAACTTCTGCTTGCTTTTTTGTTGACCACAATTGGCTTTGACAGAGCAAGATTTGCTCAAGGTGGATTCTGTATTGCAGTGAGCTTCCTGATAACTTTGAATTTTAAACTTGCTGTCCCTTTTTCTCAGTATTAGCAGACAGGACATCTTCTGTGAAATGTAACTGTGGCCTGGGGTAACTTTCCTGCTTTGGATGGAGTAAAGACAAGGTTCTAAACTGCTGGCACCTGTATGTCACTATTTTTTTGTGCCATGACAGCAAGAAATTGGCTGAAGATGTTCCAGTGACTTGTGCTGCACTTTACAGCCTGGTTTTGCCAATATATGCCAAGCTGGAAATGTTTATCATAGACTTCCTTAGGTCTGCAATGTTTGTGAGCAAAAACCACCTCAATGTCTGGTGTCTGACTGATCTTCAAGTACTTTGGCCAGCAGATCCTCGCTGGGATAAATAAACAGGTGCCTCAGGCTGGCGTTTTCTTCACAGTTCCTTGGAACCTGAGGATGCTGCTTGGGTCTAGATAACCCCACAGCATAAGCTGTGTTTCGCACATTTGGCCAAATTCTCTGTTGTGGTATTGCTGTGCTGTTCCGTTGTAGAATTGGTGCAGGCCTGATGAGAATGAGGGGAGAGTTTGTTTTTGTCACATTTTCCAGCCATACTGTGGAATATGAAAGTGCAGGGACTGTATGGGACCCCACTAATGGGAAGACTGTAGTGTCACTCTTGGACATCTTCCCAGGTTTCTCACCTTCACTGTAGCTCTCATCTGATTTGAAAACTGTTTTTGATGGGTCAGTGTCTATAGCAGGGAATACACACACTTCTTTTTTCACCCTGTTGGTGTGGTAGTGTCAAATGAATCTCCTTTTCAGATGAAAATCTAGAAATTATGTTAAATAGCAGTTCAGCCCCTCAGAAGAGCATTTGGTTACAAATGCTGGCATAAGCTTGTCCTTGCAGCCTTCTGTAATCGCAGATGCCACTGTAAATTTACTCATTCAGTGAGAGCACCCATTGTGACAGCAATGTCTGCAAAGACAGGCTTGAACAAATGCAACAGAAACTTTGCATATGTGTTTTTATGACTTAACGCCTCTTAGGCAGCTATTTTTTTAGCTAATTACTTGTTTCCTACTTTTTGTGCTTGAGTAATCTTTTGTTGTTTTTCTGCTGTGGAATCTTTTATACTGGCAGTCTATTTCTTTTTCCCTTGTTCTGTGAAAATGTGTCCCAATATAACTTCTTAACAGCTTATTTTAGTGGTTTTGTTTCATTCCCTGCTGTGAGGAAGTGCTGTAATAATAGCTTATTTTTCTGAGGATGATGGTGCTTTTTACTTGAAACTGCAAGGCTAATAAAGGTGTTTGATATTAAATGTACCTGATAACTCCAGGTGTTGATGGGAGGGTCTGTGCTCTTGCAGTACACAGCTAATGTTGGCTCATGAAACCTCTTCAAGCCTCATGATCAGGTCGTGATTGACAATAAAACAGTAAAGAGAGGCCTGAATAGGTCATGTGCTAAGCTTCTGTGGAATAATGTGAGATAATTCCAAGAGACCTAGAAGATAGTTTGGGATTGTGCTTAGTTTGTAGTGATCCTACAAGGAAGATGACCTCTTGGGTACACCCAGGGAGATCTGGGATCAGGCTGGAGGCTCTGCCAGGAAACTTCTCTTTGAAGCCTGTTCTTTCAGTTGTTCCATGGCCTCAGCTCCTTTACACATTCATTGTCAGGTTCAAACAGGTCTTTCTGGATCTTCTTTTAAAACAAAAGAAAATGCCTTGTAGTATACAGGAACAAACCCAAATCCCCAAAGCTGGAATACCAGCCATGCTGCATAAAGCCAGCAACTGATCTCCTACAGCACCTGGTGCAAACTCTTTTTTTACTTCAAGAAAGTGGCTTGCCTGGATATCTACTCTTCTTGGATCCACCTATCATTCTACCTGACTAAACCATTTTTTTTCCAAACCCCTGGTGATAGTAGGTGTGTTTTTCTTTATTGGCTGCCTTCCCTCTGTGTTGCCAGTCTTGCTGCATGAAATAACCAGGATTGTGCCAGAACCTGGCCCTTGAAAGAACTTCTTGGGTTTTCGTCTGTGTGTGTTAATATTTCATCTTCCCCTCCCCTTCTATTTTTGGATGTCATAATCCACATTCTTCATTAAAGGAGTAAAACACAGAAACATGACAAAAGAATCTCATTTTTCATTTTTCAGTGGGTGCATGACAGCTTGAGGACTACTTTATCATTTTTTTCCCTCACGATTTGCCTTTTTGTTATAAATGTGGAATGACTGAACATAATGGCTCTTTCCTCCAATATTCTAAACAGTATTAAGGCAAAGAAGGTGTTGAGTGATGCTTACCTTGCTTGCTCTCACTGGCTTACAGGTATTTAGCAGACATTTGTGAGCATATATAGATATTTTACTAATATTTCTTGGTTTAAAATATTATGAAAGGAAATAGACCATGAAAAGTACAAAAACCTGATTTTTCTCTGAAATGTCAGTGTGCCAGGTAATTCTTCATAATCAAATATAGTAAGAACAGAGAGCCTGAAATATTTTAATCTGAGCAGAATTCATTTGTTATGTAAATTAAGTGGGAAAATTGTGCAGATGTGAGAATAGGAAGTTTCATATTCTAAATCCAGCTACTAATGTCATTGCACTGGTTATTTTTATTGAAAATTTTAATAATTTTCTGTTCAACTTAATAATAGGTATGTAGGAGAACATAATGTAATGACTAAAGGTTTTTCACTTTAAAACTACATACATAGATTGTGTATATGTAGATAATCTTATATTATTTGCCTGTTCCTTTGAGTTGTTAATTATTTGAAGTAATCAAAGCTCTGCAAGACTTCAGTTTTTCAATTCATTCATAATTTCCAATTAGGATTTTATATAGTCAGCTTCATCTGCTCCTATTTATTTAAAACAAACCATTCAATCTTGGCTCTGAAGTCAAGAAATCTTTGTAAGCTTTGTGAACTTGCCTGTCAAAGCATAGCGATTTTCAGGAATTTGCTTAAATGTGTCTCCCAGTGATCTCTCTGTTTCTGAGCATGTGCAACACTATTCTGCTTTTCTAACCTGTAGAATTTTGCAGGCTGTATAGAATATACTCTATTTAAAATATAGAATAGACAGGATTTATGAGAATAATTTCCTCCTCTATAACTCTATAGGGCTGAAAAGTCTGAAGTAATCAATTAGCAAATGTTTGTTATTAAAGCAATGACAATCCATAAATGGAATTAAAGTAGAAGCTGTGCAAGGTATAATCTTCTAGAAATTACCAGTAGTTTTTTCAACTGCTTTAGTTGTTCAATTAGTCCACAAATAGATTAACCATAGCCGATGATAAATCAGTGTTTCAGGCTTGCTATCCTACCTCTCCTTTCCTTATGTTTTTCTCTTGTCTCTCTTTATTTATTTTTATTAAATTATGGAAAGTATTTCTCTGTGTTTGAATACAGATGATAAACCTCTAGAGGTGTTTTTGGGAGATGAAGCTTCAGGGGTTGGAAAGTTAGACATTTACATTTAAAGTGCAAATTATTTGGGCTAGTGGGTTGTTATGTCTTCAGGGCCATTTCTGCCAATGTTCCTCTAAATGTGACACATGGGACTGACTTCTTCAGCCTTAATAAAGATGAAGGTTACCAGAGCATGAAACTTTACAAACAAGTTCTATTGATATATGTTGAAGATTTTTCTCATTTCCATTTTAAGTGGAAACCAGTTTATAGCCTTGTAAAATGGAGGATCCTAATAATTGTTTTTAGTACTAAAAGTAACTGATATGGCTGCAGAGTTATACAGCACTTCACAAATGCAGAGCAGGAGTTAGCCTGAAACAGCTCTGAGGCTTGACTGCAAAACACAGACATAGTCTTGGAACAGAAAACAATACACGGAAGGAGAACAGGAGATGGTGAGGAAAAAGAAAGCATAAAAAGGTTTTTTTTTTTTATCTTGAAGTGAGAGATCAGTTATTGAGAAGGAATAACCATCAAGAGCAGAATATGTAAAAATAAAGGTGAACCAATTGGTGGGTCCTCCAGACAGCAGACAGGGATTTCTATGTATAGTTTAGGAAAGTAGAATTTGAGGTGAAAAACTCTTGAGGATGATGAGAATAAACCTGACATAATAAACTTACATAAAAACATCAATGAAACGTGGGAGAAAGGGGGAGAGAAAGGTAAGAGATGAGGATACATTTTTCCCTGGTCTTAGAGGAAAGGAAGCAAAGACATTTGCTTAAGGCAGACATGTCTGCCAAAGTGAGAAGGAAAACTGAGTGGTATTGAAGCTATAACAACAAATCAGCTTGAACAGTTTGAGCAGTCAGTCTGCAGACTGCCATTTGCATATTTGATGCCTTTTGCTTTTTTGTGCTGTATCAGTGGTATTTCTCTTTCTTGTTCAAGATAGACGTGGGGCTAGATTCAGGCTATTGATACCTGCTTTGACAGTTCACATTTGGCATGATTGGCCCTTTAGTGGAACAAGAGGAAAAGTTAAGAAAGACTGAAAAGATGCATTTATGTTCAAGGAACTTGGGATAATCCCTAAAATCCCATTAATGTGCATTCAAAACAACAACCAGAGAGAGAGAGACTGAAAAACAAACTTGCCTTCAAATATTAAGTGTATCTTTCTCTGTTGTGCATGAGAATTCTGGAATAGAGCGAACAGTAAACCTGTTTCCTCATTCTTCCATCTGTGAAATCATGCCCAGAAGGATCAAAGCTAAAATCAGGACCTAAGGTCTTCCAGTGCAGACTGGTAACCAGGCTCTAGCCATGGTGTCTGTGAAGGTTTATAGGTATTTGACAGGATTGTATATGAGTCTTACAAGCTCCTTTACATTGCTCCTTTACATTATCCTGACCTCCTGAAAGTCCTTTTGGTACAGACATGGCCTCAGCTCACGCACATGGCCATTTGTAATTGTCAACTTGTGAGGCAGAAATGAAATGTGAAAGCCTTGAGGCAGGACGCCTTCAATGTTTGATGCAGGCTGGGTCACTGAAGGGAGAAAAGGTGAGCACAAACTCCTTCCTTTTGTACAAATACAAGGAGGAGCTTCCCCTGCTAATGTAAAACTCCAAAGAAAACCTGGTAAGAATGTCTCTGATACTGATATGTAACTTGAAAGAATGTGAGTTATCTCACTGGCACTCTCCTCTGGGACTGACTAGGTCTCAAAAAGTCTGAATCAGTGTAACAATCTCACAAATGCCTGTGATGAATATTCTGGATAGGGTGGTGAGCTGGTGTTTTTGGTGGTGGTTTGGGGTTTTTTTTGGTGTGGAGTGTTGATGTTGTGTTTTCTGGATCTTTTGGGATTTGTTTGTTTGTTTTTCTGGTGGAATTTTTCTACTTATGTCACTTGTCTCAGTGATTTCTGAAAAGCAGTAGGAAGTGTAGAGCTGCTACAGATGGTTGTGCACATGCCTTCCTCTGCTAAGTAGGCTTTCTGCTCCTGGCCAAACTTTCTCCTGAGCTTTTTCAGGAGGGGAAAAAAAAAAAGGAAAAGAACCCTCTCCTGATGAGATTTCTGTATTTCTCACATCAATAATTCATAATGTTCATTCCCTTGGTGCTCTGAAGAAAGCAAGGAAAGAAGGAAGATTGTGGTAGAGGGAGGTGGAGAAGCAGGTTATTTCAGGAAAAAAAGGACTGAGAGGTAATGTAATCTAAAAGTGGATTGTAACTGCTCTTCAACTTGTCTTTATTGCCCTGAAGCCTCTAAATTATCTTTTCATAAAAGCCTGCTTCTGTAAGATGTATGTTCTATTCCCTTTCTGGTCAAGAGGTCTCAGATTTCTGTGCTGCAGAATTGTTACCCTGACAATTGATAAGCTCACACTAATCCACCTGTGATTTCCCATTGGAAATTATTTACATACTGGAAGTGTCACGTAGATGACAAAATTGAGCTGAAACTGGAAGAGTTCTGTTAAAAATGCATTTATTTCCATTAGTTCTTTCTGAGAATTCCTTAGACCTGAGCTTTTAAGAGTTGTGTGGCGCGGTGCTCCAAGGAGGTGCCTCAAGTGGGAAGGCGCACTCGAAGCTGCCGAGTGGGATGGAAACTTTTCCCTCACTTCTCAGGGAGAGCTGTGTGACTGCTGATGTACCAAGTGATCCTTGCTCCATGGAGGCTTTGATCAGCTGATGCTTCCTTCGCCCTCCCTCAAGCACATTTTCCTAGGAGAGAGGTGTGTGTGATCCTATTTCCATGGCAGTGCCACTCATCACAGGCCTTCTCATAATCCTGACTCGCTCCCCTTTGGCTGCCCCTGCTGCAGGCAGCTCTCTCCACAAACACTCCATGCCAGTGTTTCTTCATGGAACTTAAAACTGCAGTGATATAGAGTGGGCTAAGATTTGCTAACTATATCCAGGAATTGAATGCCAGGTGAGAGAAGTGTAGCCTGACCGATATTTGTTTCTTAAGAAAGCATTTTTCATTGGATTTTCCTCTGTAATACTTCAGAATGAAGCCCTGAATGGAGAGAACTCTTAGAAAAATCCTGTGTCCTAAATATTTGCAGAATGTGGTTTCTCAGACTCTGCTTTTATATTCCAGCACTGTGATTTTGTGAATTTCTATTTCTGTCCCAAATGCCATAAATGCCCTGGGTTAAAGGGCTTGATTTCCACTAAAATGTTTGGAGTCAGGAATCTGACTGATACCAAACATTGGTATCAGTCAGATACCAATGTTCTTCTCTGGACTTTCTGAGAAACCTTGTGAATAAAGTGAATGTTTTCACACAGCTTAGCAAGCTTTTTTTGACAGAAAGCCTAAGACTAGACGACTTAGAGCATGGTGCTAGTAATGCAGAAGTTGTGGGTTCAATCCCTGTATGGGCCATTCACTTATGAGCAGGACTTGATGATCCTTGTTGGTCCCCTCCAACTCAGGTTTTCACAGAATATTCTTACTTTAAGTTTTTCTAGCTTCTGAGGGTTTCCAAATAATTTCTGGCAGGTTTTCATGTTTCAAACGAGGGAAGAACATTTCTCTCCAAACTTTTTACCCTTTCATGTTCTTACTTCAAGCTCTTCTGTTCCTATTTGTTAAGGATTATCTGCCTCCGTCCCCCTTTCACCACAATTTTTTCATATGAGAACCATTATGACAAGCAAGAGGCTGCTTAAGAAACTTGGGTGAGATGTCATTTTTCACTCTCATTGGTTTATTCTGCTTGCCTCAGGTGGTGGTAAAATTATTAATATATGAGATCTGAGAGGCCTGGCTAACAAAGCCTTTTATTTATGCTAAATAAAAGAGCATTCCTTTTAACTACAAGCTGAGAATTTGTGGTTGTTTGCAGCTGCCCACTACTGCACTGAAGTAACACTGTTTGTGCCACTCCTACAGGCTCAAAAAAGAGCTGTCTCAGGATGTCACACTAGTTAACTGTTTGCCTTTTTAGCAGTGTTGTTTTTCCTTTTGTGTGTGCTGGTTTTTTGGTTTTTTTAGTTGTTTTTTCCCTTTTGAAACGCTGCATAGGTTGGGTCTTTGAAATCACTTGGCAGAGGACACAGGAACAGAGGGGGAATGCTGTTCAAATGTTCTCTCACTATGACCATGGCAAAGGAGGCTTTTGTCTGACCTATCCTGAATTATATTTTCATTTGGAGTGCTCAAATATCCAGCATTTGCAAGCTCTGTTTCTCCATTTTTGAAGAGTCATTAATAGTCTGATGTTCTAGAGAATATTTTGAGATGTTGGTTGCAAAATGTTATCAAAGTGGTAGTAACTCACTCTTTACCTGTTTTGCAGAAAAACAGAGAGAAGAACATGTACTTTCATCAGTATTCAGGTGTGAAGGATAAAGAATGGAAAATAACTGGTAGGGTTTTGTATACATAACTTTCTGAAGCTGCTATTTCAGACTTGCGTTACCGTGACTTATTTGTAAATCAACACTTACAGACCAAATCTCCTTCTTTCTGTGTATATGAAAGACAAATCTTGGATCATAAGAATTTTTCTCACTGCTGAAACAAGCAAGGAAAAGTCCTTCTGTTGCCTGTGAGCAGTCCTGGGTCCATAAACAGATTTCACCTGTCTATGGCTTGATGAACGATAATGTTGCTCTGAGCTGGGATGGATTCAGGATAAAGCAAGGCTTGCTCTGAGCATGTCAATACAGTTTAAAATATGACTTGTTTCAGCCAGATAAATGCCCAGGCAGGATACTGCTGACATGTAAGATGTAAATAGCTTTGCTTTTGTACAGAATGTGTCCGCTCCACACTTCTATGCAATTTTTATGTCTCTGACACCTCCCTGGACATCTGCTGGCCATGAGGTTCATTAACATGACCGCATGGATCTCCCAGTAATCCACCCATCCTTGTTAGTTAATTACAGGAACATCTGGCTGCTTGGAGGAGAGTTTTAACAGTTTCTACCAGTTCAGCTCGACTATAACTTCCTGCCATTCCAGTCAAAACCAATATGAATAATTTTGCACATAAGTCCATTTCAAATTTATTTAGCGCCTGTTCCAGCACTCCTAGACCTAAATATTGAGCTTAAATGTAGTGAGATCTTTAACTGGCTGTATGAGTTTTGAGATTTCTATATATAATTTTTTATACATAATTTAATTTTTTAAGGAAAACATGAAGGCAAATCTTATGCTGGTTTTGATTTTTTTGGCTCTGAGTGGTGGAACTCAAACAATAACACATGAAGCTTAGTGAAGCTGCACGGTATGGCACCCTTGAGAGGGAAGAAGTGGTACAGAGTGTATTTGGAGTCTGAGACCTAATAAGTGTTTGGCTTGTATGTTACATATTCTGTAAGGTCTTCCCTCTATATACTTATTCTCCTGAAGGAATGAGAGGTTTCAGTCCCCTCTCCATGACATTATCTTTGCTTTCCTGCCCAAACTGAGGTCGCTGCAGGTGCTTAAAGCCAAGTTCTAACCATATAAAAATAGACAAAGGTGGTTCTGAAATGCTTCCTGCAATCATTGCCGCCTTTTGAGCTCACTTTTAACAGCCAGGCCTCATGAAATTTTTCCTGACCGGATTTTGGGTGGGGAGGAAACAAAGCGCTGAGGTTGTTTAAACGCTGTGGTGAGGGGATTGTGGGGGGCAGTTCGGATGAGCTGTGTTGCTGTGGGAAGCCCTAGGGGCTCCAGGGGAGCCTGTGGAGCTCAGTGGTAACTGATCAAAGGAGAGCTAAGGAGATGCCTCTCAGGCAGGTTATTATCAACTGCAACTAAAATGGTGCCGGTTTATACACCTTGTGGAGCACAAGGGGAGCCAACCCTTGCTGAACTCACTCCCTTCTCTGTGGAGGATGGATTTCCTAACAGAAGGAGCACTGGATTGGGTATTTTTCATTTATCTGGTTGGTAGATTTGGTCAAATTATTTTGTCTTATCTCCATCTTCCTTGTCTTTAAAGTGGGGATACCCAGTGCTTTCTTTGTGGTGTGATCTCATCACCACAAGTGAAATGCATCTCAGTAAAGACCTGTATCTCTACTGCTTACAGATGATGTATGGGAGTTTTCAGATTTCCTCCCAATTAGCTGTGCTCCAGCACCCCAAACCTATACAGGTACATATTTTTTTGCCTTTGCAGAATTTCATTAACTTCAGGTCAGTTTGCAATGTGCCTGCCTGCCTGCCTGCCTGCATAACAATGGAGAACCAGAGATTTGTTTGGTCCATTGCACTGTGGATTTGAGGGAAATGCTTTTAAAAACAAACTCAAAATGAGAAAATAAGTTTTAAAATCAGTTTTACATTTGAATATTATTCAATTTAAGTCAACCTGTAGTCCAGACAGAGAAATACAGAAGAGAAAATTAGTTTTGTTGAATATTTGTATGTCTTTGGGCTTCTCTAGGACTTTTGTTATGGGAGTTGCATACAACAATTAGGATGCCCCTCCTAAATACTTCTAATGTATTATGAACTGAGTTTTTTTCTCTATCACTATTAGCATGAAATAAAAAAACTTCAGTATTAGGAGGGGAGTGTCAGAGCTGTGCATGTGGACTCACATGCTAAAAATGAAAAGGGGGCATGCAAAAATATGTTCCTGCAGGAAAAGAACTTGAGGATAGAACAAAATCTAAGAGTATTTCTCTCATTCTGTATTTTTATGCTTTGTGCTGAAAGGTGTTTTGGGGAAAGCCAACAAGAAGAGTTAATATAAATATGCCAATACTCATTGAAAATCCCCATTTCATCATTTCACTAATGGTATGCTGGAGAGAACAAAAGCAGTTATATGACTATTCCTGTTCTTAAAAAACTGCTGTGTATGCTGAAAAGAGCCCTAATTTGTAGACTGAAAGCAGAACATTCCAGTTCTGGGCATATTTTATAATCACTTACAATTTTGACAGGGCTAGCCTGGAGCTGAATGAAAATAAGTGTTGAATTCACTTCTTGTGTAATTTCTCTGAAATAATCAGGTGTTTTCCATGTGAAGTCAGTGGGAGAGGGGGAAAAATGCCCCAACCACTCCATAAATTGGTTTTTTTTGTATTTCCTACATTTTTTCTTATCCTAGTGTGAATGAATCATCATTGAAAAGACTTCCTTGTAACCCAGTTAATGAGCAGGGGGAAAATAGTGGGCAGTGTAGAAAGGAAAGCCACACATTGCATTTAAGGAGACAAAATTTGAGCTTTTTGTAATGAATCTTCAGAAATGTGTTCTATTCAACCTGTTAAAGAACATCAGAACTTTAAAAGAAATGTAATTTTATTGTTAGATTTGGGTATTTCACACGGAATTGCAACCAAGCTCAGAGGCCACTGGTTGAGTTCACATTAAAAAACCTTGAAATTAAAATGAAGAATCCTGCAACTTAATCTAAACTTAAGAATCCAAGCAACTTTGAGCTTAATTAAGCTCAAAACCACTTATTGCATGCATAGGTTGTAAGAATAAGATCTCTGTTGGAATACTGAAAGCATAAACAACAACAACAAGCCATCTTTAAGTAAGACCTATGTATCATACTTTAAATCAGATCATGGGGCAAAAGCCAAATCATCAGATCAGATGATGAGAGTGTTTTTTATGAGTATCAAATCAAGGCCCTGTGAGATGGATCACAGTGACCAGCAGACCTTTGGAAACTTTTCAGGGTAAACAAATACTGACTTATTGTGTTTTACATAATGGCATCCTTGAATCAAGTCTTCCATATCTCTTGGAAATGTTATATTTTTTTAATGCCTTTTTTTTTTTTTGAAGTGCTCCTTTGTATCCAGTTGGTTTTTCTATAATTTCTTCAGGATTTAATTTATTTTGGTAAATATTTCAGTAAAAATTTCTTTCTCTATTTGGTGCCATATCAGACAGCTCGCTGTGGAACTCAACCACGTATTCTAAATTTGCTACAGGCAATAAAATATTTAAAAACAGGATGGAAGGGGAAGTAAGTTATCTTAAATATAATTCTGAAAATAAACAGCTTTTATTTTTCAGCTTACCCATAACACTGAAAGTATCAAGAGCACAAAGTTCTGCTGAAAATATGTAAATTCATGTGATTATATGCATTATGAGATGCATATGCTTCTTCTTCACCATTATCTTTTTCATTCCTCTCCATCTTTATGTGAACTCTTGACTATAATTCTGCAGGACTTGTGAATTAATAAACCTTTTTGGCAAAATACCTAGTGGTTAAGATGATTTTTGAGCTCTCAAGCTCTGAAAGGCTGTACTTATAAAAATTTCTGCTGTTCAGAACTGACTTTTTTCCCTTTTGGATTTTTATTGCCTCTGGACAGGTTAAAGCAGTAAGGCCTAAAAATGAACTTTCTTTCGAAGCAAGCCAGTGTTATGGAGTGCTTCTAGGGCATAAGATGATGTTATTCTCTAGATCATATTAACTGAGATCTTTTTATGCCAAAAAAGAAGAGTGTATGTGCTCCTCAGACTGTATTACAGACTGATCAAAAAACATTTCTGTATACAATATATGAGGCAGCAATATGCAAAGAGAAAATACCAGAGAAAGAAACATGAAAGGTTTTTTTTTTAATTTGATGTTGCAGTTGGTGACTAATTTAAAGTCAATAAAAATAATAAAATTTAACAGAATATTAATTTTAATGAACAATGAGTTTAATAAAAACGGGTTAACGTAATTTGCAATGAGTAACACTTGGTGGAGAATGGGAACCTGTACCCTGGATAATAATGAGGAGTGACTGCCTAAGCTTTAAATTTGCTCTCTGCCTTCTTCCACACTAAGTTGATTTTCTTGGCATGAGCTAGATGAAAAATATTTTCAAAGCTGTTTCCTCAACAGCAAAATGTTTTCATAATGAAGCATTTGTAAAATAGTGCAGCACGAACTGAAGCTCAAAGTGCTATGAGAATATATAGACACAGGGGGAAAAAATCCTGTAATTTCATTACTTTTTTCGGTGGCAGTATATAATATCTGGTTATTTGTTTGCTTCCTCTTCCAGACCTGATATACATTATTTTCATTATTTTAATTTCATTATAAATAATTTCATTATTGATGTAAACCTCTGTGTCTAGTCAGATGTCATTTGATAAGCAAGATTTTCCTGTCATGTATGTCTTGATAGGTTTAATTTTTATTTTTTGCTAAAGATGATTTTTTATTTCTTTTAGCAATATGGTTTCTTATTTATTTTTTTTTTTATCTTCAGTTCTGTGGGTGGGATTGTTAACTCTGATGTTAATTTAGCTGTGTAAGCACGTACCACACCGTTCTCCTGAAGTGTGGGTCAGGGGTAAGACTGTTAGCTACAAAACTAATAGGAATGCAAACCCTAAATGGTCTGCATATGTCAGCAAAAATTCTTAGATATAGCAACTAATAAGCTGCTTGTTGAGTTAGTATTTCATAGAAGGGTTTGGGCTGGAAGGCACCTTAAAGATTGTCTTGTTCCAACATGGATATGGATTCATTCCACTACCCTAGGCTGCTCAAAGCCCCATTCAGCCTGGCCTTGAACACTGACAGGAATGGGGCATCCACATCTTCTCTTGGGCTTTCCAGAGCCTCATCACCCTCACAGTAAAGAATTTCTTCCTAAAATCTAATCTAACCCTGCCCTCCTTCAGCTGAAGTCATTTCCCCCTTACCCTATCACTGCACGCCTGTGTGGATGGACACATGCAGGTAACCAGGGGGACCATCGAACCACAGCTGACTGAAATGAGGAGATTTATCTCATTACCTCTCCAACAACGCTGGGCAGCAGAGACTCACAGGGATGGGAACTCGGGCTCCAGGGGCTCGGGCTCTGTTAGCCTGAGCTCATCCATGGGCTGCTGCCTGCCCCAGTACTCAAAGGGCTTTGAGCACACACCGATTGTCACAAGGCTGTGCCTCTATGATTTCTCTCTCCCAGCAGGAGGCTCAAGCTTGTGTTTCACAATGTGTTATCTCCACGCAGGAAGTCCTCCTCTCAGAGCTGGGGGAGGACGAACAATAGGGATACTGAATGGAGGTTTCCCACAGCAACATTGCTAGCATTCTCAGCCGTAATATTCCCTCTTCACCAAATCTTCTGGGTTGAACCCTTTCCTCCCAATGGTGCCCTTGGAAGAATTCCATCTTTCTTGCAGCCCCCTTGAGGCACTGCTGTAAATTCTCCCCAGAACCTTCTCTTCTCCAGGCTGAATGACACTAACTCTCTCAGCCTGTTTTTATAGGAGAGGTGTTCCTCTGATCAGTGTTTCCAGTCAGTGGGAACTTCCCTGGACTGCCATGACTTCTCAAATGTGCTGGATGGTGTCTTAGCCACATCCTCAGGCAGTTCCCTCAGGACCTGTGGATGTATCTCATCAAGACCCATGGTTTTGTGCACCTTTTAGTTCCTTAGATGTTCTTGAGCCTGGTCTTCTCCTGCCTTGGGCACATCCAAGTGAGATGCTGCTGTCCTACAGTGAGATGTCCAAGTCCTATCCTCCTTCAGTCTGGGACCATCTCAAGAATCTGAGAGTAGTGAAATGCCTCTGTCCTGATCAACCTGGGGGGTCAGGAATCCTTCTCATGCCTGGCAGGACAGTAGTGGGTGCTCCAAATCTCTGAGACCTGTGATAACATCTGTGCATCCCATTTCTTATGGCTGCTGCCCTGGCCCTGTGGGAGATGAGGATAGCAAGCTCTGCAATGCTCCTCAAGGAGGCATTCCCTTGGCCTTGTCACTGTCACCCAGCTGCAAATGAGTGATAGCCCTGGGCACCCTGGATGTTGATTGATGGCTCTGTTCATGTCCAGCAGCCTCACCCAGCCTCTGCTCTTCCTTCCTCTGCTCCTGCTAAATAACTCCAGCAGCTCCTCAAGGACTTCCTCTCAGATGCGTTTTGCCTGCCTCCAGGCCATCCCTGGCAGTGAGGGCATGAGGATGCTCCCTTTTATCCTGCCCTGGAGCACTCTGAGTGCTGCATTGCAGGGTGGGAAGAGGAGTAGATGCGGCACTCCTGTGCAGAACTCTGATGCCAGCAGCTGAACTGTGCTGGTCCTGATTCATCAGCTCTGTTCCAGCCAGCTCCACTTACATCAGCTTTCTGCTCCTTGTGTAAGATCAGTGAATATCCCTGCTGCAAAGAGAAGTGCCACTGCAATGTCTGTGAATTGACAAGAATTCTGAATGCAGCAGTGAGAACTGTAGGGCAGGATGAAGAGAGACGTTCACACTCCTTGTAGACAGGAACAAAGTGGCAAAGAATGCTTGGAAAATTATTTTCTTCTGTATGGTGAGGGCCTGAAGTGATAATCTTTAGATCACTGGCATTAAGTTAGTAAACAGGAGTAGAAATGATCCTTTCACAGGTCCATCTCTACTGCATATTCACCTCAGATTTGCTTATCATGAGCAGTCAAGCGTTAAAGACAGTATTTCCTTTATTTAAGAGTATACCAGAAATCATATGACTACAGAAAGTAACATGGAGGCAGTCTTTAAATGCTCCTCTTTTCTCTGAACTGATCTCTTCATTTTTTCCCTTATCTTTATTAGACAAGCATTTCACAAAATTCTGGGTGAAAACATAAGATTGGGAAAATAAATCCATGCTCAGCTTGATAGTTACACCTTGCTACAGCTTTAAAAATGCTGTCGAGATGATTTATGTCCCCAAATCCTCTGTTGGCATATTAAATAACACTGGCTAGGTAGCAAGAAGAATGCTGTTTTGTAGGATACCTTTCAATCTTTTTATGTGAGATCATTTGTAGTAATTGGTGTTGCTTTCCAGCACCACTTCCCCTTATTGCCAGGTTCCCTGAGATGTCTTTGTGGTGCTGGGATAAAGCTACTGCTAAAATCTAGAGAAATTCACACAGTCTTCCTTTTTCTGCCCAATCTGCCACTGAGATGTAAAAACTTTTCAGGTTAGATTGTGCCACTATCTGTTTCTCAGATTTTTTTATTCTTTCCTGAGTCTTAGTAAGTTCTATAGAGAATGTTTAGAAATATAGTCATAAGGTTTTTTTTTATTTTTGTGCTTACCTAGGTCAAAAATTACTCTTGTGCCTGTATTGCAAAGCAAGTTCAGAGGTTGAAATGCACTTCTGAGTCATCAACATGAGCATTAAGACAAAGACTTTTGGAGCTGCCTAGGAGATCCAAATGCCAGCATCCCACTAAACTGAGAAGAAACAAAATATCCTGATTCCTTAGCATCCATTGGTTTGTACAAGACTTAATAATTAGCCTAATAGCAAAACCATCTTACTTCTCATTAAATTCCATTTGTGTCAGCAGAATAGGTTTAGAGGTTTTTGCACATAAAATGCCATATGCTGAAAAATACAAAGTTCATCTTAAAGGTCTTGTTTCTATTTTGCCTTCAGATCAACTGGAATTCTGCTTTGCAAATGTTAGCACATTAGATGTCATTCCCCTGTTTATTTTTTTCTCTTTGTTCCTGAGATTCCTGTTCCTACTTTCAAAGTATCAGGCATCACCTCAGAGTAGCAGCAGATGCTGTGGTGGGGACAGCACCTGTGGGGAGAAGATTAAAAGCACCAAGATGTGTGTTCAGCAACTTCTGTAAATGTCAGATTTGAATTTGTTTCTGCACGTAGGTCAAAACCTTCAAACCTGAAAGACAGCTGTTGCTCCAGGGGACTGGGACTCTGCTTTGGGATGTGATGGAGAACTGAAGAAAATCTGGTTTTGGTCCAGAACTCTGCTCACACTCTGCCTAGAGAAGGAGATGTTGAAGGTGGCAAACCTAGTGACCTACTTACTATCTATCTCAAACCTATAGAAAATATCACCTTGATTAACAGCTGTTTTTAAGATTATCTTTCAAGACAATACAAACCACTCTGGCAAACTGGTGATGAGAATCTTCTAAAATGTATTTTTCAAAGTGGTTTTGTGGGTTGATATTTCATTTTTGCTACAGTTCTGGATGAACAAGATAGTTCTAGAAGGACAGGAAAATAAAAAAGACCCAATGCATCCTCTATTTCCACCAGAGGACAGATTTTTTTTTTCTGAAGGAAAGTAATACACAGAGCATTCTGAGAAAACTTAGAAGCTTTTAAACACTCAAGAGTCTAGAAGAGTCAAATATGCACTAAATATGCAAATTTTTTTTACATGGAGTAAGGAAAAAATAGTTGTCTCATCTTACTGTGTTTCAGTACTTCATCCATGCATGATTCCGTATGGAATTGTTCAAATAAAATATTATTTCTAGTTCTAAGACAGATCCCTGGGTTTTTATTGTTTGTGAACAGGCATTGGATTGTACATAATAATTTATTATTTTTACAAATACTAATAAATCTTAATGAGTATTTATGAATGTTTATATTTACAGAAAACCTTCAATATGCAAACTATATTCCTGTAAAATGCTCTGTAAACTAAGTGAGGCTTAATGGATCAACCCCAAGTCTTCTGAGTCCTGATGTGTCATCAAAGGTTGATAAACATCCTTAATCCTTAAGAGTGTTCTCCCACACTTCCAAACATTTTTGTGGGTTGAAATTTATCCATGTGGGGCTCATGCAGATCTCAGGACTCCATAACAAGTCCAAAGCATCACTGGTAAAATACAGGGAGTTTTTAATGAGGAATAACAGCTTTCTGTGCCTCTTTGGTGTTCACCACTTACAACAAGATGAGTAAAATACATTTATTGTGCATCTTGTTGCACAATAATTTTTGACAAGTGTTGTTTTAGAAAGAATGTGCATCTCTACTCCTAAAAAATCTTTTAGTTCATTCTCTTTTTCTAAAATAGTATGTTCAAAATATCTCACTCTTGTCTGTTATAAAACTATTGGTAAATATCTGGATTAAAAAATTATTTTTGGTGGTAAGAGTGAAAGACAAATATGGATGATTAATGGGTTTTTGCAGCTTCTCAAGTACCAGCAGTCTTCCAGGTGACTTTTATGATGGAAATATGGATCTAATCCACTATTTTTTAAGCTGCAGTGCACAAGAACTTAGCCAGCTCTCAAATGAAGCACATATGACAGGGTGTACTTTTCACTTTTTGGGTTGTTTATTAAAGACACCAGTAAACAGAGAGCAGTCTAAATCTATTTTTGATAGGCACTGATTATTAGAAGCATTTCTTCAAACTTGAAACAGATTTAGATTCTGAGCATCTTCTTTACCACAAAGCCAGAATTTCTATCTAAAGAAGACAGAGTACAGCAAATAGAGCCCATTGCTGCTACAATAGATCATCTTATGTATTTTTCATTTAATTCTATTCACTATCCCAATTAGGGTACAGAAAAAAAGGCATTTCAAATGGAACTTGTTTTACTATTCCAGCCTTGCTCTTGTGAAATTGGGAAACAATGCAGCCTGCAAAGACCAGTGGTTCATTTACAATTCTATTAAATTAGTCTTTGTATGTTTGTATGCACACAATAACACAGTAGCTGTGTGTTATTGATGAATATGGTGAAGCTGCTTTTTAATATGTACTTTATCTTCTTTTCTCCCCCCTTCCCTATTTTTTTAAGTCTACTTAAAATTCATTTCCATAGGGATAAGAAAAATGAAAAAGCTCAAATTCCCTCTAATTTGTAGTTTTCCAGATGTTTGCTGTAGTCCTTCCCAAGTCACTGGGCAAATATTCTTGAGATAAAGTATTGTTCCATATCTAAATATAACCAGGTTTTTTTTGTTTAAGAGCATATGAAAATATTGATAGTACTTTTAACTTCAGAAGTAACTTATTTGTTTCTTCCCACTTCAGAAAACAAATCACGTGGAACTAAATATTGAACAAACCTTTTAAAGGCACAAGGCCCCTATTTCTGCCTGAATTTTTAACCTCCAAAGATTGGATGTGACAATAAGTTTTGCTTGTTATTCATTTGGTAAAAAAGAAAGAAAAGTACAGTGGGTTTTTAGTTTTGTTTGGACTGGGTAGGAGGAGAGGTTTAAATGCTTTGATTCTATCATTTCCCTGTTCTTGTGCTGTGAGAGTAAATTTCATATTAAAAAATTAAAATAGGTAAAATTAAAGGGTAGATTTAAATTTTTCTCCATGTCATAGACCTTTTCATTTACTTAATTTCTGCTTAAGGCTGCTTTCCCTGATGTGCAGAACGTAGAAAACAGAGGCAAGTCTGTTTCAAGGAAGATCTTTGCAGCTACCACAGGCAGCCTCAAGGGGTTCCAAACCCATTCAAAAAGGTTTTGTCTTGTTTGTACTTACTGCAAAATTAGACCTGCTTATTAAACAGATCCATGATTCAAGGCTTCAAGGCTCTCTGCGAGCTGTAAGAACCAAGCTCTATTCTCTGCTGTTTTGGTACAATAAAAAAACATTCTTTTTTTACAGCTTCTGATTTCATGGACTAGTATGTTTTGCTATAAATGGTGTAACTGTGCGTCTGCTTTTGAATTTCTCTCCTAGAGGAAGGATAATGCTGACAGTAACTACCATATCCAGATTTCTTTTCTTCTTTTCAAAAGGCCATGCTCACTGTCAGTGATTCTACAGCAATTTATTTCCAGCGTTTCCCTGTATTTATTTTTACACTGCAACTGCACACAATTGTCTGACAAATCTTATTTCAAACAAAAAAATTGTGCTTTCAGAAGGCTAACAAGAAATCTTAAGCCATTCAAAATGGGATGGCACAACAATATGTGACTGGCAGCTAGGCCACTAATGACAGTATGGTGATTCAAAGCTCTAACAGTTTTAAATGGTCTGAAAATAGAAAGCTTGGATTTGGAGGATTTGATGTGTGTTTGAAGAAAAAAGAAGGTAGAAAAACCTATGGTAATCTATTTCAATTAAAAGCTGAGGCTGGGGTGGTGGTTGTGATCTGGTCATGGAAGGTTTACTGCAGATAAATAACTTGCTGAAAGGATTGTAACTTCCTTTTTAAAGGAAAGTTGGGGGGAAAGACAACTCAAGGCAAGTTGAAAAAACACTTAGATAAAGGATCCTGGTAACTTCACCCTCAGAAACAGCCTCCTTTGTTATTGTAGGAATGCCCAGTCTCTCTGATTTTGGGTTGTGAGCAGGATATTCGGATATAAAAGTTTAGATTAGTTGACGTCTATTGAATCTCAAGCAAATATTACAGGTAAAATTCCTTTGCATGCCATTGTAGTTTTGTTTGTTTTCTTTTCATTTGTTATTTTTTTAATTGACTTTACACAGGGATTTTTTTTTTTGTACGGGAGTGTTTGGTTAGATGGGTTGAGCTTCTTTAAAATTATTTGCAATGCTGTCAGGTTTTTAGGCATCTTCTGCTCAAGGTATTAAAGGAAGAAATTTTTTTCAGGGTAAGACAGCTTTGGAGGACACTGTTGGGTTCTTAAGGATGGTCAAGGATTTCCTAGAATCATTAAATATCCAGAGTAAGAGTCTATAGAGTAGAATGTCTTTGATTCCTGTAGGTACCAGGCTTGAACCCATTGCAGGAAGCCCTTTAGCATTCATGATATTCAGTGTAAATAATAATTAAAAAGCATTATGCATGCCACTTGGCAACCACTGCCTAATAAATCAAATATTAAGTTTATTGCAAAGCAACTCACTTGTTGGATACTATTTTCGTCTTGTGGGAAGCAAATAACAGACTTATTGTTCATTTCCCAGAAACTGGACTCTGGGCACAGTTTTGGTAAAAAGGATGATAATTCCATCACTGAGTTTCTTCAGAACTGCTAAAATTCATATCACTTAAACTATGAATTTTTCACCTTTTTTTTTTCTAAATTACCATCTTAAAAAAGCAAATTGAATCTGGATGTTGTGAAAGAAACATGAGACTACTAGTTCTCAACTGAATGATCTTAAGTCAAAACCAAATTTTAAGGTTTGGATGTAGATTCACTTTGATTGAACTCAGTAACTTAAAAGTGTGTCTCTGCTTGTGGTCAGTGCTAATCCATAAACATGTAGCTGATAATGTAATGGATGTTTATTATTTTTTTTAATAATCCTTGAGGAGGTGTATTGAGTCAGATGGAGTGGGAGGAGAAGAGCTGGACCCTGAGGTTTATAATATTTGTGTGTAAGGGGAAATTGTCATGTTTTGTAATATTTTTGGCTTTTGATATTTCTATCCTGTGTTTAGCATTATGGTGGAGCACTGTATTTTCATGAATTTGGTAGGGGTAGCTTGCATTCCCTGCTCTTTTTTATTTTCCTGCCTTTTTCAACTTTTATCTTTAGGCACAATGAGGGTAGAAATGGAATATATCTGAGGGATAGCACTGACAGCAAGACCACATTTACACCTGCCAGTGAACAGCACGGGTACAGCGTTATTGAATCTTCTTTTGCAAAAATGAAACTGTCAACAAATGGAACGTGCTGCACTTCTTTTTATAGTGTACCCCAAGATTCAGGTGTGATTAAAAAAAAGAAAGAAAAATCCAGAAGTTATAGGTAACAATGTAATGTGATGGGAAGGGGAAGCACTTGTCGCTAAGTCTGTGCTCAGATATGCACACGCAAGTCCCACAGGATTTTAATCAATGTATCCAAAGGCACAAATTAGCTTTAGGGGAAAAAAAAATGGTTTGGAAGGTAGTTAGATTTTTGGTGATTCTAGCCTACAGAAAGCCCTAAGGCTTTTGTCTATCTGCTGTGCTCTATAGCATAGAGTAACACTTTTTGCCTTGTAATGGTTTTGCACAATAGAGACAAATCTGTGTTGCCATGACGTCCCTTCCTACCTAGCAGATGGAAGGTGTGAAAAGTGAAATTGAAAGTCTATTAAGGATGACCAGAATCTCAGAGATTACCCCTGTCCATTCTCTGGGAGGATCAAACAAACAGAAAAGGTAAGGTCACAAATCTTTCAGGCTCACCTTAGTAAAAAATTCAGCCAAGTTTGCTGCGTAACTCCTTTAGGAGCATTTTGATCTGCGATGGGGGAAATGGTACCTGCTCTGGGAATGTCTTGTGTCAGCAGGACCACTCTGACAGCAGCATAAGTGCACCTAAACAAGAGGATATGGAGCATATAATAAGGTACAAAGAGTATTTATCTAATAGTGATATGCATGGATTTCAATGCTTGTGAATGACACATTCAGATTTTGGTGTGCATGTTACAGCAGTAAGGCCTTTAACTTCAGTGTAATTATGTGGGACTTGAAATTGCAATATAAAGCTTTTACTGGCACACATTTGACAGAATTGTACTACTTATTACCTGAAAACTTAATTGCAACCAAAAAATTGCTCTCAGTCTTTCCTCTTTGCCTCACCACAGTGTGTGTGGAGAGAAAGCAAGAGGTAAAAGTTAGAGGAATTCCACTTTTGAGCTGCCTCAGAATGAGTTTTGTGCCATTCTGTCATTTTAAACTGTATGATTTTCAATTTGTAGAAATCCAGCTGTTCGGGTCACCACGATGACCCAAACACCCCCGTGGCTCTGGGCAAGCTGAATTGTGTCTTTCCTCTGTAAAAATGGAAATGACGATACTTAACTGAAGTGTTTTGAATTATTCAGGTGGGAAAAGACATAGTGAGCTAAATACATTTACTATTTCTACTCCTTTACACTGCTACACGTTATTTCAAATAGTTTGAATAAAAAAATCTAAAGCCGTGTCTGATTTGAGACAGGCAGCACTGAAGAGTGAGAAAGAGCAAAGAAGAGAGGAAATAGTGCTGTTCTTATCCACCCCTCCCTGGATAAATGAACAATGACTGCTCTGAGTTTCTTAATCTGGGATTTATACTGGTCTTAAACGTGCTTAATACAGCACTGGTGAAAAGATGGGCTGTGTATTGCTGGCACCTCATAAAGAAGTGGTTTGAATAGCATTCACAACATGTGTGATATTCTTTAAATGCAGTAAATCATCTTAACTATGATGCCAGGATATTTATCCTAAAGATACATGCTATACTTGCATGAAATATTTGGCTTGTTAAATTTTATGATCTTTTGAGTCCAAAAAATACTATATAAGAAATGTACATTTTCTTCAGTGCTTTGTAGGCTTGAGCAACTGATTTGGCTTGAGTAAAGATTAGATTTACTGAAATCCAACAGTGAATTGGCAGAACTTTCATTCATGTGTCATCTGTGATCATATGTGGAGAGGTGAAGATGGAATGAATTACTAAATGATATCTGTTTGTGTTCTGCTTCAAAAGATAACACTCCTGAGGTAACTTGTTCTTCCATTTTCAAGAGTTGCAGGACTACAGTAATAAATTTATTATGTATTTGGAGCTAGAGAGGTTACTTTGATTCAAGGTAAGTATTTTAGCAGACAAGCCAGAGCAATAAGTCAGAATAGACTGAAAAATTTCACAACACGTGTATTCTTAAACTGCTCCTACAAAGATCATTGCTCTAAATCCCCCAGGTGCACACCTATCTCAGTTTCCCCTTTCCCATATGGTGTTGTACCAAATGCAGCTGATCTGCAGGTTTGACAGCCCTTTCAGACTTGCCCAGCTCTGCACCCCAGTGAAGTTCCTACATCTCAGAGTCCCAGCAGCAAATTAATGTGTGTGAACACATCAGTGGTCCCTTCAGCCTGTCATTCTGCCTGCTGGCTGGCTTTTGCCTCAGACTTGCTAGCCTTCCACATTTCTCTTGTCTCAATATCAATCCTTTTAAAGGCTGATATATAAGTTTTTAAATTTTTGATCCAGTTCAGCTGCTGCCACATTCCTTGCCTGGATTCCAGCATAAGAGTATTTAGATTTCATATTTCCTCATGGAAAAAGCTCATTGGGAGCTTTGTTTTTCCACAGATTTCTCCCTGATAGGAACCTCTTTCAATTGCTGCTAGGCTCCCACGTCTGATTTTATAGCACCGAGCTCACGTGCTTCACCAGTTCTTTCCTTTTTTGTTTCCAAATTTCTGGCTTGTTTTAAAATTAGGGATTTTCAGTGGGCTGCATCTATATCACAGTACCTTGTCTTCATTCACCTTTTCATGAGGAGATTGCTCCTTTTCTCCAGTAACTTCTCCAGCCTACTGGTTCTGTTTATTGCTGAATCAATGTGCAAACAAACAATCATTGTGGCACCACACACGTTTCAGCTACCTGGAAAAAAAGGGCAAAATTAGACAAATGAATCTATGCAAAACAACTGGCTCAGCTGCATTTCATCTATTACAGTGCAAAAGAAAACATTTACCATGACTTGAGTAAAGATCTCTGAAGTGATTCTAACTGGCCTCTCCAAGACACAATTTAAACTTGCTTTTCAGTACAAGCAAAGACATTTTCTGTGGGATGGACTGTCAGTACAGCTCTAACACCCTGGAACCAGCGAAAAAGTGAAGTCACGAAATCTAGCATTCAACTAGATGGTATTAATAATGATAGTTTTACCTCTGTGCAGCTGAAGGCAAACTTTAAACATATTCAAATCTTGTGCAGAGATCATTTCATGCTCTGCTGAAAAGCTGTGAAACAAAGGGGCTGCTCAGCTGCACAGAAACCCACTCTGATTTGCATGGGAAGTTTAGGCTGACAAACTGTAATTACCTGCGGTCGAATCTGGCCAAGACACTGAGATTAACAATTTTGCACTTATCAGGAAAGCCATGGGAAGCTTAACAGCATCTGCAAGTGGCTGGGATCTTGGTTTTACATCTCGTGTTTCTTCAGAAGGAGATATTGTTGTATCCCCACTGGCACAACAGCAACTGAGCACCCACAACAGCCCCCAGACCTGTCTGTCTCCTGTGCTTGGCTCACCATCGCAGGACACAGGAGGAGTGGCATTTGTGCACCCTGGGAATTAGACTGTGCAGGCCGAACATGAATCTTGATCCACCCAGCTGTGCTGAAAGCAAAGCAAAGGGACACTGGAGCCAGTGAAACTGGATTCTTGTCACCACACCTTTTATCTGAAAGAGGGATGAGCTTGGGGCTCATATGATGACAGAATTTGGCCTTGTTAGCAGGGCTGTGCCTGCACTGAGCACGTGAGGAGGTGCTCCAGTGCGGAGGTTGCCTCCTGCTTTCTCTGCAGGACGCTGTCATTCTCTCAACCTGCTGCTGCAAATACTGCTTCATTGGTCTTGGTCAGTGTGAGCCTCATAGCAAAACCCAGCCTTTTTGAGCTGTTTAAGTACTCTGTTCCATGCCAGGTGGAAAAAAATCAGGTGGTCTCACAGGCAACTCCATCTGCAGGTCAGGTGGGTGGGAGGGATGGAGGGAGGGAAGATGGTGATGAGCAGCAAGGAGCACTCCTTTCCAGGCAG
Organism: Oriolus oriolus; assembly: GCA_013400235.1. Taxonomy (NCBI): domain Eukaryota; kingdom Metazoa; phylum Chordata; class Aves; order Passeriformes; family Corvidae; genus Oriolus; species Oriolus oriolus. The sequence continues at coordinate 1,141,273 of VXBT01008397.1, read as the reverse complement.
TGCATTCTGGTGCAAACAAAGTCACCTCTCAGGATAAACCTATTTATTGTGAACATATACTTGGGCTAATTTGCCTAGTGAACTGCCAGTTTAGTTTAGTAGGAGGTGTTTTGTGGGCTGAATCCAAGTGGACTTTGGGAGCTGCCCAGGGAAGTGGTGGAGTCACCACCCTTGGAGGTATTTTAAAAACTTGTAGACATGGCCCTTAGAGACGTGGCTTACAGGTGGACTTGGAAGTGCTTGGGCTTGAGGATTTTATTCTATGGTTCTAATGTTCAGACATCCTAATTCAGCAGCTAATCAGCTGGGTCAGTGATGATTCAAAATAAACACAGTGTGAAAACAAAGTAGGTTTTGTGTATTGAACCTTAACTGCCTGTAGAGTTTTACATGCTTTGCTAAATTGAAATTTCATACGCAGAGAATACCTGCAATACCACAGTGGCTTCTCAATCCCATGCTTTTGTGATAACTTCCTTTCAAGAGCAGAAAATAAAATGTAAACTTAATTGCTTAAACTCTGAAAAATGCTTTTCTTTGAACTCAATGAAGCACAAAGATGAATAGTTTATTACTAAAGGGAATTTAGCTCTATTTACAACTGCTTGTACTGTGAAATTGGTTATTTGTGATCTCTAAAGACTTGCTTTCTTTTCAGGGATATTGCTCTGTAGCTCAGACTACAGTGGAAAGACAGACTGTAAGAAAATCACAGGGTCTAGGACAGCCTGTTTTGGTTTTTATGGAAAATAAATATGGAACTTTACCAACTTTAGGATTCAAAGCAGGGAACTTGTAAAAATCACTGAAATGTAAACTAACCAACACTGATGGTTTAAAAAGCAATTATTCTCCAGTACTAGATAAATGCTGTTCTATTTGTGCCTGCTACCTCATTTACATCTCCAACTCTGCTAGACCAGCTTTGAAAAAACAGCCTTGAACACAGATATAACAAAGTCAATTCAGTGTGATGGACAAATGCATCTCACACAAAGTTCTTCACGTATTTGTGAAACTCATGATCACTGTCTGGTGACCTCCTGCACAGCAGAAAAGTAGGCCAGTGATTTAGCACAAGCAAACAGATTTATCAGCTGTTCCGGAAGTTGCCAGCTAAGCTGGCCAACTAAAATAGGAGTTCTTCCTTGTGCTGCAGGAAAAACCAAGATTTTTTTGCATACCAGCATTTTCTGGGTCATCTTGACACATAGAAGGATTGCGTCCAGCTCTGACCAGATTTGCTCCAGAACAGCTTTCAAACTGACCTGAATTCAGGGAGGATCAGTGGAACAGTGAGATTCTCTTACCCAAAGAGACAGAAAAGGCCTGATCTGTTCAGCTCTGGCAAGAACTGAAAGCATCATCTTTGCAAGGTTTTTTTCCAATAGAACTGTGTGGATGTGGGGATATTGGAGGAGGTAAGAAAGCTGACACTTCTCAAATAGAGTTTGATAGCTTGATAAGTGGGATTATATAAAGAGGGTAAACCCACTAAAATAGCAGAGCAGGGAGACTGCTGAGGCAGGAGGCACATTCCAGGTCTCTGTTCTCGTGAACAGGTTGTTGTTAGCAAATAGCTCAGCTCGGCTAGGAAAAATACTGAAGGGCTACTTAAAAATCTCTTTTAGGATAATATGTTCCTGGTTTGAAATGCAGCTCTGAAGGCACAGAATGAGTGATGAGGGTTTCTGGTTAGATTTTAAAACACAGATGTAGCTAACTGTGGTCTGCATGGCAGTGAAAATGCATTGTTTTCACCAATTATCTATGAATAGTAGGTCAAAATAAATGCATGGTTTCTAGTGTACCCACCCTGTTGGTTACTACTCTCAATAACGCACAATACTTGCTAAATTAACTGAAAACATCCATGCTCTTGATGTACAGAGAAAAGACATATACTAGATGTTCTGGAGAAAAGAAGACTCAGAGGTGACCTTATCATCCTCTACAACAAAAAATGGTTGTAGTCAGGTGGGAATTGATTTCTTTCCAGGCAACACCTGACAGAACAAGAGGACACAGTCTCAAGCTGTGCCAAGGGAAATTTAGGTTGGATATTAGAAAAAGGCTTTTACTGAAAGAGTGGTAAAGTTCTGGAATCCTCTGCCCATGGAGGTGGTGGAGTCACCATCCCTGAATGAGTTTAAAAAAAGATTGGATGTGGCACTCAGTGCCATGGTTTAGTTGAGGTGGTTTTAGGGCATGGGTTGGACTGGGTGGTCTTGAAGGTCTCTTCCAACCTGGTGATTCTGTGAGATACTCTCTGTGTGTCCCACACACATTCAGAGGACCTGAAGGTCTTGGTTTTTCTGTGAAACAAGAAACTGTGATGTTTAGTCATATTTCCATGAAAGACTGGTACAGCAGGTTTCATGCAAGATGAGCAGCTCTTAGATCATGCCAATAGCACCATTTTGGTACAAAACAATTTTTAAAAATGCATTAAACCATCCATATTATGTATTTTAAGGGCCACCACTTGTCAACACATTGCCAGTTTATTACATTTAAGTTAAACAAATACACAAAAATTATGGTATGCTTTTGAAGACCCGGAGAGCCACTCTTGCTTGGGGTGTTTATGTTTTTTGGATGTATTCTCACCCTACATCTTGGTTTTGGCAAGCAACTCCCTTGTTTCAGCTCTGAGAAGATAGATCATGCTGCCAGCACTATCCTGACTAATTTGGTCTTAGCCCTGTGCTGTTGTGAGCACCTGCTTGGTGTTTTGGCTCAGAGATTGTGCAAATCTGTCAGAGAGATGCGTCACACCTGTCTGTGGTAGAATACTCTGAGTACACTCATTATCAGTACATCTGTATTACTTTCCACTTATGATCCCCCTGCTGTCAGCCATAGAGTTGGAATTTCAAGGCATTTAAACCCAATACTTGAAGGAAGTCATATGCAACATTTACAGGGAAGGATGAAGAAACAGGAATTACCTTGGCATCTGAGGCACTGTTTGGTGAAGGGGTTAAAAGACATTGACTGCCACATTCAATTTGCTTAGAGCTCTCATAAAGAATGTTTTTGCCAACTTATCTCTTGCAATAGGAGCTGTGCCTTTGAAAAGTGGTTCTCTTCTCTAACAGGAATCAAGGTATTTAGAAGGAAATACGAGGCCTTTTGCCAAATGAAAATGCTGAAGAGATTCTGAGTTTGCAGCTGGTATTTCAACAGTTGCATTTCTGTATGCCCAAAATTTAAACCTTGGTATTTCTGCTGGGGAACTGCCAAAAAAGAAGTACAAAAAAATCAAATCTAATCACAGAAATAACATGAACCTTTCCATCGTGACAACAGAGCTCCAGTTCTTGTGAAGGTTACTTTATGACAGGATATCAGTTTAGTATGATATCAAATAGGACTGAAGAAGAAAAGAAAATTGAATGCAAGTGACTGCTCATTCATGCACATGTGGAAATGAAAGAATGTACAGAATACAGCTGAAGGTTTCTCTTGGACCTAGGAGTATCCAGTGTGGTTTTGTCACTTTTAGGTGAAAATTTGCTGACTAAACTTTGCTTTTGCCTTCAGGTGGATGAGAGAGCATAGGAAAGTTTGCAGATGGGATTAGGAGTTCAGGTGATCTGGACATATAGGAGATGTGGACTTTGACTGGGAGGTTTTGCTGAGTTATAAGAGCTGATAAACACAAATAGAGGTTGAGAAACAGACTTTGTACAAATTCCTTGTGCTATATAATGAAATTAATGTAAATCATCACCACATTAATTTGGCGAGGAAAACAAATTGGCAAACCCAGAAAACCTAGAAAGCAATGGCTGCAAGGAAAGTTGGAGTCAGATCAATCCTGGAAAGAGAAATTCAATACTGAAGTAAGCTCCTCCATGAAGAGCAAGAGAGCAACCTGTTCTCCCTGTACATGGTGAAAAGGACAAGAGCAGATTTTAAGAAAAGTTTTCCTAAACTTTTTCAGTGCTATAATCACCCTTGGCTCTCTTGTTCCCACGCTGTTCTCATGCCACTAATTATTTCCAGTGATCTGTTGGATTTGTCTTGTCAAATAGTTTTTTGGGGTTTTTTTCCACATAGTTTATAAAATGATAGAAATGAAGGACAGAACACGGATTTGGTCAATCTAATAGTCTATGTAAAAAAAAAAAGTCAAATCAATGAGTGGATTGAAAAAAAAGCAACAACAAAACACCTTCTTAAGCAGAAATCTAGAGAAAATTAATTGGGTAAATTAATTGTTGTGAATTATTCACTTTAGCTCGATTTCTATGTTTTGCTTGTTATTGATGCTTAAACAGAATAATGGTGCAATATGCAAATTTAATTGTTTATATAATCACTCTGAACACAGGTATTCTCCCATTGCTTTAAGAATGTGCGTCTTTAGATGTACCTTGGAACAGTCAGTTTACATATTGATAGCTGATAATTTTGTGCTAAAATCCATGCAGTCTCATTCTGTGAATATTGGAAAAGTAAGGGCAAGTAAACATGATTAACTGCAGGCTGTGATGCTAAACATATTCCATTATTCAAGCAAATGTTTCTCTCTCTTTCAACTAATGAGAAATTTATGGATTAGCCTTTTCCTCCTTCCCTGGTGGTTATTCCCTCCTATTGTTAAGAATCTAGGGGATAATATAATGAGATGCTCACTTGGTTACTATCAATAAGACTTCAAATGGGGTTTTTTTTTAGGAAGAAGCAGCCAAATTAATCCCAAGTGCAACATCAACAAAATCAATAATATAACAGTAATGAATGAAGAAAACTTCCTACACCACTGCAAAGTGTCTGTCTGATCCTTTTGATTGAAAACATTTTTTAATTTTCAAACGCTTTTCTTAATGACATGAAATCTTGCAATATTTATCCAAAAGCTCAGCCTGCAAAAAGGGCCAGACTACTGAAAATCTGTGCATATTCATGTCACATACACCTTGCTGACCTCAGGGAGGGAACCTAACCTTGGTTCATGGGTGTAGATTGCTAAGGGCTGAAGAGGGAGAAGTTCCCAGAGATATCCAAAAAGCAGCTGAACCTCTCAAAGCCAAGCTCCTCTTTGAAAGCCAAGCATCTCCAAAGACAGCCTGATTTCATAAGAAAGGTTTTATTTTAAAACCTTTCCCTCATTTTCTTTCTTGGAATTTCATTTTAACACATGGCTTGTCTTAAAAAAACCCCCCTAGAACTGTGTGCTCTTTCTGTTGATATGAAACAAATCTATTATGAACTTATTGCTCATTTTTAATTAAAATTTTCTATTTTGTAAAGCACGAGTCTTAGGCTGACTGGCAATCATTCAGGCTCTTGGAACAGAAGATCTCAGCAGAGCTTCATAGAAAATTCAATGAGAACCTCCTGCAGGAGTTCCTTTTCCCACAATGGGATCTCAGTAAATTACTCCATCCTTTTCAAGAGTAGTTGCAATAAACCTGCTATAACCAGCAAACATGAAATATGTCAGTGCATCACAGTTCATTACAATAGGATCTCCATTGTGGACTAATAATAAATAGTAATGCTCAGATAATGGCCAAGAAAATGTAATGTCTGAGCATTGAAGGAACATAAATAAGGATCCGAACTCATCAGATCATGTTCGGAAGAGAATAAATGGATGCCCTGTGGAATTCTATCAAAGTGATGGATGAGGGGTTTTCTTTTTTGACTACTGAAAATACAAAGACATAAAAAACATGTCCAATGCCCAGACTTCCAATGGTGTCCCTGCATTTTCAGCAGCTCTCTCCTTCAATGAATGATTGAGGACAGCGAGCCCAGAATGTGAAGGACAGCTGCTCCGTCAGGAATATTTGAGATCATAATCCAAGTTGTAACAGTACCTTGGGCATTTAAGGGGAAATGGTCAAAGAATTCTGCTGTGGGTTTTGTTTTTTTTTACTTCTCAGTGTTTGTAAAAATTAATGATTTCTGGAAAGCATGAGCATATTTCCTTTTGTTCTCAGTTTGTCCTCGTTTGGGAAGTGTTGATTCCTTCCCTTCATTTCTCTTTGGAGCATGATCCATATGTTTTTTCTGTAGTGCTGATCCTGTCAGTCAATAGCTAGCAGTTATATTCATTTTTAATACTATTTTTTGCTCTTTCAAGCAACTCTGTCGAAGCACACTGCAGTACATTTCAGCTGCAGCGCAACACACTTTATTTAATCTTTCACTGATACCAGCGGATGCACAGAAAACGCGACTTACTTGCAAATTATAACTGAATAATTTAAAGCATGGCTAGATTATTATTGTGAGCTCATGAAGGAGAAAATTAAAGGTTTAAAGGACAAACTCAATTCTGATCTAAAACTACCATAACATGTGGAGATAATAAAACCTACATCAGTAGTGAAAATTGGTCCAGATATAATTTCTGAATTGACAGTGTGTGTGGATAATCTTGTGATGAAATTTTATTATTTTTTCAGGCTGAAACAGAAGTAATCAAATCTCATTTGTCAAGGCTGGTTTCTTATTTTAGGCATCTGAGGGGTATTTCTTCCTGCAGCTTAGCAGGTGTGTTAAAGGACTTTCATTTTGTGAGGTGTATGGTAGAGGACAGAGACAGGACACCAGACTTGACTGATGAATGTTCTGAATCATTGTAGAAACCTCCTTCTTTCGTTTTTAATTCCTTCTTTATTCCTTCTTTATTCCATATTTCCAGCAATTTATAGTTGCTTACAGCTTCAGAAGCCTTTAATTGTTTGTGATGGCACTTTCTGTGTAGAAATATTCCTTACGCAGTGCTTGAGTGCATAATAAATATTATTTACAATGTTTAATTTAAAGCTTCAAATAGTTCTGCATTATACCCAAAACAGATCAAGCACATATATCTGCTTCAAACTTCTGTTAAAGTGGCTCTACTTCCATGGCTCTACAGAAGTTTGAGAGATACAATGTCTTGGTGTTCAAATAAAATTGTTCCACCTGAATCCAGGAGGGTTGCTTTGCTTCTGCAGGAGTTTTAAAACATAATTTTCTTGTCTCTTTCTCTCTTGTCTGGAATAATAACAGCTTTGTTACTTTTAGAGAATCAGAAGTGATTGCGATGTGGGGCTGAATGAAAAGCCCTCCTGTCTGGGATCCCAGTGCTGCAGCTGATTGTTAGACAGTAGGCCTGGTGATTTCAGAGCTGATGTGCATAATGTCTCAGCAAACTCCTGCTCTAGGCTTGCCCAGGTGTTATGATAATTTTCCTGTTCTGCACGTGTAAAGATTTTAAAATCCAAACTGGGTTACTGAGATTGCCTGGTCTGATCTCCCAGATGGCATAAAATGTAAAATAGAATCTCCTGATTTCGATAACAACAGCATAATTTTGTTTGGAACTTAAGCATGCTTTTTCAGTTTTATTTCTGTTTGTTTTTCAGGATGAAAGCAATCCCTGGAAAATGTAAATTTTCTTTTCCAAGCCTGTCTCCTTCCCACCCTTTTCATTCCAATGCTTACAGTCTTAGCACTGGGTGAAATTGCTTACAATTTTTCATCTAACTTTGCCTAGATCAACCTCTGACCTTGTCGTTGCATCTGGTTGCATCACTCATGACAAGTGTCTGGTATTAGAAAATTACTTCCTGAATAAGCAGTTGCAGGCAGTGAGGAAGTTTCCTACTCACTTCTCCCTTGGATAAAATACAGAATGTGAAGCAGGGCTTCCAGGCTTGGCATTGCTCATACAGAATGTATGGCACTAAAACCCTCCTTCCCAACTTTTGAATACCTCATGCCAGGATTTACACATCCCAATATGTATTTTAGGGTACTGACTTGATAATTTGTTCTTTAATCTTAGCACTAAGACAGAATTGTGAGTAGCATGCTGTCGTTTTGACTTTGAAAGTCCTTTTGCCCATGCCAGAATTTAGCCAAGACATTGTAGGAGTCTGAGGGTGCTGTGCTTGTGCTGAGGGATAGATGCAAAACCAGATCAATTCTGCCACTTCATCCTTTTCCCATCTTTTCTTCCTCAAGTATATTAATATCAAACCCAAGTGCAGTCCTTCATATTCCAAAATTGTTACCAAATAGAGGAACTTTTCATATGATTTTTCTCCATTTTGTTCTCTGAAGGAAGGGCAGTTGCACCTACTGCTTCAGATCTTTATAAAATTTAATGTTTAAACAGTGTCATAGTTCTCAGCAGAGAGATCAAACCAGACTTGCATCAAATTGCATTCTGACCTCAAGGTATTATCCTCAAACTGAATCCATGGTGCTTCCCTTCATTAGTTTAATGAATGCTACAGCAGTTTGTCTCGGTTGACTTTTTTCATAAATAATTGGAAGTCCTTTGTTGCCATGGCTTAATATCATTTCATGCCCTATCCCTTAATGATTCACAGCCAATTTGTTAATCCAGAACTCTATTTTCCCTGAAACGCTCCTGTCCACAGTGATTATTCCCATAACTGCACCAAGCTGATTGAGAATTCCAGCTCCTGCCTGTGAACCATTACTCCATCTCCATCACAACAGATGCTGAGGAAATTTACTGCTTTACTCTGCTGACTCTTTTTTGACTAGGAAATTTTGATCAGGTGCTTATTATGTGAACAGAGGGGTTGATAGTAACTAATTTGCATTACTTGTGTGTTATCTTCCTGATCTAGAGAAGTTACAGATTCAATGTGCTGCCCGCTGACTCAAGCTGAGCAGCTGCCAGTGTGACTGTGGAAAGTGTTCATGCCGAATTTGCTGATTCCACTGCACAATAAAAGTTGTTGGGTGAGCTGCAGAAGAGGAAAAATAGGCCCTAGTTCTCCTAGACAGATCTGCTTTTGCTTTCCAGAGGTCTTTTTTCACTGATGAACACCCAGAATCTTCCAAACTTGTGTCCCAATAGCTGTCTGTGTACTGGATACGGATATTCAGAAGTTGAGATTTAGTTGGTTTGTTTGATAGTATTTGCAAACATACATTAACATTGCATTTTCAGCTTGGAAGTAGGATTCCTTTGGGAGGGAATCTTCCAGGAAATCTTCACCACTCGTCACACTTTGACCTTTGACCAATTTGGATATTATTTGGTCCAGAACAGAGTCAAGCACTTGGTTATACCCAGGGATTGTGAAATCCAGAGAAGTGTGACCTCTTTATTTCTGCCTTTTAAAATGTTTCTTCTGGGTGCTGAGATGATGTAGCTATTAGTACCAGAGCTGGAATATCCTGAACATTTTACAGCTTTTTGTGAATATTCATTTTTATATGCTTAGGGTAGCAATGTGGAGAAGGGCAGTGAAGATCCGTGTCCCCCACAAATTTCAGTGCTTTTCTTTGTGTACTTAAAATCATTGGTGGTGCATTTTATGCTATATTGGGTTTGAAGCGGTCTGCAAGAAAGGAAGTGTGGTTGGGAGACAAAGCAACACCTAAAAATGTGTATTTACAGGTAAACAAGTCACAATTTATCCTAGAACAAGTAAATCACAAATAATACTCAGTTTTATCTCTGCACAAGTGTGCAGACTTCAGTGACCAGGGATGTAACTGAATACTGATTTAGTGCTAACAACACAGCACAAATTGAAGGAAAATAGAGATGCACACTTGCACTTTTTGTTTGCAGAAATAAATTCCTGAACTGAAACACTTTGGTGGCCTTGTGCCCACAGTGTTCCAATTTTTCTTCATGATAGTGGTGGAGGAGTGAGGAGGAAAATCATGAAGTGAAGCCACTCGCCTATTTATGGAATGTACTGATTCACAGGCAAGGCATGTAGGTGCCCTGTTCTTGCACACAGCCAGAAAAACAGATTGGTTTGGTGCTGGGGAACACATGGGCTGCGTGCTGGCATCGCATTTAGCGTGAACTTGAGTGGCTTAATTTTTAGGCGGACATTTTTCCATATGCTTGCAGCTTTTAAATGGTGCGTTTTGTTAATATAAATCATGTTACTGATTTTTTTTGTGATCTCACACATATTAACTCCCAGTACTCTGGCCAGTGGTCTAGATTTGTGTTTTCATTAAAAAAACCCAAAAACCGAAAAAGACCCCGCCTATAACAAAAATGAAGAAAGCAAAAAAATTTTTGCTCACCTATTTAGGTGAGCTCATCCTTTTCCAACATAGCCTGATTTTTCTGTCTCTGCTGGATTGTCACCAGTAGTGCAGTTGGCACAGTTGATCTTAGCATTGAGCTGAAGTGCTTCTCTGTTAGATGATCTTAAATATATTGTTTTCTTTGCAATTTTTGTTTTTTTAGTTGGTTTGGGGTTTTTTTTGTTGTTGTTTAATTGTTATTGATGGTAACTTCAAGAATTATATCCTCTGTGAAATGGCCAGCACTTAAAAAAATTAAGCTATTACAGATCTAAGCAGTAATAAAAACAAAGCAATTTAAAAGATGTGTACACCCACACATTCCACACTCAAGCAAAATAAAAAGCAACATTTTATGCAGAAAAGCCCACATATTTCACAGATCAGCACATTGCTATTCCTATGCAAAATATTTATAGACAAGGCAGTGAGTTTTAAATTCAGTTCAATATGGATTAGAGAAAAACTAAAGAAGTTTGAATGAATCAATAAGTTTCTCATTAATACTATCCTTAGAGTGAAAGTGTTTTTTTATTAATAAAAAACACCACGCTTTGTCTACAAATGAACCTGTCATATCATTTTGTCTTTTGTACTTCTTTCTGCTCAGTAATTATTGATCTATCAACATGAAAATTCTATGGATTTTCTATACAATACCAGCCGTTTTTCTCATGTAGGAGTGGCTGGTTATTTTAAATCAAGCTACTGTTGTAAAACACTCTATAAAATATGTCTAAATTGTGCAAATGGGAATAGATTTCACTTGTCTAGGGGTTTGATAGACCTCACCTTCTGTGACTGAAGGTAAGGTTTTGTGTAGGAAGTGTGATTTTACTGAAATTACAAAAGTGAACGTTACTTTGGGTTTCTAAGCTCAGAGAGGTAACTTCACGAACATTGCCAATTTCAGGGCTAAAGAAAAAAGGCTGCTCAGCTGCAATCTGTCTGAGTTACAAAGAAAAATGTCAAAAATTTGCAGCTCCACTGTTCTGCTGGGCCCAAGCTGAGTGCAAAATCAGGAGAGAGAAACAGAGAAGCACCGATCTCGTCCTGCAAGGATCTTCATCTCATGGGCTCACTTGAAATCACTTTTACATTCACTGGGCTGAGCAGTTTGGCATCGAGTTCACATCTAAACTCTACATGTGATACTCTTCTCTTACAGCCCTTCTGCTTTAGTATTTGTCCGTGGTGAGTTCCAGGGAAGTAGGAGATGTGTTTGGCATCGGGAATCCTGCACGTTGGCCTGTGCTCTTCTACTGTGAGCACTCGTGTCAGCACTCACTGATTCAAGGAGTCAGCAAAAATCTTTGACACGTCACAGAAATCAGTCATGTGCATGTCATCCTGGAAGACACCGTAAATAAATTATAAAAGGGATTAACAGGAACCAGATCCCGTGTGACTCTATTCAGTTCTTGGCACAAAAAATCAGAGGACCTGAATCTTATGCTGTGTCCATGTCAAGGATATAAATTCTCCTGTAAGGCTTAAAGCCTGAAGCAAGATGTGTTGATATCTTCAAAAATGTTTTCTAGAGAGCCCCAAGAGTTATGTACAGTCATCTTCCTTGCACGTGTAGGTGGGAAATAGGCCAGAAAAAACAAGGAGTGCTTGAATATTCCTGAGAGAGAAGTTTTCCAGAGAGCCTGGTGGGTTTATAACAAAAAATTACTCCTGAGGAAGACAATCAGTAGGGGCAAAAAGGGGTAAATCTTGTGGTATCTCTGGGCATGCTGTTGATATCTACAGTCTCTACAAGTTGCACGTAGCCTCAGGAGCATAAGGATCCTATCACAAACGAGCCTGGGAAATTTTCACACCTATTAATGAGATCTGGGTTTGTAACATGATTTTCAAAACCAAATTGTTTAATAGCCATGCTCTTGTCACACATCTGCAGCTTATTGTTAGCCAGGCAGAGCAGGCTGTGGGCTGCATGAGTGATGCTTTAACCACAGGAGTAACCTCTGCCTGTTGTTGCTCCCCGTTTTAGGGCTGAGAGAAGGAAACTGAGGCAGGGCGAGGGCAGAGCTGTGAGCTCTGGGCTGTCACTGTCTGGAACCAGGCTGAGTGTGTTTGCTTGGTCACGCCTCTGCCATGTGCTAATCTGTGCTGCACCACAGGTTTCAGAAATATCTGTGGAAGACAAGAGCTTGAAAGTCCCTGCTTCTGTGTATAATTTAGGCAGTGAATTTAGATACCACATTGAAAAGGTAAAATCACACATAATGACATAATGGGGGAAAATACATGTGCTGTGTACACAGCTGAATGCATGTTGTCTAAATAATGCACACGAATATTAGAAAATTTGACAGATTTACAAGTGACTTATCTATTTTTTCCATATAGGTCTTTCTCCTATTGAAGAAGACATAAATGGGAATATCTCTTTATATGAACATAATCATTATCTAGAAAAGAAATCCCTTAATTAATCCCTCCATTTGTCATTATGTTATCAGTGATAATCACCTAATGAATGAATGTACTGATCCACAGTTCTATTAGGAGTTGCTTTTGATGCCCAGGCCCCTCTAATTGCTACCTGTGCAAATGTGTACCTCTGGTAAATTGCTAAAGACAGGTTGATGTAAACACAGTGTTCGAATTTAGAAGGAGTGGCAGACCTAATATAGGAAAATAATCAGAATAGATCTATTTGACAAAGCCAGTAATTATTAATTTGAATACCAATTAATTCTGAGTAGGTAGGTTTATTTCAGCTCTTTCCTTGGACTTGAGAATGCTCATATTCCTTTTCCAGGCTCTGCAGAAAAATAAAGGCAAAAATTCATTATGCAAAACCAACATGTGCCTGGCACTTGCCTTTTCAGTGTTTCTATTTACTGCCATGCTGCAAATCCATCTGCTCAAAATAGACAAATTGTTACCCCACTGTTGAATTTAAGTAATAAAATCTATCAGCAAGAGACCTCTGCAGGTGGGGGAAATCGATCCAAGCAGGACGGTGTAAAATACACTGAGGGAAAAACTGCTCAGAAGGCTTTTGAAGATATATTGACAATGCATCTGCTTTTCTCACAGCAGTTTATCTCACATTTGGAGCTATTGCCTTTAATGGTATTGTCATTATTGTGGAGGCCTCTGATCTTCTCTTGTGAGTGACACATCATCTATTTATCTATCTATCAATCAATCAACTATTTTTAATAGGAACAAAACATCCTGTTTCCCCTCATGTTTCCTTCAAGATTACCATGGGGACTAAGTTATATTGATTAAAATTGGAACTTCATGATTTTTTATTAGCTCTGAAATGCAAATAAGTGTCTGTACTTTCTGTAACCAAGCATTAGCTGAGCAAATACAAATTTGCATAACTTGGAAAGTTGGACTATGAGATGATTGCAAAGCCTGATGTTGCAGAAGCAAAACTTGTTAGAAAAAACTCTCAAGGTTATTTTTTATTCCAGAAACTGAAAAATATGAAATTAAGTCAATAAAAACATGTATGTCATTAGCCTTAGAGAAAATCTTTTCCTTCCTACTGTTAAATATATATGTGAAAAAAACATTTAATTCAAGAGTTCAAGCAAGTTCAATATTTTCATTTTTCTTCTGAAAAGTAATTTGTGTGAGACATTTCCTTGGTCTGAAATCTATAATACCTATTAACTTTTATAAGAAATAGACACTAAAAGAGGTAGAGGGGTGCAACTCTGTCTCTGCAAAATTTGGTGTCTTTTCTGCCTTGAGCATATATTTGGATTAGGTACAAGTAAAGATTTTGCATTTTTTTGCTGGGTGTAATAGCATGTGCCCTGCTGACAGTGCCTCATTTATTTTACTGTTGGAGTAGTTAATACTGAGAAGAACATGGATATAAACACCCTTCAAGGATTTTTTTTCTCCCAAACACTTTTAAAATGTAGGGTAAGATTTTTGAAACATGGCACGCTGTTTATTTTCAGGTGCTTTATTTTAGGTAAGAATATGAGGCATAGTCTTTATTTATGATTTAATGGAGATTAGCTGCACGAAAGAGAGTAAGATGTGGTTTCTCTCGAACTGTCACATTTCAGGTTAGTGAAAAGTTTGTTGAAGAATTGACAAAATAGTATCAGAGAGAGAGGATGAGTTGATGATGTGTGAGGTGATGGGGTTTAGTAGGCCATGAGAAATGTTAAAAGAAAAATAATTTCATGCAATGGGTCTTTTGAAAGCAGATTTGCAACAGTTGGGCAGATCTGAGAATTTGCAGGGAAATGACGATGAGCCTGAAAGGAATCACTTTGCTGATTTGCATCTGCCTTTGATGTTTTACATCCTGGCAGAAGTTGCAACTTCAATTTGGCAAAACTTTTGTTATTTGGTTTTTTGTGCACATTGCTGATATTTTCTTTTGCAAAGTGGGTAAAATTCAGGAGGAATTTATTGTAAATTAATAAAATATATATTTTCTTCTTAACAAGAAGTGTATTTTGTGAATATCTAAAGTCTGGAAAAGCCACACTGAGCTCAAACACTTTGTACTCTCAAATACCTGATTCCACACACCAGAAACATCAATTATGCCACCTAAAATCTGAGGCATTTTTTGCAAAGACAAAAAAAATCTACTGTAAGTAGTGTAGTGGAAAAGGTACTGGTTAAATCCAGTGAGTAAATAAGGCTCACATGTTCATGAAATTTTTTATTTCCTAGGGTCATGTTTTAAATCAGTTATGGAGAACTCTGGGCCGTCGGGTGTGCAAATGCATCTGCTAACCATAGCATTTTTCTTAGTGAGAGAAGGAGTTAAGCCACTGGAGCTTTGGTACTGGCAAGAAGGAAATGTCATCAAAGGGTCTTATTTGGACTCAAATGCCAAGACTAAGTTGGAAACCTTTTAATTTTTTAGAAGGCTGTTTTAGAACATGGTATGTGTGTTAGGTTAATTAGGTGAAACTTGTGTAACAATGAATGTTTGCTCTCTCTAAACACTGCGACAAGAAAACCACTCAGAGCTTTGTTCAACAAAGCTCAAGATGTGCTGCTTGTAGAAAGAGGATACCTCAGAGCAGTAGCATTCAATTTTTATTTTCAGTTCAGGTTCCTTTTTTTTTTCTTTTGGCAGTTTCTGTAAGGAGCACTATTTAAGGAATTTAAATCTGACAGCATGTCAAGGGCCATTTGGTTCTCTCAGATTGGCAGGACAACATATACTCTGACTTAAACTTTATTTCATGAGCTCATTAAGAATTACAATACACAAACACGTCAGGAGACAGCAATTTGCAGGTGAGCACAGCTGCATAAAGGCCCTTTAGCTCTTCCTGGCCTCCTGTCCTGCCTGCCAAGCCCAGCTTTGATCTAATGCTGCTTCTCCCAGCACACATCAGGCCTTTGCACAAGCTGGGGTAGCCAAAATGTCAGCGGGAATTGAGTGAGCAGTCCCACAGTACCCTTGTTTTCCCAATTTAGTGGTTCACATCTATCCAAAAGCCAGTGACCAAGAGACTGCGGCCTACTACCTTTGGATAATGTTTATGTGTAGCAAAGGGGACATTCTGAGGAAGAAAAACATCAGTAGATATGGGTTGTTGTCCTCGTCACCCCGTGTGCAGGGGTCTCAGTGCCCTCTTTAATTTTCTGTGCCAGAGAGAAGTTTTATTGTCAACAACAGTCTTCAGCTCTATGTTCACTTTATGCTTGCAGTCTTTCTTTCCCTTGGAGTTAGCGCTGCAGTCAGGAGAGCCTCCTCTAACTAATAAAATGCAACCCAGACGCTCTCCTGTGTAAGAACACTCAGCACCTGATTCAGTCTCTACAATCATTGCTGATTATATAATTTCTCTGTCAAAGCAAGGGACATTTGAGATGTGCTGGCCCTCATGAGGGCACATAAATGAGAGACATTAACAAAACCAACCCCAAATATGAAATTTCTTGTTGATAAGAATTGTTTGGGTACCCTCGGGACTGTTTTTCCTTGTGTTGTCTCCCAGCAGAGACCAGTCCTTCCTTCAGCTCCTAGCACTTACAAGTGTCTCATGGGTTAAATTCAACCACTCCTTTCTGTTTCAAATTTATTTTGCTTATCTATTTCCTTCCATCACAGTTTCTTTGCTCTCTCTAAGTTTTCTTACCTAAAGTCAGGCCTGTATAGACAAAGGTAGGAAATAAAATAAGTTTGTTAATAAACGGACACTGTTTTAATTAAAGAGTTCAAAAATGTTGGATTCCAGTGAGTCTCACCTCCGGCATTTATGCATATTAACTACCCTAAATTATCTTCTTTTAGATTTTCTGCAAAACTCCAAAGAACAGAATTAAAACAAGAACTTCTAAGAGATTTTATCCTTGAAATATTAATTATTAATGACATATTAAAATTCCTATGCTTTCTATTAAAATTACTTTAATCATCAAGACAGAACAAAGAAGTGCCTCTGTAGCTGAAGATATTATACAGGTGGTTGTTTCAAATAAAGCTTTGAAATTCTAAGATATATATATCGATATAGATATATAGATATATATATGAGATTTTAAGAATATCGTTTTACAACATATTCATTTCCTCAACGAGTGGAAAGGAGTGGAAAATTGTTTACATGGCTGATGCTGCCCTTGCACACCACCAATACTTGCACACAGTATTGTACTGTTGAGGTGGTAAAAGTGAAATTTATCCATTAAACTGCAAGTACAGGCTTCATCTGCTGGGGTTAGGAAGAAAGGGGGGTTAACTAATGTCTGTATGCCCATGGCTTTCACTTTCAATTGCCCCTTTAAATTCTATCTAGGTTGTTTTTTTTCGAGAACCAGCCTTTAAAAAAAAAAAAATCCCGTCTGAAATGTTCATTCCTGCAAGATGGTTAGTGCCTTCATTTCTCATCAAAGTCGTTGCAAAATGAATGAATGCAACAGATTAAGAAATTGAATCTTGAATTATTCATTCATTATTCAGAGGACTGGGAATCTCTGATGTAGCCAGGAGGATTCATAGGGGAACAAAATGCAGGATACTGCGGGAATTACTCCAATTTTGGACGTGAACTTCAAGTGATAAGGTCAGATCACCAACAAACTGAGCAACCTTGAGAACTGTAAGAAAAGCGTGTCGGAATATATGGTTGAAATAAAGCTGTAGATAAATACAATTTAGCGCATATTTAGTTTTAAATCGCAAAGTTTAGGGAATTCCTTTCAGTAGTTAAAACTGAACAAATTAATTGAAAGATAGTTGGGGATGGAATTAGTCCATCTACAAAATTAATCTCTGTTGCTCAGTAGCTTGTGGCAGCTGTAAAATAGAGCCAACACAATATTTATTTATGGACAGCCTAGGGAATTGAATTTTTTAGTTGGAATAATCATATAAAGGCAGATGGGAGTACAGAAGGTTAAATTTAAAAAAAAATAATTTTGCGGATGGAGAGATTGAAGACAAAAATAAACTGAATGCATCAGTCACTTCCAAAAGATGTTTTAATTATGGAGATCCATGACTGGAGAATGTACATAATATTGTATTAATCTGATAAAATTTGGTATCTTGGTAATGAAGTTCTTCTTCTGTCTTGCAAGAGGGAGAGCTCTTTGCAACCCACATTGTAGGAGGAAGTTCTTATCATCATCTCTTTCTAAGGTCTTCAGTCCTTAGAAGCATTTCAGGTTACTTCTCTTAAGGACTTCTGAGTGTGTGTGTGTGTTCAGCTGTAATTCCATAGGTCCCTACAACCCTGATCCAAACCTCAGGGTCAAGCTTAAGGTTTTAAAGCCAGGATGTTTTTCAGTAGCCTGTGAATGCAAATCACCCTCTTCTGCAAGGTTTTCTTCTGATCTGGGGAAAAAAACTTTCGGGTCCTTAATACAGTAAATTCCCTATCTTGTGAATCTTTAACAGAGGAAAACTCACTGAAAAAAAGCGTGAAAATCAGTGATTCACCATACATGTAAAAGTAAAACTGATACCTTTACGACCAAGTTTTTATGATTAATTTAGAGAATTTTATGCTACTTTTGTCTTTACCCAGACCTAAAATTTTCATTGGAAAATAAAGATTTCTTCATAGAAGGAATTTTTAGGGCACTGAATGCAAGTAAAGTACTGGGAATTTAACATATCCACTTAAAAGCAGAAATAATTATTTAAAAAATACAGACAGGTTGCAGTTGTACAGGCAATTCTTCCACTAAAAAAAAGTGAAAGAAAAAAGAGAAAAAAGGTAGCTATTTATCATAAGGGAGATGAAGAATAAGTTAAAGCATAAAGGTTAACTTGATTGACCTATCTTTCCTGGAAATATGCTGAAATTCATGGTTCAACAAAATATTTGTTTGCATCCAGAAGACAAGAAGAAGATAAGAACCCATATTCATTTATCAAGAAAAAAGTCACTTGAGACCTACTTAATTTCATTCTAAGACAGAATCATAACTCATTGGAAAAGGGAGAAGAAATAGATGTCAGAAACCTGATAAAGTTTTTGGCATTTTCTCAGATGACATTCTTATCCACAACATAGGGAAACATAAACAAAACAGGAAAAATGTAAGCTCTGGGAGAACGTATTTGGAATTCCAGGATGAGATAATCATTGAGGCTTGCTGTCAAAATGGAGGGACACCCAAAATGAGGTTCAACAGATCTCAATATGCCTTAAAATTCTCATGAGTGACTTGGGTAGCAGAATATGGGATGTACTTACGGAATTTGTAGGTGAGATGTAACTATGGAGGCTTCAAACACAGTGCAGAACCTATTTCAGATTCAGGGTGACTGAGGTAGAGGAAGGGACCAAAACTGCACAGTACAATAAGAGCAAGGTGGAAATCTTAGGAAACAATTACCTGCAGCAATATATTGGAAAATGCTAATTTTGCAGAAAAAAGTGCACAATTATCAGGTGAACACATGTTAACAACATCATGTTCTTGCAAGAACAACAGACAATATAATGATCTACATAAATGGGCCCACCTATGAAAGGCAAAAATAATCCTTTTGCTTCACTTATTTCTACATCCTTAGCCTCAGCTGGAGTTCAGTGTCCACCTTTCCGGAAAGATGTGGAGTTATGGTTGTTCCAGCTGAAAACATGACCACTTCTCCTCTCCTTCCTCCTTTCTTAACCGTCTGTTCTCTAACTTTTGTTATTTTATTTCCCTGGTCTGCTACTTAATCGTGGCCATGCTTGTTTCCCTGGCTACTCCAGCCCCCAAACCTCATGGGTGACAGCACAGAGCAATTCCTAAAAAGCAGCCTTATTGTTTCCAAAATGTGATTCCTGCCTGATCCTTGCTCGATGCTTTCTCTGATCAGCTTCAGAAGCTGGTGATGCTTGAGCACTTGCAGCTGAGGGGTCTCTCCTCCACACTGAGCAGTCAGAGCTTTTCCTGGGCTTTTAATGTATGTTAGAATATGGGCCTTAATAACTGAGTCGCCTTTCAGAGGCAATGTTTACAGAGAAAAGCCTGGGAACACAACACAAGCGGACTTATCTCCCTTTAAATAGCTCCACAGATGGAAACCTACATGAAAAGTGTGTAACTGGGCAGAAAAATCTTCCTTTCCTAACTGGCAAATTAATGTCACTTGTTAATCCTGGTTGCAACTTGTTTAATTGAGTCTTATTTCACTGATTAATGCTAAAAGAGATTTAACTATTTCTGACAGCGCAGCAGCACCCTAAGTACTCTGCCACTGTCTCACTGCATTTGTTTCATCTCCTGTGGGCTGTTCTCAGGCAGGTGAGAGCCTCTGAACACCCAGCTGGGATAGCCCAGATCCTGAGCTGCTGCTCAGCTCCAGCATCCCACATCCATCCAGGGCCCTGCAGAGGCAGCTGCTGCCTCACACCAGCACCTCCAGACTTGGAAAACTTGGAAAAGTCCATATCTAACGAGGTGGAGATCTCTCATACCACTAACAACCATTTCACTTCTGTTGCAGCTGCACTTGTTCCTTGTCCAACTAATGATCGTCTTTGCTATTGTTATTATATTTTTTTTGTCATTTATTCATTTTCTGAAAAGGAGTTTTCACATTATTGACAAGGAATTTTGCCTGTGTATCTGTTCAGGTGTTTCTCCTGACAGTAGGAAGACTTTCCTCAGTTTGTCATTCAGCATACAGTAACTTCCCCCTTATATTCTGAGTTTCTTGAAATGAGTTGAAATCTAAAAATATTTCTGACAGAAGCAGTTACACCAGACATCTTAATTATTATGTTTCCAAGGGGATGACAGCCAGAGTAAGGAAAGCTGACGTGTATCCCTGCAGCTATGTGATTTTTATACTGGAACTTGAGGCTGTTATAAATTACCTGGGAATGAGACAGCCATGAACACCTTACATCAGATTTATACCAGGTGCCATGCTGTGTGGTGCAAGGGCTCACCCTTTCCATTCTCGTTTCATTTCTGCGCTATTGAACTTATTGATGATCGCAGATACCTCAGGTAGATATCCAAACATGATGAAAGCAGCTGCTCTGCAGCCTGATCCCCTACAGTGACTGCAGGGAAGGCAGGGCTCAGAGACAGGACATAGGAGCAGTTGTTCAAAAGAAAACCCACCCGTTTTCCTCGATAACCACTGTTTGGTTTCGAGGCACTGATGACTTTACCTGCTGCCAATTTTTTTTTCATCTGTCAGGGAATGAGAATGCTGCACCTGCTGCCTCCTGGTTAAATGGAAGAGGAGGAGCTCCCCACACCCCACACTGTGCAGCTCATGGGACAAAAAACATAAAGAAGGAAGTAAATTCAAAAATAGACCCTTCTGATCAGGTGTTGCATTGCCATGTTGCATTACACAGGTTTTAAAACTATTTTAAGATTGTTTTTGCAAAGATATGTTCTATTAAAGAGAAAATCTTATCTTATTACAAAGACATCTAATTGTTCAACCAGTTCAGAAGATACAGTTTCTTCAGGAAATGTGCGACAGGAAAAGCAAAAGGGAAGATATTTTATAGCTTAATATTATGTGTTAGGGTTATTCTGCTAATCCTAAACTCCTCCTAAAAGAGGGAAAAATACCTAAAAGGGACAAAGAGGTCAATGCTGAAATGGGCTTCTTATATTGTCAATGAAAATAGGGTGATCTCTGTATAACTTTGAATAAATTTATTACTAGAGAAAGAAAGGATGATTTGAAAAAATTGCTATATCATATTTTATGTAAAGACTTCTCTGCAATTTCAAGCAACAAGCAGTTGTCAACAGCAACTGAAAATCACAATCACAAAACAAATACTGACAGTTAGTAATTTGCAGCTAAGATAAGATTGATATCTGATCCTCTCCAGCTGTAAAAAACTAACTTACCCACTTGTCACTCCATTCCCTGATGTTTTCATCAGCACTGCCTTCCACGAGCTTCATGAAGCCTGTTTGCCTGAACAGCCAGTAAGGTATTAGGTTTGTGTACTGAGGTTTCGAATGTATGAGCTGTTAGGTTTCTTGTAGTCCTAAAAAAAATGGCCTGATAGGCACACATTTCATTTTAGGTGTCCCTGTAGGGATCTGCAGACCGGCAGTAGGACACTTTCAAAGGTAAATGTGAGAAGAGATAACAGCACAGAGATACTTGTCACCGTCCCTGAAATCTCCCCTCTGCCAGGAAATTCCAACAAGTTTTCTTGTGGATGTGACTTCCACTTCCAGTGTCATGAACTTAAGAAAAATTAAATACCAAAATGTTAAAAGCTGTTGAAGGTAATTCAGGGACAGGATGGCATGAAGTTGAAAGTTCCCCTGAAATATCTGAGAGAGGGGTTAGCCCACAAATGAAATTGCTTTTCTGAACTAGAAGTGGGTAATTAGACTCAAGGAATAACCCTGTTCCCAGTAATGTCTAAAGACAATGACATTTCCTCTGAGATTTTATGAAACGTCAAGTTTAATATTTCCAGTGCAAGAATGTTTTAAAACTATTTTAAGATTGGTTTTGCGAAGATATGTTTTATTAAAGAGAAAATCTTATGTTACTGATGTTCCCAAGGCATTGGTAATTTCCATCATCATGTTGTCCATCATTTTTCACCATCTCCAGAGTACCCTGACAGCCTCTCTGTAGAGCCTTCTCTTATGTCACCAAGTGGAAAACTAGAATTTCATAGAGAAAACCAGGCAGGAAATATGTTTCAAAAAATATTAAGAGCTATAATTTCTATACAGCCAGATCCCATGAATTGCAACTGCAGTTTATAGATTGCGTGAAGTTTGAGGAAGAGTTAAACAGAAGTGAGAACTGCGTTAGGAGGGGATGGTTGAGTGATGTGGCTGTAAATAAGGATGAAATGAGTGTCAGTGTCATGGGACAACCCTGTAGTTTTGACAGGACAGCTGTAGTTACCTGTGCTGACAAAGCTGGGGAACAGGTCAGCAAGATTTTGGGAAGCTTCAGAAAGATTCACCTACTCAGGGTTTTGCTGCAGATTGCCTATGGAGGGTGTTCAACCTGCCTTGACAGGTGTTGAGTAAATATTTAACTCATGTTATATATTTGATATATTTTCATGTATATTCATTTTTATCATCTCTGACCTTGCAGAGTTGCCTGTGACTGTGTCATGCACAGACAGAGGAGGCTGGGGGACAGAAAGCAGCAAGAAAGAATAATTCATTGCACTTCTGTCTAGATAAAGGCATGATGAGACTTTATAAGAACTCACATATGCATGAAACAAAATGTCTTTAGGGTGCCAACATTAATCTTTATTGTTCATTTTCACCAACCGTGAGAAGATCCTTTGCAGATAATTATAACCACACATATACCACAACATATTCTAGCCTCTCTGTTGAGTGTAATTCCTTATATTTAGTTAAATTTTAGTGTAATCATTCATGAAGAGGCACTTACTGCCTTACTGCAGCAGATGAGAGCTCAGAGACTGAGAATCAACCTGTCTGCATTGAAGAATGGCTTAAGTAGAGTAAGAGAAAAAAAGGAATTGTATCTCTGATCCCAACTGACAGATTTTTTATCTGCATTTTCAGTTTAAGGTTTCTGACCTGGTGATCTCATTAACTCCATGGATTACTTCTGCATATCCAGGACAGTGAATAAATTAAGAGGTTTTTTCCCCCATATTTTGGCAGGACTTGTTGATTTGAGAGAGATTCTCTGCACTTATATTTACAAGCACCAGTGGAACACTGGCAAAAATGTCAAAATAGAAGGAAAGTGTCAAAGTTACCCATGCATTTGCCATTCAGAAGATGAATTACTGAGCAGGGTACAGGTTAAGGAATTTCTAAGAGGTGTTTTTTGCACAAAACCACAATGGCTGATGCTCTAAGAAGCATTGATTTCATCAGAAATGGTGTAGCTGCACTCAACTCAAAAATCAGTGGACAGGAAGTGCCAATATTGAAGCCAGAAGAACTATGTAATGTTAAATACTTTAAATTTTGACTTCTATGGGGAAAGAATATGTCCCTCAGGTGCCTGCCTTGTGCTGGAGAGTTCACACTGAGACACTTTATGTGGGTAGGTGAGAGTATCTGCCTCCTGTTGAAAGAGAAGACAATACTTTGAAGGTCTTTCCTAATGTGGCTTCTTGGATGCAATTTGATGAGTTAACATTGATGATTATAACATTATAATCATCACATGTCACCTGTCTGGGTCCCCATACAGATAGGAGGGTCAGGTAAGGGGAGTAAACAGCAGCAGTGGCAGTTTGAGAAGTGTATAGGTTTAAAAACAGTGATGTTGTTGTGCTGATGGGCTCATTGGAGCAGAGGGGATTGGACTCTGCTGCACAGTCAAATGTTTCTGCTGGGATTCTACCACAGGTCAAATCCTTTAACTTTTCTCCACATTGGTACCTGGCTACAAACTGGAGATAACAATCAATTTTTCCCATTTCAGTTGTAGGGCTGCTAGGAAAGAAAATCTATTTCTCCATCTGTAAAGATGTCATCTGACACCTTTGGTGGAGGTAGCATAAAAATAATCACATTACTTGAGGGAAAATGCGGCTTTTCTTTTATAGCTATCTCCTCTCCTGATAAAGTCAGAGCCTGAGGATTTGTGTTGGCTGCTGACCCTGGAAGAGCTGGACTGAGGTCTTTTGGAAGACTGCCTGTTCTTGACTTGCCTTCTCAAATGCACAGATACAGTGAGGTTCAATTTAACTTGGAACCTGCTTTGTAATTTGTTTGGATACTCCATAACTATTTGCTTAAATAACACAGAGGAAAGAAGAAAAAGAAAATATATATATATAAAAGCCTCCCCAAAACAACCACAGAATTAAAAGTGAAAGGTTTTGGGAAGGTAATTGCAACCACTGCCTCACCCTTTTCTTTGTGTTTATGCTGAAACCCAGAAGCTGCACTTTTCCTTAAATATATAAAGATTTGCCTGTTGGAAAAATAAATTATTGTGCAGCTTAAAGCATGTATAGATTTAATTGGCTCAATGAACTACTATGAAACAATGCCTAGAATGTTGCCCCCGCTCCTTCCAATTTGGCGCAACGACCATTCTTTAAAAATCCTAAATTTTTAATCAAGGCTTTCAGCAATTAATACAATCAGTAGTGGATTTTACCTACATGTTCATTCTTTTTAAAAGGCCATAATATTCATCAGCACTCCTGAAAAGAAAAATAAAAATCAGCCCTAATACTGACGTTAAGGCCATCTGTCAGGGAGCCGTTCCAGGAGGGCAGTGTAAGAAAGGCATGGCTTTAATCTGTTATACTCTTTGACAAATTTGGTGGTTTGTACATACTAATTAAGAAAAAAAAACCCCTCCAAACCCCAAACAAAGATCATAAATGTCTATTAATTGCTTTATTTGTATGCTTGATTTCAACTCACGTCTTCTCACTGTGCCTGGACATTTTACAAGAGGTAAGAAAGAAAAATCTGTAGAATCTAACTTATCCTAGGAGCTGGCTCAACAAGATTTTTTTTTGTTTGAAACCCATGAAACTGCCATCAACTCTTCCCTTTGATTAATTGAAGAAACTAATGCTACACAATTTTCTCCAACCTTTTCAATTATCAGGTCTTTGAAATTAATTGAATTTGGGAAGATAATACTTT
Organism: Oriolus oriolus; assembly: GCA_013400235.1. Classification (NCBI taxonomy): domain Eukaryota; kingdom Metazoa; phylum Chordata; class Aves; order Passeriformes; family Corvidae; genus Oriolus; species Oriolus oriolus. Next base: position 1,116,202 of record VXBT01008397.1, on the reverse strand, counting down.
CCACATTTCTCTCAACATCTTCAGGTCAAGATGTCATCAGACACCTTAGATAACCAAGATGTGCGAAAAGGCAGGATTGAACTGTACTCATCTATGTTTAGCAGTGGCTTTAATTAAAAGGAAAACAAAAATCACGTTTTCATCTCCACTGGCAAAGAGTTCTGCAAGGGGTGGAGTCCTACTGTAGAATTCTGTCTATCATCACAAATATGTATAAATAGAATTCACACTGAACAGGGTATGGAGATCACAGATTTAAACATTCACTCACATTTGTATGACAATTTTTGTGTGAAGTAGACATAAAATAAGAGAGGACAAGATGACACTTGGTACAAAAAAAATCATCCAAGCAGAAAAAAAATTTACAGACAGTGCCTAGGCTGTTGTATAGAGAGTCAGGTATGAAATGATTTGAGTTCATCTTCATAAGTTCATATATTTCTAGGCCTGAATTCTTTAAAAAAGTGTTCACAGGGGTTTCTTTTGGCTGCTTCTTTTAAGTTACCTCTAGAAGAGCTGGAATAGAGGCACACAATTTGAAAACTGAGGTCACAGTCCTCCTAAAAAAATGAAAGACCTTAGCTTTGAAATCAGAAATTAGATTGGAATTATTTGTACTACTCTTTTAACAAGGCAAGAGCCTAGACAGGTAGATACCTACTGATAAATGCCAATAAAAACCTATTGTCAATTGTAGATAGGATAGATGGAGATGAGGATTTTTCCCCTTGAGAATCTTGTGAAATCCCTCAAGGATGTTACTTCAGCAATTTTTCCAATGTCTCTATCAAACTTGGGGAGATCAAAACTGAACAAAATATTCCTTGTATGACTGAAATGCTGCAGAGAACTGGGTGATCCCTTCATCTTCTTTTTCCTTAACATTAGTATTTATAAATTAAGAACTGCCTCTGAACATCCAGATGGATTTGCCATTAGATTCTTCTCCCAAATCAAGGATTTTTAAAATTTATTCTCTGAGTGATCAGTGTAAATTGTTAAGTTTCTACTTAGAGGAGGCTCAAAGGTCTTGGGGCCAGCAAAACTGCTGACACAGAAGTTAATAAGATCACAGAATACTCGAGTGATGGAGCTCAGTGGAGATGTGGATTAGATTATTTAGCCTGTTGGGTTTTATTTTAAAAGGACAAGTTGTAATTCATAGTTTTAATAGCAAATTTATACAGCACAGATCAAGTACTCTGCAACCATGTTTATCTTCTAGAATGTCCAATCAGGCAGAAATCTGGGTGCCTTTATATGATTCTTGTCCATCATGGATATAAAATTAGAGTTTAATGAGGAACCTAAAAAACTGCTGAGCTTTAACCACAGTTTAAAAAACCTACAGTAAATCTTGGACTTTGATTCCATGTCTTACAGAGACAGGAGCTTTTCAGAAAACCCTGACTTTGATTTATGTCCCTCATGACATTTGTAGATGAACACATTTGATATTTTATTAAGGATCCCCATCTAAGATCTCAACATCTGTAGGTTGGGAACTTCAACAAGCAGATTTGGAGGTTATGACTTTTCCAGGCTAAATTGTGATATAAGTTGAGGAGAAAAAAAGAACTGACTGATTTCTTTACAGCCATTTCCATCAAATAACTATTATTTTTTTTTTCCTCTCAAATAAATTTTTTTTCATACTCAGCATATCCAGTATATCCAGTTCAGAGAATGTGTCTAAAAGAAAAATACTGCAGTGACTAGCATATTAGATGTTTGATCCTATCTTTTATCATATTTTGAGAGAGAGAAATTATACCTGTATTGGACTTGATCACGATTTATGATTATGATTAATAGAGCCCTTTTTATTAGCCTTACTATGTAGATCCTGTTCCATGTTTTCAAAAGCTTTAGCTTTTTTTATATTTCCAGAAGAAATAGAATTGAAAAGTAAAAGAGTGTTTTTAGCTGAGCTTCTGTGTGGGAAAAAGCAACGTGAAAGACAGATAATTATCCCTAGATAAAACATCAATTACTTTTTCTATTTTAGTACATTAAATCTTCTTACCTTACTGTGGGCTGATAAAATGGAAGAAATATTTTCCAGAAAATCTAAATCTTAATGTCTAGAATGCTTTTTAGACAAGGAGAGGGGGAAGAGAGGGAGGCAAATAAACATCTCTGGGTCACTCTGCATAAGCAGGAAGGGTGAGGAGTTGCAGATTGTGCATTGCCTCAGCCAGCCAGGCTGCACGGAGCTCTCCTGCCTTTTCCTTTCTCTTGGGCTGCACTTTGTGACACTGGTGATGACTTATCCAGAACTTCCAGTCAAGGGCAATAATATTTTCTGCAGAAGCCTTGAATAAATTTGTTTCTTTTACACAGAGAGCTGGCTGGGAATCAGAGGCTGGGAAGGATGAGGACAAGATGGCAGGAACTGTTTCACTCACTTCCAGGGCATGGTGAGAAGTACTAATTCCTAACAGATTTTTGTCCAGCCACGTTTTTTTAGCTCATGCAGTGAAAAGTCCATAACATCTCCTTCAGTCTATCCTGTCACTGTGTTACTCTTCCCTTTACCTAGCCCAAATCTAGCTCGAATATGAACTGTTTTCCTCATGTTTTTATGGAGAACAGACTGCCTTGTGCATTAGCTAGCACGTAGACAGAACAAGTTATGCAGAAGCTAAAACAGTATAAATATCTGTGCCTTTTTATAATAAATGTCCTTGCATCATCCATGCTTGGGCCATGTGTTTCAATCACTGTCATGCCTCCTACCTCTCAGGAGCAGCTGTTTGTGCACCCCAAGAGAAGACCCAGCCTATCTCTGTCTCTTCTTTTTACTGAACAATGCCAATTGCTTCGATCTTGCATCAGAGGTCTTGTTTTCTAGAGCTTGGATCATTACTTCTGTCTTTCTGGGAATATGAAGTGGTCATTGTGTTTGTTTAAACATCCCATACTACACAGAGACATTAAGCCAGCCAACGTCTCATGAGGGCTGAGCAGAACAGAGAATTGGTCTGTGTCGTATTTAGCCTGGTTATATTTTCCAGGATGGCTTTTTTAACTTTTCCCAGCAGCATGACTTTGTCAGCTATAGTATTGTTTATGAACCTTTTCTGTAGAACTGCAACTCAGTCAATTACATTTGTCTTGGTGGTTATTTCTCCTTGAATATAATAAGTTGATTCCCTGGGATAGGTCGATACAGTTTTTCAGAACATACCTATAATATATTGAAACAGGGTTAGAATCCAACATTTCTTCTGAAGTATGTGCAGCTCCTCTTGCCCTCGTGTTTCATGCACACTTAGTAGTTCTGTTTATGGAAAACCATCAGTTCTCCAAAGCCAAAACACTTGATTTGGAATGATAAATTGATTTGATATTGAATTGAATTGATAAGTGTTCCCCAAATTCAGAGCCAAGGTCTGAGCTTTTGCCAAAGCATCTGTCCTCAGTGGGGACACCAGAGTGGCCTGGGCCGAAGGCAGTGGGGGTCTGGCACTTTGAGGGAAGGGGATGCTGTATTCCTGACAACTGCAGTAGAGTTCTAATGAAACACCCCAAGTGTGAGAACTTAAATCTCACTAGAAATCTTGAAGAAAAACAATTTATTCTGGTTTAGACTGATTAGGCATTGAAAATACTCCTGCCCCACTGGAAAGATTGCCAACAAGGCAAAGATTTTAAAAAATACACCTTACTGCTGTTGATAAAAAAGGGCATCTCAGATGAAATGAGAAAAGATCCCTTCAGATCACTTATAAATTCTGCTCTGATAGCAGCTATTCTCTCCTCCCCTTACTGCCCATGACACTTTCTGTTGATGACCTACAATGTCAGATCCGTGCCTACACCAATTCCTGGTGGACAGTGCCAGTAAAATACAGAAGTCCAGCTCTGCTGAAGAACACATGTTGAACACACACTCATGCAGAAACGGCCTTCTTAACCTTAGGGGGTTGTATTTCACCAAAGTGGTGTCAGGAGATGTGTACAGCATCATAAAGAAACCAATGCTCTCACTGAGAGGACCTGATCCCACAGCATAGGGCACTAAAGCTGAAAGGCTCTCTGTTGACTGACTGGATTTTAGTTCTTGCCACTCTCACCACAAGTACTTAATCTGACATTGAAGGACAAAAAAAGATGGGTTTGAAAAATGTATGAGAATGGCTTTCTTTGTTAACATGCACTAACTGAAAGAATTTGACACGACCTTGGTTTCTCATTTTTCCCTTGTACAGTGTTTCACTACTAATTCCTCCTTTAAAAGCAGGATATTTCTTTTCTTAAAAGATAATTCTAATCTTAAGCCTCTTTCTCTAATGTTACAGTTGCAATCATGTTGATATATTCTCCCAACCTGTTGTACCCTACCTCTAAATTATTTGTTGAACAAGTGTTATCTTTCAATCACATGCTCTTGCCCTCTTTCTTTTCATAATTCAAAGTTGAATGTGTTTATTTCCTTACACAAACCAAACTCCTCCAAGCCTATCCGCTACCACCCACCCAGTCTACAATTTTGTCCCTCTTATATAGCAAAAATCTGTGTTTGAATCTTGTCTAACTATCAACATAAATTCTTTCTCATTCAGTTTGCAACATGGCAGCTATTTGAACATTTGATTGCATTTGGCTTTTCAGCACAGTTCTCATATCTTCACTGATTATTTAATTAGTTTTTAGAAAGAATGTAAGTAAGAAAGAATGTGTTACAAGAAGTTTAAAACTCAGCTTTCACTGACGCCTGTTCCTCTGATTTATGGGACTCTGTCCCCACTTCTGATAGTGCAGAGATCTGTGAGATTTCTGTGTCACCCAAACAGAGGCTGCTCACTGCAGATCCTTCTGGGCAGACACTCGTTAGACATCCATGATAATCTTAGCAAAGATATTTGAGGCTTCTTATTTATTTGCCTGCCTTTAAGATGAAGAAATTTTCATGTGTTACCTTCAGATCTCTAGGGAAAAAAAAACCCCAAACAACAAACAAAACCTTGCCCCACTATTTCTGTTATTGAAGAAACAAACATTGGATAAACAAACAAAAAAGAGTTCTAGTACTTTGGAGCAACAATTGGACTGCTTGCAGCTGAAAACCCATTAGTAAAGCTATCACCTGAGCTGTGTTTCCAATTGCTAAACAGCTTGGGAGTTATCTGAATCTCTTATCCATAAAGTATTTAGACTTTATAATGAGATTTTTGAACGACATGGATTGATTACCTCTTATTCTCATTTAGCAAATGATTCCCCCTTCTGGATTTCAGTGTCTGCTCCCACTAATGTCTACAGTTTAGAAGCCTATAATGTATTTAACTATGATCCGGCCATACCATATCTGCAATGAAAACACCATTAAATTTTAAATGAGCAGGATTCCAGTAAGTTTTCTCAGCTTTATAGCTGCTGCTAATGCTAAAAGGTTATAATATTTCACGCCTCTATTTCACACAGCATGGATTGAACCTCTGTAATCCTTTGCTTCTCTCTTTGCCAATTGCCAATAATCCAGCTGTGTCCCATTCCCAGGCATGGCTGCTTGGTTTTCCTGCATCCCTACAAAATAGTTGTTTCCAGGAAGCAAATGAACAGACTTGGTTTGCAAGTGCAAGGTTCTGAGTTTTATGTTCTTAACAACAGATTAAAAAAAAAATTAATGCAGAGACAAAGAAATAAAAGATTGGGTGAGGAAGGGCAGGAAAAGGAGTGTGAGGGTAGAGGCAGAAGAACAGGGCAAACAGTATTTTACTTCAGAGGATGTACAAGAAATTCCAGTAATAGGTATGGGCAAAACAGAGCAAGGATAAACTTTTGAAATTCCAGACAGGAATAGCAGATGTAGATGGATCCTGTATTTCATTCACTAGAGGTGGGCAACTTTCTCTCCACTGGCATATATTGAGTGAAAGTAGGTAAAAGATCAATAAAGTCACTGAGTACTGAGAGCCAAATACTTTTAGGAACCTTCTTCCCCACCGAAGAAAATTCTTACTGTTGGGTTTATAGCAGCAAAAGAAGGACTCTGGTGGTGGCTGGGGTTTCTGCTTGTGACTCTCAGAGAAAGGGATACAGGACAAATTCTACTTTTCTGAGGAAAGGCTGAGTAGAAACCCAGTCCTGACACCCACTAGCCTGACCTTGAAAGCTTTGCTGTGGGAATGTGAGTGTTCATGTTTGAAACACAAGAAAGATTTAATTCATATTAGCTGATTGTCTTTGACCTTTATTGTCCAGGCAAGCTAATTAATTTATCACTTTATTAAGGGGCTTGTAGAATGTAAAATCTTGCTTGTTAGCATGTTAACAAGGCTGTAAACTGAGCACTCTCTTTAGATTGTAATATAACCAGCCTTATGAGAGCAGGGGGATTATAAAAGCTTCCTCCACAGCACGTATCTGATTTAAATTAATAAAAGCACTAATGAAAAATCATCTTGGGGATGAGATAATAGACCTGCTCTGAGACCTGCAGTACCCAGTCCCCATGGAATACAGACACTGAAAAGCATAGCCTAAATTGATTGCTGTTTACTCAGATCTTTAGCATAAGAACCTTAATGTTTAAACCAAGGTATCACCAATCCAAGGCCTTAATTTGCATCAGCAGTCCCTGTGTATTTTAGAGGTTACTCAAGGTTAGGAAACGTACAATATTAACATTATTTCTACTCTAGAATAAAGTTTTGTGCTTTCTTTGATAAGCAGTTTTTTATTTCCTATTTGCAATTATTTACTGATGAAAGGCTCTCCCCATGTAATTGCCTGGCTTTGCTGCCTGCCATCAAATCACATTTTTTTTAAGTAGTTCTTCTTTCCATCTCTCAGTTTTCCTCATTATTCTTTACCAGCTTCAAGGAACTGGCCTTGCTAAGCTATTCAGCTTTGGAAAACATTATTTTTAGTTCTCCAGTTTGGATCTGACTGATGATTTTCTGCATTTCAGACAGGTACCTTTTCTAATTTTCAGAAACATCCTGGGGATTAATGACAGTAAAAAACCATTGTATGGTCTCAATTTTTTTATGGTTTCTATTTCTGGAAAAGATGGTCAAAGGTGTTTCTTCTTCACTGTCTAAACTGGGCAACACAACTGCATCATGACCCTTAAAATAAAATGAACTTTCCCAGGAGATGTAATCATACCAGTCATAGGAGTTGTTTGTAATTTAGCCCAGCTGAAATTATGACCTCATTAAACTTTATTTAAAGTGTATATCTACAGCAACATCCTCATCCCCTCTGCTCAAAGCCAAAAATAAAACCTTACCACACAAATCTTCATTGCTAACTAGGCCGGTGAGTAAAAAGAATGTAGACTAAGATATTACATCTGGTTAAGATTATTTTCCTGTCTAGGAAAAAAATTAAAATTATTAAAATAACATGAAGAAACTGATAGAGTCTGTTGAAAAAAAAGATCTTTGAATTTCCAGTCCAGGAGTACAAAGTTGTCCTTTTCATTCTTCATTGGAAATAGTGAACTTTGCTGGGGATAAGCCCAGTTTCTTTCTCTTCCCTTCTAGTCGCAGAATATAAATTGCAGACAGGTCAAGGAGCCACCAGACTCCCCTTCAGACCCCTAAACAGATGAAACAAAACACTCCCAGTGAGTTGGGGGATATGAGCTGAAGCTCATGGCGTGCGGGAGAGGTGTGGAGGAAGGGATCTCGAAGATAAAATTATGAAGGTTCAAAGAAAGACTGGAGAAAGTGTAGGAAAAAAGGCAACTAGGGTAGAGTTTTAGCAGTGGAAAGCAAGGATTGTAATTCTGGGAATGAGTTTTGTAGCCAAGCACCTAAAAGGTGATGAATAGAGCCAGGTAATGCACTTTGGTGAAAAACACAGCCTGGAGGCAAGTTTGGTAGTGTCCCTTTTTATCCTTGAAGATCTAGATGCTATAACCGAAGAGAAATTCAGAATCCTGCAGGGAAATATAGAATTTTTATGGGAAGATCTAGGAAAGGCTCAAACAGTATTTATCATCTGCTCTGAGGAAAATAAATTTGTTTTGAAGATAAAGTCATGGTTCCCCTTTTAAAATTTTGATTTTATTTTGGGATAAAACCTCTTCTGGAGGCTTCTCATGTCTCTCAGGAGAACTGAAAAAACTGGAATTCAGACAACAACCATCATTTGTCTAAGAATCACTCTCATCCTGCATTTTAAATAGCTCTCCATTAAACTCTTAACCCTTCTCATCTAATTTCACATTCTTTCCATGTATTTCACATCCTTTCATTAGACTGCTATATCTAAAATCTGCACACGCTCTAAGTCAGATATTATGGGATCTATGGCAAAAAATGGGAAGAGAGGAGCAGTTTTGCCCCTGAATTGAAAGAGGAAACCAAGAGTAGGTAAAGCTAAACCCAGAGATCTCTGCAAACCTGCAGCAGCAGCAGCTGAGGGGTGCAAGTTCTGCCTAAGTTCTCCAGTCAGCAACCCTGGCCTAGACAGATTTTTGTTTCCTTTCTCCTTGTTTGAGTTACCTGTTTTTTTCCGTGATCATTGCTTTTTAATTTCTCCAGACTTCTAAACAGCATGGCAGCTTCTGCAAATAAAGGTTTGAATGTTTTTGAGGCAGCACATTTTCTTTGTTGCCTTGAAATGGGAGGAAAATTGCTGTGATACCCTTCTGGTAGTTTGATAGCAAAGAACCTTTTGCACAACCAGGAATCGTGAACCTGACCAGGGGCTGGTCCTCTGCTGGAAGCCAGCACGAGGGTGCAGGCAGAGGTGCTGCTGATTATACTGATAGAAAGTTAGGAAATTATGTTTCTTTAAATTTAATTCTCCAGCTTTATCAACTCTCCTGCCAATTCTTAACTAGAATTTCCACCTATTTCAGAGAGGAGACAGCAGTGCTGAGCTCTGCCTCTGGGCAGCTGTACTAGGCGAGATTTCTTGTTCTGAAGCAGATGTGGCCCTTGCAATGCTGCTGACACCTCTGGGGAAGCAGGAGACAAAAGGAAGAAGAATGTTTAGGTTAGAGACCCAGAGAAAACCCCTGCACATGCTGTGCATGTCTTCTTGTTATTAAGAGAGGTTTATTAGAGGTCTTATGTTAATGGAAATGCTTGTACAATCAGCCACCGCAAGTATTTCTGAAAGAAATTATAATACATCCTTTACTGTGGCTCAAAATGGATTCTTATTTTAAACTTCTTGTGCTAATAGAGCAGCCTTGCTTTGAAATCACTGACCACTGCGAATATCAAACATATTTATTGATTGAGGAAAATGTGCATTTGTGAACTGTCTGTCAATTTGCTGTCTTTTAGCCTATCCCAGGTTTTAGGGAGACTGCCTGGAATGCCACCCTACTAACTAAAACACAATGAGAGCTGGCCAGCTTGTGGAGATAAAGCACCAAGAGGAGGACAGTGTTTCACTTCACAGCAGTAGCTGATGCTGTCTCTTAAGTTTGTTTTTTTTTTCTTTCAGGTTTTTTTTTGTTTGTTTTGGGTTTTTTTTGTATTTCATTGTATTCTCTTCAACATATCCTATTCTTCACCAATCATCCAGTTTGTTTTATCATTCAGCACCAGTGAGACAACAGAAAGCACCTTCTCTCTGAAACATAATGTAACTCCCAAGGGAACAAAAATGTGTCTTATTTGCATGCAAAATTCATTGTATCAAGGAAAATACAGAGGAATAAATTCTAGGAAAAGAGGTCTATGCCTATCCATTCCACTATTTTACACTGTTTTGTAATTTTTATTATCTTCAGTAAAATCTCTTTATCATTTCAAGTGGTGCTATTGTAAAGTCCTGTCCTAACGGCAAACTTTGATAGACATTCCTTTCTGATCATCTCTCTTCCTGTCTGCCTGGCCCACAATTTGCTGAAATCAAGAGTTTTTCTCTGGCTTCAGTGGACTTCAGGAGACTGTTTGGATTTTACTGAACTATCACTGCCCAGAAGAGAGTGAACTGGAACTGCCTCTTGCAGGGTCATAAGGAAACTCTGTCACTGTCTTTTTCAAGGCAATGATTACATCTCAGCTTTCACCAGTCCTTAGTGGTATATTCACATCTCATGGACTCATAAATTGCTGTTTGCAACATTTGTAATACCTGCAAAAATAAATGATGGTTGAGATGAACATATCTGTATCCAAGAGAAAAATAAAAACAGCTTGGCTTGTAACCCCAAAGACGAGATGTTTCTCTGTCTCACCCATCCTTTTTTAAATCTTTGGGTAAATTATGAGTTATATTCAGTAGGTGCTTGTTTTCCGCTTTCTAAGCCATCCAAGCTCTGCAGAAATCAGTGAAGCTCTAAAACTTTGTGAGTGTGTAGAATAACACAGACACAAGACCTGCACTCTGAGTCAATAAAGAGCACATCTATGCAATAAATCCACACCTGCTGTGTATGATAGACCTATCAAAATCATGTCAAACATCGTTTGAAATAGCTTGAAGAATTTTATATTTTCCCCATGTCCTCTTTTCCCCCTACTGTCCAAGATTTTTAGTCAGTCCCGCATTCCCCACACGCATCGCATCTCAAAACACATCCTTGGAATCAGAGCCTGCTTTATCATTCATCCTTTTCAGAGCAGCCTGCTGACAAACTTGAAAACATCACCTCAACCCACACCCAGAGTTTTGCAAAAGAAGTAAATTCTTGCAGTGCTGCGGAATCTGTCTCTGCTCCCACAGAAGTAGTAAAGTGGGTTGAATGTGCACAACGGGATTCTGAAAAATGAAACTATTTGGAAGAAACGAGCGGTGACCTGTGCTAATCAAAGCCGTTTTGTCTCTCTGCCATGACATGTTTACACTTCTAGATGCAGCACAAGTTGGCAGGATTTTTGCTCATCACAGCTATGTGGGATTTTTCTGCATATTTCAGTCATCATGACTTTTCTGACAATAATTGGAAGCCAACTTCTGTTCCCATTTCTGCTTCAAGTTAAACCGGGGTAACTCTAGAGTAAATCTGCTGAAATTCTTTGCTGTGCTGTAACAGTGGGTTTCTTGTGTTTCACATTTTGTGATACAAGAGAAGAAGCCTCTCTTTCTAATGTGAGTGCAGCCAAAACACTTGATGTAGCTTGGACAGGTATCACCTCCTGCCAGATGCTTTTTAAAGCAGATTATGAAAATAATCCCACTTGTTTTGTTAAATATTCACTGTCACAGCCTTTGTAAAATAAACACATAATTTACATTATTAAACAGCATAATTTTCCCAAGTCATCATGTGATTAATGAATTTGAAGTCCAGAGGCTGTGGACTGTTTCAGCTCAGGAAGAAGTCAACAGCCCCACTGCAGACATGAGGAGTTTTCTGTCCCATTCCACCATTTCTGTTTGTGCAAGGAGGAGCCTCCATGCACTTGGAACTTCAGCAGTGGGTCAGGAGTCTGCTTCTCCTTCAAACAACCCAGAAGAGAGGAAAAAGGCTCCCCCAGGGAATGCCAGAAACTCAGAAAATGCACACAGAACAAAAGCCTTTGTCAAACGCAAACTGTTGGCCGCCCACCAAAACACATTAAGAAATATAGTCTGTGGCTTAGAGAAAATTGAATTTTACTGACTTTGAGGTCCAAGAAGGCTTAGAAATTGATTTTATGAAATTTCAGTGAAGCTATGTCATTGGTTTTCGGCCTGCCTCTGAGCTAAAAATACTCTTTTGACAACAAAACATGCAAATCCAAGTTCACATCTGGGATCTAAACCCTGGCCTGTTCTGCCTTTAGGAACAAGAGTTTCTGATCGAAGGCTCCAGTTTTCAAAATTCTTTTATTTAGTTCTAAACAATTTGGCTCAGTTCTTCCAGAAAACCACAAACAAACCAANCAAACAAAAAATAATCTTACAAAGAATATATTTTGATACTTTATTTTCTCTACCTTGCAGTCCAGAAGTGCTGTAACTAAGACAAGTGTTCTCCATAGGACACAGATCCACAGTTCAGTAAGATCTTTTCTTACAAATGCTCTTTATGAACATGCCAGTGACAGAGGCTTTTTTATTTGAAACAGCTGCTAGAACAGTATCTTTATGTGAGTGCATAAAAAAGAGTGATAAATATATATGTGTACACCCTCATACAGATTGCAGCCTTTCAACAGGGTGAGCTACTCACTGCTAAAACAAACCTCCTCTGGCTTTCTATCCATCATGTGAGCCAAATTCCCATTAGCACTCTTTCAGGTGCATCCTTCTGACGGCACAAATCCACACAAATACATCTTGGTAAAGATGCCTGGCTGGTTTTTTTCAGAAATTTGTATTTGAATCTTTGTTTCCTTCAGAAGAGCTGAGCAAGAGGCACTGCAATAACCTGAGATGAGCCTAAAAATCCCTGGGAACAGAAATATTGATACAAATAATAGCTAAAGATTGGTAGGATTACAGGAGGGGGAGAGGATGGGGAGGGAAGGGATTGTTTTGATAAACCTGTCTTTATATTATATGGTAAAAGACAGTCCCTGTCCCTAAGGGCTGCCAGTGCAAACCTCTAGAGAACAAAAGTCAGACAAGGAGGAAGCACTTGCTCAAGGACATGCTGAGCACCTCTGTGGCAGAGGTTGGAGCGCCAACATCTCAGTCCCCCAAACTGCTTGTTGAAGCTCAGGTTTGTTTTCAGCTCTTTTAGAGCAGAAGATACTATTTTAGAAAAATATTTCTAAATAGATGTCTCAGTATTGGAGGGCAATGGTTCATGTTAGGCTATATTATACGGAATTATTATCATATCATATCATATCATATCATATCATATCATATTATATTTATTATGTTAACTTATGCTGATTCTTTCTGGCCTATACAAAAAACACCCTCCCTACATCCATGGCACTTGCACGCATTACTCCAGAAGACAGGAACATGTGCAGCATCTGCCTTTTGTGCTTGACTGATTGTGTTTATTTCGTTTCGCTCTGTGCCACTTCTGCTTCTAATTTCCTACAGAACACACCTTCCCAGGAAGGTCAGATTGGCAGCAGATGCTAAAGATGACTTATGTTTCCAGTAACTAGCAAGCACTTTCCACTTCAGTTCAGTCATAAGCCATGCACGGACCAAACAAACCATCCAGCTGCTTCTGAAGAAAACCCATATTGCTCTGTTACCAAAATAAAAGAAAATGGATATTTATGGATAAGCAGTTATGATTCTGGCACATGCTTTAGCAGCCACTGTTGCAGCATCACAGTGAAATTACCCTGTTAATGAACTCCTGTTAAGTGCTAATGACAGGTGATGTGCAGCAGAGCGCATCAAGCTCTGGTGGCTTGCAGCAATTCACACACCCGGAGAATCTGCTCTGCTGCGTGGTAAAGGGGCACCTCTGAGAGGGAGACCTTCACCTCATTATGGCACAACAGAGACCCTTAGATTCTTACAAAATGAAAACCTACTCATAAAATGCCTGGTTCTTCCGGTCAGAAATTCAACATCGTGTTTCTCAGGAGGGTTATTGACCATTGCCAGTAGATTCCCATCAGCTGGACCTGCCTGTGTCCTGCAGCTTTTCCTTATATTTACGCTCCACACCCTTAGCCAAGCACAGGTTTCATTGTGACACGGTGTTAGTCATAAAACCTATAAAAGATTAATATATTTTATGCCAGTTTATGTGGGATAATGAAGCAGTGCCTTTCAGTACCATGGAGGAGTGCATTTTCACAGTGCCAAATAAACCTTGTGAACAGCAGAAGGGATTGCAAGGGGGTCGCATTTGCGACAGCTTGAGATTGTGCTTCTGAGCTTGCAACAGGTCCTGCCAGATCCGTGCTTCAGCTGCAGAGATTTGTGTTCGAGCTGCTACTTGTTGATCAGGAGCTTTCCCAGGAGCAAAACTCCCAAGGGAAGCCAGTAGCATCACAGCATTTTGTTGCTCCTGATAAACAACAGGCTCAGAAGTGGCAGCTGGGTACAAGAGGTTTCCCAGAGCAAACAAACCAGCTAAAGGACACTGTCAGGTGGGAGACTGTGCTCTGACCACCACAGAATCCTGCTTGGGCTGCAGTTTGAAATCTCTCCACACTGGTGCAACCTGTCAGGGGATGAAACCCCAGGAGAGTCTAGAGAGCTGGACAGGACAGGAGCTGCTTGGATGATGAGGGTGTCACCGCAGGGACACTGTGGCTCTGCTTGGAGCCTCCCTTTGCAGAGGACTGTCAGCAGGGAGTGGGCAGCCAAGGACTGAGGATTAATTTTTTTCCTGACAGTGCTCTCTGACAAGTTTCCTTCTGTGCCGCCATGGTGCTAGGGCAGTTTTTGCATCCTTTGATGATCAAGCCTGTTTGAGTTGCCATCAGGGCAGAGTTAGCAAGACTGGTGTTTGAACTGAACTGAATTCATGACTGAATTCACCCTGATGAATTCACCCTGAAGACAGCTTCTCTGTCTCATATTTGTTACTTCTTTCCTTCAGTGTGGCTTCTTTCCTCTTCTTCCAAAAGCTGAGTAGTATGTTTGATTCTCTTTTTTTCTTTACTAATTGGTTAAATACAAAAGAAGTCAAAATGCATCTCTAATAGTCCTCAGGCTAATTTCTTTTTCCAAGCTTTCCTAAGCCCCTCAAATACACTAAAAGGCAATTTTTCATTTTTGAAACTGATGAACTGAGAGAGGGAAGGCAAACAGAAATATTTGAGAGCACTCCTGACTCTTGACTGCATTTGCTTCCTAAAACACCTAGCAAACAACTCAACTGGTGTTTCCTATTTGGCTTTTGCTACAATGTCTCCTGTTAATTTCTCCTGCAGAACACATTTTTAGAAAAGTATATTTTTTTAGAATGTATTCTCGCTGAAGTAGTAGAAAACTTAGTTTTTGTTTTACATTTATAGTATACATATCTACTTATTTACACACACCTTTCAAAAGAGTGAGATACATTTGTGGGTTCTTGTTTTGAAATAAAAAGTGGAGAAAAAGTACAGAAAAGATAGTTGGGTTTGTTGACCTGCTCTGGTGGAGGCATGAAGCCTTCTCCATGGTAATATCAGGAACCAGGATCAACACAAGTACTGAAGAAAAATGTTTGATTGCAGTTTTCCCCACCAATGTAGTTCAAGCAATATTAGAGTACACGAGTAAGCAGTGAAAGCTGAGGTCTTCCCCTCGGGTATTTTGAAGACTGAGTGTCAGATAGAGGTAAGTGAATTGCTTTTCCTTTCCTCATTATTTTGTTTGCCACAACACAGAGTTTTTGAAAGCCTTAATTTATCATTTGGAAAGTGCTTTAAGATCCTTTCACAGAGCTGGCTATAAAAATGCAAAATATTAGGAAGCAAAATCCCATGAACAATTAAAAATTAATCACCTTCAAGACAGAGCTTTCAGAAAAATGTCCAATGGAAATAAAAAGACAACCTGGACTTGAAGGAAGGACACTGTATTCACAGGAAGACTGAAGAAAAGCAACCACTTCCAACTGGGGGATGCTTTTTGTCCCTTCCTTTCTTCCTCTGTAGTCCCCTGGATGTTCACACTGCCAGGGGAAGCAGGAGAATGGAGGAGAAAGAGTATTTCCTGAAGAACAGCAATGTGGAGATGCCCAGTGGGGAGCCATGAGGGAGCATTCAGGAGGAGGTTTATGGAGCTGAGGAGGAAGAACAGTCAGAGGCTGCCAGAGACAGGGGCAGATGTGCCTGGGGGAAGGTGTGGATGGAAAGGGATTGATCTGTAGAGGTAGGGATGGGGAGGAGTTGGCATTTGGGGCTCAGAAATTTACCTGGAGCCAGTCATGGGGAGCGGAGGAGGAAGTTCTTGTTCCTTGGGAGAGGAGGAACAGTGGCAATGTGAGGATGTCACACTTGTGTCAGTCCTGAGATAACTCCATATTCTGTCAGCACAACAGGGTAGTTTTCCCAGGAAATCACTGAATAAGAAGAGCAGAACAAGCACCAGGAGATCCTGGAGGGGATCCACTGTCATCACATAGCCTTGTTGATCTGTGTGAATATCTCCAACTGAGCCTTCTCAGAGAGTTTCTCCCAGGGCTTTGCCAGCCATTTCTTCATGAAGCTTTTCCTGAGCTATACCTGCCGCATTTTAAGCCGAGTCTTGTCCTACAGAGCTTGTAGCAGCTACTGGGAGTAGTAAATTGACAAAAATACAACCTTGGCCATTAAAGGGAGGAGTGAGATTACGTGTATGAAGCAAGAAAGATTGTACATGACCCACTGGACTGCAGTGCTATATACAAAAGAAAAAGAGGCCCTGGAGAAGAGTTTGTTGTTTGGTAATTGAATTTACAGATGCAGGAAAAGGTCTGAAGTAAAGTAATCTGAAGGCAAGGAGTCAGCATGGCAACTGAACTAATATTCAAAGCTATACATTATTTTATATAGCTCAGCATTAAAAATCCCAAGGAAAACTGACTTGGAGAACAGAACTTCTGACTGTAGCTGTTCCAAACTAAAAGCGCTTGTGCATGTGATCTGTTTATCTGCTGAACTGCAGGACACCTGCCCTAAACTTTCGAGAAGTTTATGTTTAAAAAGTTTCCTTTGGCTTTTGTTATTCAATGTCCTTCTTGGCCTTTTTCTACAGAAGTGAAAAACTAGTAATTTTATCTGTTCACATTTTTTTTTCCCCAGCTTCAATTATTTTTAATGGATGTTTCAAGTTTTCCTTTTACAATGTGCTGAGAGCTACTCACACACAAGGGAAAAAAAAAAACCATTCAGCAAGTGAGCTATAAATGCCACATTTTTCAACGGTGAAAAAGGCTAACTTTCTGAATCTTGATAGCAGTACTTTGGAAACTACTTCACAGAGTGCCTTTTTTTTTTTTTTTTTTAACAAAAGTCAAGCAGTCCACATGCTGCCAGCCCGACAGTGTAAACAAATCTGTTTTTCCGGATTCCCTTTGTCAAATCAGCCTCCAGCTGAAATACGTTATCTCAGATGAAATGTATCAGGCACATAAAGCAATAATTACAGCTGCCTGGCTGTGTGTTGAGAATAAAGAGCCAGCTTTAGATCAAGGTCAGCAAGAGAGGGTGCAGAAAATACACACAGTTTTTGACTAGAAGCTGGGAGCATGGTTTCTCCATAAACACACAGACGAAACAGCAGCGAGCCCAAGCCTGGAGAATGCTGTGCTGACAGGATGCTAGGAAGAGCACAGCAATCAACAGGTTGTAGGAATTCTCTTTACACATTTCTCTTTACTCTTTACACATATGGAGAGTCCTTTTTCTGGCTTCATGTTGCTTTTGGGCACTGTGAACCAGACATCACCTGAGAGCCGCCCTGCTCAGCCTCTCTCTTGGTGTTCAAACAGGGATCTGCAGAGGCAGGGAGAAGCTGCTTCAGTGGGATAGTGCCTGAACCAGCCTCCCACAGGACATGGAAATGCTTGGACTAACTTTCATACCTTGCAGGAGGACTACTTTGCACTAGCTTGGGTCCTTCCCAAAGGACCTCAGCAGAGGAAAATCTAGCATTGGTTTGTATGGGAAAAAAAATCTCTTTGTATAAATCCCTGAGCACCAGGTCCTCAGAGCTGTGATAGTCTGAGAGCGGCACTATGAACCTCAGAGAATTTGCTCTTTCTTAGTGGTTTTTAGTGTGCCCTCAGGGCCAAGCACCTTTGCCATTCAGGCTTCCTGATGCCCGTATTGAGCTGGTGTCATGGAAAATTTCTGAGTCAGTGAAGCACTGGGTTAAAGTTGTTCTTGCCTTGGCCAAGGGTCAGGTTTTGGAAAAACATAGTGAAGCTCCTTAATAGGAGCTGATTACTTCTTAAGAGCCACTCTAGCCTGTCACAAAGGGCACCACAGCAGTGACTGCCAGGCTCTACCCTCTTCCACCCCTCTGGACGTCCCCAGTCAGAGAAACTAGTGGCAGAATTCCTGTCAGTCCAACACTGCTGCCAGATCCACTGTCCAGGAAAAGTACTGAGGATCCTAAACAGCCCAACGAGCATGGCCTGGTACATAATTCCCTGTTCTAGAGCTGGGTAGCTTGGAAGGAAATCTGAGCCAGGCCCTAATGCAGTCAAAGGCTGTAGAAGAAATCAAACTCCATCGTGCTCTCAAGAGATAAGGCCATGCTCACCAGGAGAAGAGGAAAGCAGAGTAAGGATGAGACCCTAGACAAGGACCATTCCTTAAGAGCTCACCCTGACCATTCTTTAACAGTTCATCCCAACCGCTCACAGCAAATACCAATACTTTGTAAAATTTTTTTTCAGAAAACAGCATTATAAAAACAAATAAAAACTGGTGAACTGTGATAGTGTCTTGTTCGAAGGCCACAATTCTAAGAGATGTTACAGTACTGCACTCAGCACTGCTCCACAGAATAACTTAACGGCGTTAAAAATTATATTCTTTGTTTGGATTATCGTTTTGTTCACTAAGGTTTAAACCTACCCTGAAAATCTGTGGAGAAATAGGGCAAAAGCAAACAACAAAGAGCAGAAATATCCCCATTTTATCTTCAGTCACTTTGTTTCATACAGTTTTTTACTGCAGTGTTGAAGAAAGTTTTCAGTCTGAATATTTATTTAGGCATTACTTGGAACATTTCTTATTCAGACTATCATTGTTTGTTCTTTGAGAAAAAAACCCAAACTAAACAGAGAACAAACAAACGAAACCTGAAGCCGATATTATTTGGTTTAAAAGTCGTAAGTCTTTATTTGGTAAATAGGATTTGTTTTGAATTAATCTGAAATTAACCCTGCAGTTTTTAAGTTGTCAACACTGTCAGCTTTTGATTGTCAACCGCTTCATTTTTCTACAGCATTAATGTGCAATAGCATAACTAATTCATATCAGTACAGAGACAAACTTATTTGTTGCTGCAGACTCAGAGAGGAAAAATTATGGATTCCCTAGAACTAAGTGGGTTTAGACTTAATAATATAATTTAAATGATTTTTTAAAAGCATCAAACTTTGGATACATCCTTTTCTCATAACTGAGGTGTGAGTGGGTTTGTATTGGTTGGTTGATTTTTGTGAAGTTATTGTTCACTTACAGACAAAATAGAATTTCTACGTAGATCATATGGAGTCAAAAATTTATTTGAAGAAGCAAATTAAGTTGTCTCATCATCTAAAGCACTCTTAACTAAGGGGAGAAAACAGCTGATGTCCTATACCCAAAGATTTTTGCTGTTCTGTGCAAAAGAAACTGTCGCAGCTGGCTGTGCAATGAAGTCCCTCTCAGCTGGAAGACTGGTATTGAGGCACCTCACTCATACGTTATCCTCAGCTACTGTGCAAAACTGGAATTCATATCCAGGTACTCTGGCAGGGAAAGAAATAGTTTTGCCTATTGAACATGGGAATTTAATTTTCAATTTAATAATTATGCTCAGTTTTAGTCCATGCTCCTGTTCACAGAATCATGGAATATCCTGAGCTGGAAGGGACCCACAAGGACCACCGAGTCCAACTCCTGGTCCTGCACAGGACACCCCAAGAGTCACACCCTGTGCCTGAGAGCCTTGTCCAAGCACTTCTTGAACTGAGGCTGGTGCTGTGACCACTTCTCTGGAGAACCTGTTCCAGCGCCCCACCACCCTCTGGGGGAAGAACCTTTCCCCGATATCCAACCTAAACCTCCCCTGACACCACTTCAAGCCAATCCCTCGGGTCCTGTCTCTGTCACCACAGAGCAGAGTGCCTGCCCCTCCTCTTCCCCTTGTGAGGAAGCTGCAGACTGCAATGTGATCTCCTCTCAGTCTCCTGTTCAGAGCTCCTTGTCTTTTGTCTTGTGGGCATTAATTCTGTACTTAATATATTACTGTTTTATTTTGGGGGAACTTTTTTTATGGTTAATTTACAGCATTGCCAAAAGAAATGGCTTCCTCCCTCTGGGAGTAGCAACACTGTGTTTGAAATCTTATCTAAAAAATTAAGGTCCAGAGTGCTTTAGCAGAATTTTCATTGTAGGAAAGAAGACAGAACTGAGCACTTGGCTGGTTTTGACTCTTCCTCTTTGAGTTTCCATTTGCATGTAATGAGATGCCCTCTCTGTATTTCCAGTGGCATTGTTATTCAACTGATGCGTTTTGTTATGTTTAATTGGGAAGACCTTTTCCCCTATTCTCCCAACACTCCACCGAAAAGTTACTTGTGCCATTTATTTTTTATTTGAAACTGTATTTTGTCTGTCAAAACACTAAAGGATGACGCTCTTCTTTGACTTACAGTTTTTATCTGGCTTGACAAGTCTGCATTTAAGCATCTCAGATCATCTTTTTTTCCCAAAATAAAAAACAACTCAAAAATCATTTGACGGCAATAAGAAACATGAAAAAACCTCCTCAAAAATGTTTGAGCAGGTTTGAAAATTCTCTTCTTGGTCAGTAATTTAAGTCATAAAAGGCCATGAAGCTCTAATTTTGTTAATATTCATTAGAGCTTTTCCCGTTTTGTTAAAGGCGCTGCATTTGGTTTTCAATTTATCACAAATTAATTAGAATATAGTAGGTAGTGGGGTTTTTTCCCAAACATTCCCATGGATGTACTGCCTACAGGCAGGAATTTACACAGGCTGTGTTTGTGTGTAAGATCTGCTTCTTATTTCTTTATTTAAGTCATCTAACAAACGTGGTTTATGTTATTAGTGATGGGAAAAACATTCCAGATGGATTTGTTGTTTTGTTCTCTATTAGCAGAATTAAGGAGCTGGGAGGGTGCAAGTTCCTGGTGACACGTGTTTTTATCTAATTAAAGAAGCGCACCAGCAGTTTGTACAAAATAATTTTCTGAGCACACTAATAAATGTGTGGAAGGATTTGAAGATAGATTGGGGTTTTTTTTTGTCTGGATCCAAGCTTACTGAGGGTTTTTTTTTTTCTTAAACTGTCTCAATAGTCAGCAAGCATTTACTTACAATTATTTTTTCTTCCAACTGGTGGCATAAATAATTAATATGATAAAGGGTTCTAACACATCAAATCAGTAAACAACCTTCAAGAGGAATTGGCACACATCCAATCCCCCAGACACCCAGCAAGAATAACTTATGCCAATTAGACCTGTGAAATGGATCTATATTTTTGGCCTATGATAGTTAGCCAAGCTCTGTGGGTTCAGTTGCTCCTAAAATGTTCAGGAAGATCACTCAGATATCTTGGGTGTTGGAGTTAATTGAATGCAGACTTAGGAGATGGCATCGTTGGGCTCAGCTTTTTGCTGAAGAGCTTAGGGGTGGGCGTGCTCCCCAAGGTGCAGGCAATCTTAAATCTGTCAATTCTTCAAATCTGCCTCTCCTCCCTCCTGTGAAATGCCCCCATGGTGAGGTGATTCTGAGTAGGAACTCTCAGCTCTTCCTGTCAGTGCTACCAGACTTTGGTGTCCACTGGAGAATGGCCCGGGTGAGTGTCCCAACCACTGCTCCTCCCCACCGTGGGGGGAAATTTTTATCCAAGTGTTGCTCACTCCGTGTTTACTCCTTGCTCTGATTAATAGTCATTCTCACCTAGCAAAATACTGTCAGTAGAAGAGGTTCAGAGGTGTCCCTCCAAATACTTTCTTTGCTCCATGGTTAGTATATCATGTCAGATATTTTACTCTGTGGGTTTTAATGATTTTTTTTTTTTCTGCCAAATGTTACTCTATGCACTTTTGGTCAACTAGTTTTCTTTTCTTTTCGATAAAGAAAATATATATATTTTTAAGTGAGGTTAAGGAAGGTTTTCTAAGCATTGCAGTGGACACATAACTTAATATTCGCCAGAAAATCCATTGTGGCTGAAACTTTATGAGGAAGAAAATATTTATTTTCATATTGTTTTCATTTAATACCTATTTGAGAATGTATGATTTTTTTTTTTTTTTTTTTTTTTTTTTTTTTTTTTTTTTTTTTTTTTTTTTTTTTTATTCTTAGCAAAAATTTACACTGGAAGAAAAATCCATGTAGGAAATACATTACAGCAGAAAGCTTAATTGTAAACAGCGGCTGATTCTTTGGTAACATCAGAAAGAGG
The DNA here is from genome assembly GCA_013400235.1 of Oriolus oriolus. NCBI lineage: Eukaryota > Metazoa > Chordata > Aves > Passeriformes > Corvidae > Oriolus > Oriolus oriolus. The sequence goes on along the minus strand of VXBT01008397.1, from coordinate 1,094,296 downwards.
AAGTTTTTGGTATTTCTTTTGGAAAAGGGGATTAACTTTCCCAGTTGACTCCAGCATGAGTGATTTGGGATTTGTTGGATTTTATTGTGACAAAGTACCAACTCCTTCCAGATCTGTTCTGTTAAAGCACTTTGCTTCAAGAGCACGTGGAGCACTTTTGTTGTCAAACACCAAGTTGGGTGTTTGAATTGGGAACTGGCAGAACTGGGCACAGGAGTTTGCCACAGTGCAGAGCTCTGAGCTGTCAGACAGCATTCCCTATTTCCCTCTGCCTGGGAAATAAATGGGTTTTCCCCATTTTGCTGTCCCTTTTGCAGATGGTGGCTCCAAAGCAGTGTTATTCACCTTATCAGCTGTTAATTAAAAGGCTCAGGACTCTGCTCAGAATTGTGTGCTGCTCCCACTGGGAAGTCCCTAAAGATCCTGAACTTTACAAGGACTTTTAGTCCCAGCAAGGGACTACCAAATACTGCTGTTTTTCCTGGGGGTCCAGTCAGGTTCAGGTCAGAACAACAAAACAAATTAACAGACATATGGTTCTTAACCATGTTAGCTTTACACTTGAGTACATTGTTTTTCAAGCTCGGAAGCAAAAAAAAGATAAACGTTTTTGGTTTGGTGTTTTTTTTCCCTTTTCTTTTTCAGCCCACTCTTGTCAGCAGCTGACCCAGCTGTGTCCACAGGTGTGTGGTGGAAGGCAGATGAGAAAAACTGATCTAATTTAGTTTGAGAGGCTGATGAGGGGCTCTGGCAGGACAAGATATGGGCAGTGGGGTGGGTGAGCACTGCCTCACTGCATCCTGCATCCCCTCACCCCATGTCTCTGCCCTGGCAGTGCCACAATGCCACCCTCTTCTAGGGCTGCCTTCCAAATATTTTTATCACACATGAGCATTGAAGCAACAGAGGAGACTGTATCAGAATGAATTTTTCAGCTGGCTTTTTTTTTTTTCCTTCTTTTTTGCCTTTTTTTTCCCCCCCTTTGAAATGCTTACAGGAAACTGCATTAGAATCCCAAAGTAATGGAACATTAAAAAACCATCTGGAGATCTAAACCAACTTGAAAGAGTTAGAGTAGCACTGATGCATGACCATAAAGACAGGTATGATCTGTTGTGAGTGGGGCGGATACCTTGCAGGTGTAGTGAGGAACATAAAGTTCTGATATTAAAAAAATCTTGGGATAGCTAAGTAATCACAGAATGAAAATGATAGAAATTAGTCTTTGGCTGCATAAATACACCAAGACTTTATTTAGCAAATACTTGTCGTATTCTGGAACACCTAAATGGATGCTAAACAATTCGGATTGGCTTGATGGAAGCATTGTGCACAAGTATATAAATGAAAAATACATTCTTTCTCACATATATGTGTGTCTTTTCCTAAACCATGGGTGGTTCCAAGTTGCTCTTTGAATTTTAGCAATTAGTTTCAGGACTTATTTTTAGGTTTTGGTACCTTAAGAATGTCTTCGAAAGACATAGAATGTGATATGAAGATACAAAATGTTACTTCCCATGGAAACGTGCTGGAGTCATAGAGGCTTTTTCTCTTCAGTTTCTTCACAGAAGAGCAGCAGTCTGTTTAAAGAGAGTTAGGAATCCTCAATCTTTTTCATGCTCAATTATTTTACAGACTGTGTGTGTATATACATATATATATATATGTCTGTGGGGTTTATTTTAGGACAATTTGGTTGCAATGGAAAGGAGGTTTGTAGCCATTTGGGTTATTATCTCTAGAAATACAGCAATATAAAAGCTTAAAAATAACACTGAAGAAAATGTATAAGAAAAAGAAAGAAAGGATAAGAACAGAAGGAAATAATCACCCATGGATCCAGGGATAGGACTTGGTTGTTGCAATTTTGATGTCCATTCATTGATGGTCCCACCTGGATCCATCTGGGGTGGGGGAAGCCCATGAAACACAAAGTTCAATGGGTTAATAAATGCTCAGGTTTATGTGGGAACACCCAGGTACCTCCTCCAGGGAGGTTTTTACACTGTCTGGGGAGTTTTACACTGTCTGATGAAACACTGTGGGTCACGTGCAGTCCTCTGGTGGAAGGCCTCAGGAATGAATCTGGGGACACTTTGGGGGGCTTTGATGGTTTATGACCCCTTCTAACACATGAGAGCTGCCTTCTTGAGCCAGTTAGGCCCCATCAGAAGGGATGAATTTGTCAATGTCCTGGTACCATCCCAGGGGGGAGTTTTATGCTTGAGCCAGTCGTGAAAGGGAGGGCACTGGCATGATGAAAAGTACTGATGCCTAAATATTTTTATCTTTTTATATATTTTTCATATATTTGTAACTTGATAGGCTGTTAATACACAGTTATAATTTCTAGTACTTTTCCTGCCCTCTCCCATAGTTTAACAAACCCTTACTTATACATTCTTGAAATTCTCTGTAGTCTTTCCTTTAGTCTGGCAAGGACACTTTATTTTGCACTCTACATCATAGACGTGATAAAGTGTAGGGCCAAAGATCAGGGGGGGAGGGCTCCAGTGGGGCAGAACCTGGGGGAAAATCACCTAACCAACTGCTCTTCTAATTGGACAGTATTTGATAGATATACTAATCAACTAACCTTATAAAATTGTAGAAACAGTGTATCAGGTGTGCATATCACCATATTGTGTGCCTTGAAGGCTTACAGTTAAAGATTTGATTGTTATTTCATTTTAACACTCTTTGGAAAAAGTGTTTGCTTTATCCCAGGCAACAGCACTATCTCACCTCCACAAGGCTGTCTTCTTATCAGCCTTCTCCCTTATCTGGCTCCAACCCCAGCCTGTAGCGCCTGGTTGTGGGTTCCCTGCAAACCTCAGCAAAGCACCCCCTGCTTTTGAAAATTGCTGATTGTTTGGTCATTTACCATAAACATTTCCCACCTGGACTGCACCCAGCTGCTGCAAATGGATGGCACCACAAACGCAGCCAGCCCAGGCCGTGGCGTCTGCTGTGGTGCTGCTCTGCCGCCTTCATCCTGCAAGATTAATGTGATCCATGTCACAACAAGCAGACTTAAAATCAATAGGAAATAGTCTCCAGTGAAGCTCTTGAGACCCCATCTCCCGGGGTAATAAGGGAGGTCAGCATCCTTCAATATCAAGCTCTGTGTCAGGGAGATTCCTGCCAAAATCAATGGAGCTGAAGCGGGAGCTGTTTCAGTAGGGCCGTCCCCACATGACACCCATCCAACACATCCTTTCACTGCGCTGGCAGCAGCTGACAGAAACTGCCAGGAGGGAATCTCAGTTTCCCTGACTCACTGCATCTGAGCAGTCCTCAGCATCTCCACAAAAAGTCTCCTTAAGTGCATAGAATTTACTGTAATTTCACATTGTGCATTTATATTTTCACTTGTATGGTTTCACTTCTTATGGAAAAGTTGTTTAGGCTGACAAAAAATCTCACTGCAAACCTAAATTTTTTAGGTTTACAATAAACACATACATTAATTTAGGTTCAACAGCTTTTTAGTGGATTGCCATGCTACTGGCATTGTGACATGGCCTGAATAATTCACCAATAATTCAAAGATGCTTGGAAGTGGCAGTATTTTCTGGACACAAATAGCAGAACTGTTGCTGGATGAAAAGGAAATGAAAATAAAGTGGATTTATCCAACTATCTACCACACAGTGAGATAGAAAAGTATTATCATATTCAGTGCTACTTTAATTATTGATGGACAGTTCAAATATTTCATCTCTTCTGCAAAGAATATAAATCTATTTTTTCTTGTTCAAACTGATCCAATTTATAAGGTTTGCAATGTTTTCTACTCCAGGTTTGCGTTTGCTAAAAAGGAACTTAAATTCTCTTAATATTTAATACTATTTCTGAACTCCCTGATAAAAAGGAGGATCTTTTTCAAAAGGATGACGCAAAATTGTTGCTCAAAAGACTATTTGACCAATCCTGTGTGTTTCTTAAATATCTAACCTTTCCAAAATGGAAATTCTCCTATTAAAAATATACTGCAATTTGGTCCACAAAAAAGTTGTTTGCTTGCTTTATTCCAGGAGGATCTCAAGTAGTATTTGTGTAGGAGCTTTTCTATTTGTATGTTCATCTTCTTTGCTTCCTTCTCCAACAGGAGAAGAAAAGGGAAACTCAGGATCTCCAGAACGCTTTTTTTTAGAATGGTATTTGGAAAACGAGGGGAAAAAGTGAACAAACTAGGATGTCCTGCAACAGAAACTTGAAAATTCCTGCAAGCTGCTGTTTGCACTTTGATTTAGGAGTTAAGAATGGACATCTCAGACTACCTAATGCCATGGGAAGCAAGGAATTCCAAGCACTCCCATGCTATCAGGTGGAGGGAAATTGAGTGCAGTGGCGTGATTTTTATAGCAACAGGACTTTGGCGCTGTGGTGTTTTTTATGACTGTCAGGAGGTCTCCAGGAATATTGATTCCTGCTTCCTGCTAGAAGAACCCTTGAGACCATAGAATCATAGAATGGTTTGGATTGGAGGGGACCTTAAAGATCATCCAGTTCCAACTCCCCTACCATGGACAGGGGCACCTTCCACTAGACCAGGTTGTTCAGGGCCCCATTCAACCTTTTCATATTCAGGCCTTTAAACAAAAAGTGTTATTTGTTGTGTATTGTACTGCTGGCAAACATCCCAGCCTACAAAATAATACTCCTGTGGGAAATCTCTCAATAAAAACTTTCCTGCCCCTTTTTGCTTTCAGCAGAAGGAGGAGCAGGAGCTCATCAACGTGGAGAGGCAGCAAAGCCCTGCCATGGCTGTGTTCAAGCTGGATTCATTAAGTACTCTGAATTGAGCTCTAGAGAAGGCAAAGGCAACAAGTCTGGTTCTAAACTCCCATCAAATGGCTTCGCAGAGATGGTAAGAACTGCACAATTTGGATGACTGTGGCTAATTTTTCAGATTAAAGCACTAAACTATGCAGAAATCAAGGCACAAAACTCATTTAAGCTGCAATTCTGTCCTTAGTACATGCTGAATTACTGTGCATAGAGCACAGTTTGTGAAATTACTTGCTGTTTGGAGACCTTTTAGATCCTCACACTTTACATTGAGCTACAGAATAAATTTTTATCACGGCCTCTGAATTTTTCATGCTACATTTGCATAAAATTGCTAACAAAATATGGAATGATTCCTTTCATTGTTCCATTTTTTTTTTCCTAAATAAAAATAAGTGTGCACGGGGAGGAGAAAGGAAATACAGGAAAGAGCGTAAAACTGTGGATAGATTTGAGAGTTCTCTCCTGGTAAATCAGTGTAAATCAGTGAGGTTGAGTGGAGTGAGGCCTTTCTGAGGGAGACAGGCTGGACTTCAGACTCAGGTGGGCCCAGACCAGAAGAAGGCTTGACATCACCATGAGAAAAGACTTCGTTCTGCTGTCAGGGATCACTGCAGAGCTGTTGCTAGAGAGCCTAGGTATGGAAATATCCTGATTTATCATATTTAGGTCTGAAGGGAAGGACAGGCTAGAGGGGATCTGGCTGGGAAGAAGCTGGGCTAAACCCATGCCCTCAGAAGCTCACAGATCATGGGAGTGTGGGAGAATGATAACAGAGAACACGACTGAGGTTTAAAATGCATTAAACTTTAAATAAATAAGATCTCATCCCTGCAGAATGGAATCTGAAATAGAATGGCTGGGAGGTGTTGTTTGATGCCTCAGTTAGCAATTTGGTCTAGAGGCACACAAGGTTTATCAAACAATTTAACAAAGTTTTAAACATTCTTAAGTTTCCAGAGAAGCAAAAACTCCTGATAAAAGTATCTCTACAACCCCAAATTAAATAACCCATATATTGAGAACCGGCAAGAACCAAAGTTTTAAACACTTTTTGCTGTGAAATTTGCCAGAAGATTTTGTAGGCAGTGACTACCACACCCATGAGGTGCCCCTTTAAACACCTCAGACATCTCAACACTTTTAATCATGGTGGGGAACGAGCCTTGCTAAGAAGAAGGAAAGAGGTGAGGAGAAGAATTTAGCAGGAAAGTATGAGGTATCTGCTAAGATTTCACAGGTGTTTTTTCAAGGCAGAAAGAGAAGTCTTCAAGGCTAATGCTGAGAAAGAAAGGGTAAAATTAGGGGCAGCAAGATTAGAATATTACTCAAGGTTACTAAAGATTAGCTGTATGATAAATGGTCCACAGAATGCTGCATAAATCAAGATAACTAAGATAAATGGAAGCCTAATTTAAGGAGTGTGCTGTCTCTGGATCAGAACTAGAAGGAACCAGATGCACGACTGCCAATTTAGGAGGTACAGGAGAAACACCAAAATCAGGGCAGATCTGTACAAGAGACTGTTTCCTCATGTCTTTACCAAAGGTGGTAGAGAAAAATCATCCAGGAACTGAAGGTGGGCAGTAGCATCAATTTTTGAGGTGCTTCCCTTCTCACTGGGGGAAACTTTTGGCTTTTTTTAGACTGGAACTTCTCTCCCATGTGACAATGACCTGACTCTTTGCTACAGCCTTCCTTTCCTGTTCCTGACTGTACATTAGTCATTGCACTTCCTTCTTATTACACACTCAAACCTCTTTTCATCTTTTATTGCATTCGCTTCCTCGTTCCCTTTTTGAACAGCTAGCAGATATGATCAGAGAGACCAGGACTGCTCTGCTTATGTTATGCAAGAATTGGGGTATTTTTAAAAAAAAAAAACCAAACAATAAAACCCTCTACACAATTTTTTTTAAAGATGAGGTATTTTTAACACTTGGATTGGTGTTCAAAAATGTCTCTTCTAGAGAATTATTTTCATTGTGCATGCAGAAAGCAGCACCCTGACCACCACTGAGAGGGCACAGAGCCTTCTGAGGCCACAGAGGAGAGAAAAACCTGTCTCTTGCTGGTAGAGTCTCAGTGAAAATATTCCTCAAAGGAAATTTATAATGCACTGACTTTGTCCAAAAGACCAAAGATGATGCTGAATCTTCTGAAAGAGGTGATCCAATGAAGAGTGGAAGTGCTGACAGCATTTGACAAATGGTGGAGGTGAAAGATCTAAAGGCGGGGACCATCACCTGCCCCAGCCTTGAGGAGGCATTTGAGTCGTGGTCCAGGTACAGCAGGGATAATAAACTCTACATCCCTTGGGAATGGTAATTTGGCGATGCCTAAAATCTGGGGTTCCTGACTGTGGCCTGCAGATTGTGATTAGGTGACAGCTGCTAGAAGAAGGTGGCAGCTAAGCCTGAGTGTTTGTCAGATGGATGAAGACTGGTTTGGGATTACAGCCAACATACTCTGGCACAGGGAAAGAAAGTTCCCATTCCTAAGAGCCTTAAGGAACAGCCACTTCCCAAAAAGCGATAATCCCGGCCCCACCTGTCCCCGCCAAGATGCTTTCCCTTTCTCTCCCTCACCTCAGACACAGCAATGCGTTTCTTTAACTGATGTTAATTAAAATCACCCTGACATCCTCAGAGCCAGATGAATAATTTAGTTTCATGAAAATTTTAATCAGAAATTAAGCTTGTTTGCTGGGGTTTTCTGTGTTTCTTCACTTAATAACTACCTTTCTTTTTGTGTTCCTTTCACTTACTGTCCCACTCCTACAGCTCCTTCCAGCCAGTCACTCCTGTTCTTTTTCCCGTTCATGAGCTTGTGGGATTTCAGGGTGAGTCAAACTGCAGAAATGATTGTGATTAAAAAAAAAAAAAGGAAAAAGAAAAAAATAAAAAAGAAAGTTGAGCAGCAGTTTTAAATTTTTACTTTTAACCTGGATTCTTGCAGGGGCCCAGTTTGCATAGCACGACATCCCAGGGTACTTTCACCTGTCTGGAAAACACTGGGGAACAGATTCCAGAATAATAATAATAAAACTGTGTAAAGTGGTGTCATATTAACGGTAGTCTCATCACAAATATTCTCTTCACTTTATTTCTCCTCCTTAAAGAAACTAGAAATAGATACTGATCCAAGAGTGAACAGTGAAAATTATCCCAGGCACAGAGGGACTTTTGCTCTTTAGTTAGGGGAGTTATTTCTGACTAAAATTCTGCTCTTTCCCAGTCCTCAGCATTATGTAACAGGGCAGTTTGTTCTTTATGAGAGTTAATACCTGTCTCCTAGCATCTGCACCCACCTACATACATTAAATAAGTCATTTAATTCTCTGACTCGGTGCAACAATTACTGTGGGCCTGCATGCCAGCAATTTAGGGGCTGGTTTGTATTTGTAACTTGAAAAAGAGGAGACAAGGGGGTGTATCTATAGTCTAATACACATATATATATATACCTGCTTCTCCCCCTGGAAGATTATTCAGGGGTTAATGCATTATAATGGAACTGTTTATATTTGTTAGTTATAGATTATTGCACATTGCATGAAAGAAATCTGGCACTGTTCATAAATCATACTTTTATTATGTGTTCTGCTTAGCCAAAAATATGTACATATGTACAGACATATTTTATTACACAGAGGCACTGCTGAATATAAATAGAATATTTGTCAAACTTCAGATTAAAATAAAAATAACATCGTGCAAATACCTGATTCTGCCAACCCACTGACACATCCTCCACATTTCTAAGTGTTCTGCCTAAAGCAGCATAGCTAAAAGATGGCATTAGTGGGAAGAAATAGGTGAAAATGCACCACCAATTACACAAATACGAGTAAGAGAGACAGCAGATGTCACTAATACGAGAAAACATTGCTGACACGCCAGGGGACCTTCCACTTCAATGATATCAGAGAATTAATGATGAAGCGCTGGCAAGCTGAGAGAAGAATTGAGACAATGTCTCACATACATCGTGGTGTCTGCTACAATCAAGAAAATGACAACTTCCCAAGCGAATTCATGGTTTAAAATAGAGGGTTAAGCAAAAATCACATAGAATATTTAAAAATTTACCTCTCTGTTTGATGTATTTTGTATAAGCAATCAATATCAGTTGCCTACACATGGAAGCAATGTTCTAAATGCCTCCCAAATCCTCTGCAAACTGTGTCAGCCTAAAGAGAGAGAGGCTGTGGGTCATGCAAGAGATAAGGTGCTGCCAGATGCTCTTACCTGAGCATTCACAAAGGTCTGAATGCTATTGGCTACACAATTATTTTGCAAAAATTATGGTTTGAACCGCAGACTAACAACATCTGCACCTTGACATTAACCCCTTCTTGGGAAAGGACTTTGGTGACACTTAAGTGACATTTTTAATGAAGACTGTGAGTTCTGTCAAAGGGCACGCAACTTCTGTATGGTGCTGCAGCAGAGCTTGATAGAAATAGAAGTTAAACTCTTTTTTCACACTTTTTCAAACAATAAAGAAGGTTGTAACTTATAAGGCAGACACTTAATGCAGAGAGGATATTTAGCTTTCTTCTTCTCCTTTCTCTAAATTCTACTCCCATCTACATTTGTGAAGGTGAAAGAGAAGCAAGAGAAAAGTTGGTTCCTTGGGTTTTAGTTGGTTGTGTTTGCAGGCATTATTCTGGAAAATAAGGCTTGCAGGGGATGAAGTGGGGTGTGACAGTGAAAGCTCCACAGGCCAAAAATAGTTAATTTGACTGAGATTTATGTGCTAAAATGTTGTTAATTATCACCCCAAACACTGTTGCACTCCAGGGCTTCTTGCCAGGTTCCATCAGATCCAGATCACTTGAAAGAGATTTCACGCTATCGAGTCAGTAAGTATCTAAGGGAAAAATGTGTAAAATGATATCTATTAAAAAGAACATTTAGTGTAGATAAGGGCAAAGAAAAAGTTATAAAATCCTACTTACTGTACTAAAAATGTCAAATTGCCAGTTTCATTTTTTTATTGGTTGGCATCAGCACAGGAATTTCTGTGAAAGAAAGGGAATAGATTTTGCCACTTTCTCTGAATTACATGGGCCTCCACCATGATTGCTTTGCTTTATAGGTCCTGGTGTAGTAAGACCACATCTCAGTCCCATGAAACACAGTCCTGTCAAAGCTGAGTAAGAACTGGGAGTATTTCATATACACTGCAGCTGGAGTCAATTCTTCATTAGAACACAGCTCATAATTTTAGCAAGTGCGCCTACTGTCAGAAATCAGCCTCAAAATATAATGACTATGTCAATGCTCATCAGAAAAATAAATCTAAAAGGAAAATCCTCTCTTGAGCCTGCGCCCATGATGATCTGAAAGGGACTAGTGGGTGATAGAAACGGAAACTCTTATACTAACAGGGGTTTGCTCTGTTTCCTTTGAGGTCTGAAAGCATTTATGAAAAAATAACCCCACAAGTTTTAGCCTGATCTCTCAGCTAAGAAAGTTCTTAGTAGCTGCCAGTGAAAATAATTCAGTCTTCTTTATCATTGTCCCATGAAATAGGTAGGTTTATGTCTTATACAGAGGAATCCCAAACCAAAGCTGGGAGTTCTAAATTGCTTTACAATGTTAGATAAAGGGAGTCTGGAGCAGAATTTACAAATGCAGAAACCAGTGGCCTTGACAGCAGTTTATTAATCGGGTTTTCGTAGGTTTCATGCTCTTTTTCAATAAAGAGCAACCAGGACTTTTAACTTTGCTTTGCTGTGGCTGTGAGAGCTCAGCAGCTGTTAGAGCAGGAACTCAGAAAGCCTGGGTTCAGCTCCCCACCTGGGAACTGGTTTGGTGTGCAGCCTTGGAAGAGATACTCTAATTACTGGTGGCAATCTGGTGGTAGCATTTTATTTCCTGTCTTGCCAAAATAATGCAAGAATTAATTAAAGTTTGCAAAACACTATGAGATCCTGAGGCTAAATATTCTGTAGAAGCACTAATGATCTGTCTTGTCTGGTTTTGACCATATGCATACAGTCAGTTTGATGTTTTTCCAGAAAAAAACTCCTCTTGCCAGAATAACAAACTTGAGCTCTTCCTTCTTGTTCCATGCCATGATTTTTAATAGAGAACAAAACAAGCTGTAAGGGATGGAGATTTTCTGCAAATATTTTCTTGATATTTTTTCATGATTTAAATGATGTATATAAATTTATCCCTACATTTATGAAAAACTATTTGCTCAGTACTCAGTGTTTCCTGGTCTTTCAAAGAGTGTCTTCCAAAAAAATTTTAAACCAAACCATTTGTCTTACACCTTATCTTCAGTAACCCCACTGCTCCCTCCTTCAAAACACAAAATTATCATTTGAGAAAACTCGCACCTAAACCCACATCCCTGTGGATGGCCGACGTCTTTCTCTGCACGGCCTGTTTGAAGCCTACTGTGGTCACAGGAAAGAAGCTATCTCAGAATGTTGTCTGGAGCACTGGATCGCAGCCCTTCCACACAGCGCTGATGCAGAGCAAAAACTCTTTCAAGGTAAAGGCTATTTTGTGCACTGAACCATCCCCTGGAAGACAATAAGGCTTTCAGTTATTTATGACTTTCATTCAACAGTTTCACTGCAACTTGGGAATTTCAGCTAAATCTTGAAAAACTAAGGGGAAAAGAAAAGGGGACACAACAGTTTCATTTATCAAAACTGGGACTTATGGCTAAAAAGTATGTTATTTTGGCAGTGACCTGTGTGAATGGTGAGGTCTGAAGGGCACAGGTCCCTGACTGTTGGATAAAAAAAGTCAAAGCTTGCTCCAAAAGACCATAGATGGATCAATTCCTATGCTGAAGGCAAGTCACAAGTGGCCAGGTCCTTTCTAGATGTAATTCTTTTCATGAATGAGCAGAAACCTCTTGCAATTTCATGCACAATTTCTATTCTCCAACTGTCTGCTAAAGTGCTGTCCTCCTCAGCTTTAGGGTGTATTATACACTTACAAAGTGTTTATATTTAGCTGGAAAGATCAGTTATCTTACTTTCCTTCATTATTCCAATGTAGCAAGGAAAATTTTGGAGAAAGTCTCACTCACAGCTGCAAGAAGTTAATCGTGCATGTGATAACAGGACTTGGTCTTGGCTGAAGGATGGAAAAATCACTCTGCACTTCAGATGAGTAATTTTTGCACTGAATAGTTATTAGTCAGATTTTGTTTGGGTCTAAGGAGCCAAAGCTTCTGCTTTTGTATCTTAGTGAGAGGCTTCAGCCAGTCTTTCCACTTTATCTTCAAGAAGATAACAGATTTTTATGGTCTCGTCCTCTATAAGGAAATAATAACTTGAGACATGTGGATGAAGGTATATTGGAGTAGAGCTGACTGAATTGCTTTGATTGAAAATTTCTCAATTCTACTTGACAAACAGGTTTTCTCAAAACGTGCTTCTATTGCCTGTTTCTTTGTGGATGAGAGAAAAACACCTAGTTCTCTTGAAATTTTTTACATAAGAGCAATTTAATAGTTTTTATTACATGGATTGTTTCTGGTTTATTTTTATAAATGTAAAAAAGAACAAGCTTGGTGGTGGTTTTGGTGAATTTTGAATTTGCTGCAATAACTTGTAGTCTAAAATGATACAGCCTTTTTTTAAATATTTTTTTTTACTTTGCCATATCTCAAAATGATGTCAACACATTGCAAAGCTGGATGCCATTAAGTACTTCTTGAGGTGACTCTGTTTAGTGAGTCAGTACTTTAAAAGACAACACAGGTGTCAGAAAATACAGAGATCTCTATCAGCCCTGAAAGTCTTTCCTGAGTTCTGGGCATAATAATAGATTTTTTTTTTTTTTCCCAAATCTGCTTGCTGTAGCTGTGTAATGTAAAATTAGGTAACATTATCCAGCCTGCTTAGTGACTTCAGGATGAAAAAGGTGATGTTTGCACAGCCATGTGGGAACTGCAAGGCTCAGTGCCTATCTGTTAACATCCTCCCAAGGAAGGAGTTCAGGCTCATCTGCAATCAGTAGGCTCCGATCAGCCTTATTATTACACACAAGAAATTTGGTTGGGAATTACATCTTAGTGAACCATTGTCAGTAGCTGGGGTTATGGCTACAACTGTTTTATCATTATACCCGCTGGGATTTTACTAGCAGCAGCACGCATCAGTCTGTGGATGGCTGTGCTGTATTAATGCTATGCCAGCTTGTTTCCTTGGATCCAGATCCAAACCCATTAAAATATTACAGCGAGGCGCACCGGATTTCCCCAGCTCAAGGTTGTAGCATGCATGTTAATCATGCAAGAGATTATTTTTTTCACAACGGGGTCAAGCCAAAAAATTGAGCCCAGCATGCAGCTCAATTTTCTCAGCATAAGTGACTCATTTTCTCGATGCCCAGCACCACCGTGGGCACCCCAGACTCGGTGCTGAGGCCCCTGTCCTCTGCCGTGCTCTGATGCAGGCACAGGCCTCCCGGCCGGGTTCGGGTTGGACATCAGGAGGAGTTTCTGAGTAATTGAACCCACAGAAAGGGTGATGAGACATTGAAATGGGCTGCCAAGGGTGGTGTTGCAGTCACCACCCCTGGAGGTGTTTGAGGTGGCCCTCAGTGCCATGGCGGTGTTTGGTCACAGGTGAGACTCCATGATGGACTCGGAGGTCTTTTCCAACCTGATTAATTCTGCGGTTCTGTGAGGTGAGGTGTCCCCACGAAGACTCAGAACCCCACCTGTGGCTGGCTGTCCCTGTGGTCCCTCACAGCCCTGTGGGGCACACCTGTGTCACTGAAACTGTGGGAAACAACATTTTTAGTGTTAGAAGATCAAGGCATTACTCTGCCCTGGCCAGGATGTGCAGCAGGAATAATTTCATCTACTCATAGCCTGGGTTGTGCAGAGAAAATCATTCCATGACACATCAATTTTACTAGACTTTTAGCAAACTTTATACAGTCAAAACCCACAGAAATTCATTGGTTCAGTGTAACTTAAGGTTATGTGCACCCTAATGCATTACAAGCGCCAGCACAAAACCATGTCACTGCTGCACATCCTAAAGAATTAAGGGATGCATTAAGAGAAGTGATCTCTGTGATGAAGCTGTGGGTGCAGAAAAGCCTGTTCCTCATACGACCCTTTTTCTCCAAGGTTTGATATTTCAAGTAACAGATGATCTTGGTGCCCTAGGAAAGAGGACATTCAACACTAAAAATGGCCTGGTTTTGCCAGCACAGCTTTTTTCCTGATCACAAAAGAGTTTCTTGCTTGTACCAGCCAGTGTTATTCCAAAATAACTTTGAAGTTCACGATGTTTAAGGCAGGTGACCGAGGATGTCCTTACAGAAGAGATGCTACAAAGGAAAGGAAAAGTTTCTTCTAAGGGTGACCCATTGTTCAGGAACTGAACAGGAAATGTAACCGGGCACCTAAAATTAAACCTAGAATGCTTATTCCATTTGCCTTCCTCTGATTGATTTGCCTTTGGCTGATGCCTGTCAGCTTCTCCAAAACCCTTCTGCATTTTGCCTCGCTGTTCTGGGCTTGGGGAGTGCAAAATTGATATCTGCAGTCAAATCAACATCCAATGTGTATTCTAAAGCATAGAGATTTTGACTGAAGTTATTGCTCATATTTGAAAGGCTGCACATCACCCACAGGCCAAGAAATGCCAAAGATTGGCTCTTAGGCCCTGTTTGCACTCAGATAAATTCCAGGTGGCAGCAATTTTAGGTGCTCATTTGCTGTGTTTTAGGCTCTTGGGGTAGGGCAGCCATCTCAAAGGTCCATGTTAGAGAAGAGGAAAAATAAATACCAACAGAGAATTAAAAAATAAATAATGCTCCTGCTAAGCTAAGATGACAGCGTTTTACAAAAGAATCTGGCATCAAAAGGAGGGGACGAGCACTGCTGGGATTTTTCTGGTTTTAGAACTGGAAGATTCCAGCACAGCACACAAGGAACTGGTGAGTAATACCCGTTGTATTCTTAGTGGCACCTGGATGGCTGCCAACATCTTCATTTCAGCAATCGTGCTCTCAGTGCTGTACTATGTGAGAAGCAGATCCTGGGGACAGTGAGATAGAAGTGTTTGGGTTTTTTTAGGTAGTTATAAATGACTGAGTGTTTTACCCAGAAAGATAACACACTTTAATAACGCTAAGATCTGGATTAGTATTGTACAATGAAATGAATGTAAGCAGCCTTAACTATTAACTTAAATGTTTAAACTTAATTGCTTAAACTTTTATTAATTTTTGCATTTCATGAACAGCCAGAAAATGTGAATTTTATGAGAAAGGTCTTCCTTCAGCCTCTGGTAATCTGTGCTGGATTTGGAATAGTTAAAATTGTATAGTAAACTTAACTATTGGTGTGCAAGGGAGTCCTACTCATGTTTACTAAATTCCCTTTTTTTTCCCCTCACTGAATGTGTCACATAGCCAATTAGTCATGGAAATCAATTTTTAAATACTTGTGCATGTCTGTTTTCAGAAGTAGGTTACATTTGTTCATCCAGTCAGGAAAGGGAAAAACACCAGATTATCTTTTTTCGAACACGACTCAGCCACCCTCTGAATACTGGCAGCTGAGCTCTACGAGGGGAAATGCTGAAGAGAAATTTGGCTACATCTGAATAATGCAATTCCATTCACAGTATTCTAGGAACACCACGAAAAGAGGGAGGCTAAGTTTGTCAAATGCGTTGTTTGTGGCAAGTTATTCATTCAGCTTTAACAAGCACTCAGCAGCTGCTTTGCTTTGCGTGCTGCTAAAGCTGTCCTCGAAAAGTGACAGGTATAGAGGAGTCTCCACCCGGGCTTGGTGCTCACGCTGCATCATCAGAAGTGTTTTCCCACAGCTCCGGGCCATATCAGCCGTCCCTATCTCATCCTCGGTTCAATTAAGACATGATGTGCTTTTCTTCCTCACTGCTTGCCTTTTATCTCCTCTTCTTCTGTTTCTATGACATTTTTCTTCTCCCTATTAGAGTTGGTCCTGAATACTGATAAGGTTAAATTTGCTGTAAATTACTGGAGAAATAGGCCAGCCCCGTGGTGCCTCCTATCTTGCAAACATCAAACCTTTCATGTTCAGAGGGTTCCAAGAATTATCTGAGTTTTCAGCCTTTATATTTCATAAGCTTTAAATCCAAACGCCTTTTTCTTTTTTTTTAAACTGCTTTCGTACTTCTCGTGCTTGCGAAGTTTCCCTGTGAAGGCTCAATGCAAAATAAAGTAAAATTCTCTCTCAGGTCTGTTTTAATGATGAAGATTTAGAAAGCCTCAGAAGTTGGGCTGGCCCAGCAGAGAGGTTCCTGCTATATAGTACTAGTTGGGTTGGTTTTATTTTGGTGTTTTATTTTGTTCCTCTCAATTTTTAATCCTATTTTTTGACTTCCAGTTCTTTCATCCCCCAAGCCGGCACTTCACTCCACTCCACTTCTTAACTTTATGCCAGTGGAAACACTTTTTTATCTATATGTATTATAAAGCTAGTGATGCTGCTTGTAAACAGTTAGTTTGAGATATTTTAAAGGATTTTTTAAAATTAGTTTTGAATCTGCTCATGACATTTTCATATCATACTAACATACTTAATTTTCACCATTTACATTAGAAATTTCACAAAAAACCAGAAGAGATTGTTGGATTTTTAAACTTGCCAGAGAGACTGAGAGTAGAGATGAGCTTGTTTGTCTTTGCCATTTGAAACACCAAGTCTCAAAACCAAATTGTGTCAGAGCACTAAGATTGTTTACACTGGAGTTGTTTGTTATGTGTGTGGTTTGGTGGGTTTTGTTTTTTTTTTTTTTTAAATTCAAGAGGACTTTATGGCTGGGGAGGGTTACATAATGATTGCTTTGCACTTTAAGGACAAGTGATGTACCCAGTGTGCCTGTTAATTTGATTATAATTTGATTATTATTATTTAGTTCAGATTTTTGACTTGACATAAAATAGCAACAGCAAAAGCAACTTGGTCAAAATCAGGATGTAGATGATTTTCCAGCTGTAGTTAATTTTGGTGGTGTTTTTTTTTTTAAAGTATTTCAGCATCTGGATATTGCTTTCCAGGAAATGCACTTTTATCTGTTGTGGCTTTTAATGCTGTTGATCTCATGTGTACCCCTGCATATGTGAAGAATTAACTTGCTGGTTTATTCTTAGATGTCTGTAATCTATAGGCTCCCAGTATTCAATGTGTATGAAATATAGCTCTGTGTTGAAGCTTGCATAGTGTTGGAATGAAATTATTTAGCAGCATTTTATCATTGGAGTGTCGCATTTTTATTAAACAGCCCTTCAAGTTAAGGTTTGGGCCTCAACAGAAACTGAAAATTCAGCTTATCAGCTATAAATGAGTTTTCAAAGCACCATGAGAAATAAGAGGGATATGAGAAGTTTCAGCAGGTACTCCATCCTTTCTAACCAAGCTAAAAAAATGGCACAAATTCGGTAGAAACTGTTGACAAAAGTCTTATAAATATTGGTGCAGTTTTTATCACAAAGTCAGTAATAGTCACATGATCTATTAGAGTGACTGGAGTGTTTCAGTGAAATCTTTGGGAAGTTTTTCCTGAGTGATTCACTCTGTTTATTTGCATTTTCTGATTCATTCTATCAGACAGCATTTTTGTGTTTCTGCTCCAGTGGCCCAAGCTGAGCCTACATACTCTGCTCCTACTCCAGAAATTTCAAGTACTTTCTTCTTTGCCTGTTGCTTTTTGGGACACAGTGCGAGGAGCCACACTTACCAGAAAGCAGAGATTCAGCAGTTTAAGACAAACTGGCATCTTGTAGAATTTGCAGGCCTGCCATTTGTCATCATTAGTGATTCCTGAGGTTGCTGGTGTTTCTGCAGCTATTTCTATGGAGCAGAGACCGAGTGCTGTTTTGTGATTTGAGCAGCTGCTGGTGTGAATGATGATACATCAAAGTGTTGGTTTGTAGGGAGTAGCTGTGGATTTTATCTGTTCCAGGGTAAGCTGCTGTCCCTGAGAATGGTTTAACCAATTGCTCTGCAAATACCACAGATTGCAGGTGCCAGTTTAGAGAAAAGCAGGGTTTATAAACATGGGTTTCATCTTGTCATTCACAGTTTTAATTTTAACTCTCCCTAGCTGAATGTGCAAAAGAGAAAATTTGCTATAGTAGGCCTTCAAATCATGACTCAGGTAATTAAGAGTCAAGATCCTCTTCTGGCACAGAAGGTTTCATGTTTCCATGAACTCTGCCAGCGTGGCAAGCAAACCTCACCTGGTGTGCTCAGAAAAGTCTGCACTTTTCCCAGTTTCCACTGTCCTGAAGATTGAGGAAAGGGCAAACAAGGGCTCCTAGTGCGTTATCTAAACTGAAAGAATTGGCTGAAAATACAGAGAGAACTAAATGACACTTTATGTATGGAGTGTAGTGAAATCTGCATTTGGCTGAGGGTGAGCATGTAACTTTATTCTTTCTTTTGGGGGCATAACAGCATTCTCATCAGCTGTCTGTATGCAGGCAACTGTAATCCATATACTGGAACTATAATGCATGATACTGGAAGTTAGGAAAGTACAGGGAATACTACAGTTTCTTGATCTTAGAGTTTCCTCTGCACCAGTGACAGTGTTTTAAAATGCTTTTAAGCAAAGTACTGGGTATCTGCTATCATTTTCTTAATTTAGCCCTGTGTAGTTCAATTTTCCCTGTCGTCCCTGCTGGATTTCTAATTAGGAAAATGAAATTGCTAGTTGGACTCCTAGGAAGCTGGAGTATCTCTCATGTGTGTGACTTGCAGCATCCTGTCACCTCAGTTTAAATGGGAGCTAAATGGAAAGCTGGAATTGTGTCTGGGGCCCGTGGTGCAGTGAAAAGGAGTTCCATGAGTGGCATGGTGAGCTCCTCCCTGCCCTGCCCCTTGCTGTTCTTTTCTAGCACCCTGCTGATGAACGTGCTCACGGGGGCTGAAGCCTTCCAAACTCAACACCGGCCTTTGACTATCTTAAAACTTTCATAATGGTTTGAAGCAGATTGTGAGACATCCTGTTTCTAAACCTGCTTTATGTGGATCTTCAGAAACCGATGTGCTTCTCTGTTTGTTTTTCTTAACACAAGCCCGCACAGAGAACAGAAGCTTCTTGGCTGCTCTGGGTTTTTCCATTCAGTGACAGTTACAGAATCCTCTTGTGCTAAATAGCTGCTGATGATGTGAAAATTCTGTCTAATAGACCTCAGAATTTCTCTTTGCTGTGCCTGTGAATTTGTGTAGAGACTTTTCATTTGTCCCCAGTGCAGCCAGTACTGACATACACACCAAGGTTTAACTAGGAAGGCTGGTGCTCTGCTTTTTAAGTGGGTGCACAGTCAGCCTTTCATATTAAGGCAGAATGCTTGCTGCAGAGTTTCAAATATTTTCAAAATCCGATTTGTCTTCGTCAGAGCTGTGTCCAAACTGCAGTTGGTAAATGCAGCTGATACACTGGCAAACAAAAGTAGCTTTTGTGAGTACTAGCCCTTTTTTATCTCTGTTCTATCTACATTACTCAGTCCAATAAACTGCTTTTTCCTGCAGAATTTGCTTGCTTCCATTAGATTCACTTCGCTGCTACGGTATAGAAATAATATGGGAATGTTACTATAAGGGAATAGTTTAAAATAGATAGATATTAAAAGTATACAACCAGTGTCACATCATCATTACTGAAAATTGTTGATTACTTGGATAGTGAGGAGGTGTATTTAGGTGAAAAATTTTTAGAAGTGATGCAACTGCATTTTAAATTAGTATAAATAATAAGTTTTACAGTGTTCATTAGGAGATGATCAATATGCTTAATATGGAGGCATGTCTTCCAGTGAAATGCTTCCAGCTTTTTATGGGTAAAGAGTTAATGTCTTATTTGTTAAGACGTTCCTTCAGTTAAACCTGTGTTGTTTTCAGTTTTTTCCTAGTTAATTCCTAGTAATTTTGACATTTGAGTTTTGCATTTTTGTTTTCATTTAGAGTTCTACTTAGCAATGCTTTTTATGAAACTAAGATTTAGGCTCCAGCATTTTCTTTTAAACAAGGAATCTCAGAACTGATAGAGACTCTGCACAGTAACCCTTGTAATGTGTCAGACTCCTCTTTTTCCATCTCCTTTTTTCCGTGACTGCTGCATGGGATCTGGGCTGATGCTAATCTGGAAGGACAGTCACACCTCATGAAAGAATCATCACTGCTAATCAAATCAGAGTGAAAACCCACCACTCTGCATCAGTGGAGACATTTAATGTGCTGAATATTTCATGCACTGGGGGCTGAGGCTGTAGACAAAACCCTCTCAACAGCTCCTCGTTGCGTGCAAATATTTACTCAGACACTCTGGAGTGGTTGAACTGGTGTGCAGCAACACCGGGAAGCCTTGAGTGATCCTTCTAAGTAATGGTAATTACAAGTGACTCCACACATGCTGGGTCACGGTGGCTTGCAGACAGCCCCTTGCTTTGTCAAAGCTCCCCTTGCCTGCATGATTAAGTGGGCAGTGTGCCACAGGAAATTTGATGCATACAGGATGACAAATGTCTGTTTTGGCTGCTGAGAATTGAACTCAATCGTAGATCTGCAGAAACATCAAAACACAATCAAGGGCTGACATCAAACCCGCGAGCCAAGAGAATTCCTCAGGCAAAAAGGGCTGAACTTGAAAGTGCAAGGAAGGAGTGCTTTAGTTTGTGTGGCCGTACAGCAGTTTGTTTTGCTGATTCCTTGCAAGGAGGGGTAGAGGAAGTAACAACCCAGAAAAATGTCTCTCTGCCTTTCCAGCTATGCTTTATGTTTAAATTGTAGAGGTGGAGGGGCAAAAGAACAGAGCTATGCAACCCAGTAAGTTTCCTTTCAGTTTTTATGTTTAGACTAGTGACATTTTTTTCTCTACAGTATACAATAGCTGCTCTTGGCTTTCCATAGTGGAAGTCTTCCCTCTTGTTTACCCTAGCAGTATCTCCTTGTGACACCAGGAAAAGTTCACTCTTTAAAGCAGTGGTGCAAATGCTTCATTCACCTGCTGCTTTTGCAATTGCTTGGTCTTATAAGATTCTTTTAAAAAGCTTTCCTGTCTTGTTGCCTGCACAGTACTCACACAGTGATAAGCGATGACACGAAGGGTCAGGCTGTAGAATTAGATTCATCCTGTACCTCCCAGCAGAGGTAAGGATTGACTGGATGTTATTTTCAGGCCCTAGGTCTGTACAACCTGAGTAGTCCTGTAGGCTGATGTGTGTGTGATGAAATCCACTTCCAGGCTGGGAGCAGGCTGTGAGTTTGCAACTCAAGCACATCCCCTTTGAGTGGAGAATCAGTGACTGTATTCCTTTGCTCTGTGTGAGTGATGGCAGAGGGTTAGTGGATGCTACATCAATCTTCGTTTTAACTAGAACTCTTCTGCATCAGGAATGCTGGTCTTTACCTTGCAAGGTTCATAGCCCCTCCTGAATCTCCTCTAGAGATGCCACTGTGCGTCCTCTTTCCTCTGCTTTTGTAGCGCCTCTGCACTGAAGGTGGAGACAAAATACACCTCGACAGGTGCACTTGTCAAATAATAGCAGTCACTATTCCTAAGCAGGTGTTCAGGAGCTGTGAAAGAAACTGTTGAAAGAGTTATTTGCCGGATTGGGGCAGTCTGTGGAGCTGGTCAAATAATGAACTGCTGAAAGGAATTTTGAGCAAATGTCAATATTTGTCTGATAAATTGCTTTCAATAAATAATTTTTTTTCAGGTTGTATTCATCTGTCAGGAGCCTTGGTGATGGTGGCTCTAAAGCAGAGGAATTCACAAGGATTACAGAAGCATTGTATGCCAGGATGCTGCTGGAGGCAGTCTCTGTAGAGGGGCAGAATTCCTCACCAGGGGAAGAGAATGCCCTGTCCCACTCGAACATTCAGCTGTGCAGGTCTGTCCTAAGGAAGGAAGGAAAAGTAGTTACTTCTATCCCAGTGCATTAGATCATTGACAGACTTCCCTGTGTGCTGTTAAATACAGAGGAGTAAAACCAAACCAATTTTATACTTGGTGTGCCCTGTTTCACCAGCTGTGGCCAGATAAAACCCACAAAACCCAAGGAATATCCCCAAAAACATACAAAGAAAATGATGAAAGCAACTTAGCTTTCTTCCAAGAGCAGCAGTTTTAATTTCTGAATGTACCTGGCTAAATTTGCCACACTCCTAAGTGCTGCCTGCTTCCAGTGTGCCAGCTGCTTGGGCGTGCAGAACCACAAATGCTACTTGCCCCAGACAAATTCTTGAGAATGTTCTTGAATATCTCCTCCCAGTGCCTGGATCCACAGCAGTGGAATGAAACTTTTGTCATTGGACAGGTCCTTTCTCAGGTGGGATCAGTCTGGAGGTTTATCATTTCGTAATGAGTTTACTTATAGAAATTGAAATTGCTCGTTACAAGCTGGAGATTCAGGTGGCAATTTTTCCTAGGAATAACTCATTTGTAAATGACAGAACTTGCGTTTGTCTTTTCCACAAAACTTTCTATGCAAAGCATGATTGTGTCCCACTGTAAGGGAAAGGGCATTCATAAAACACTTTTTTCTCAGTGTGTACTCTGTATACTTATGTACAATATTTTATAAGGAGATCACAGTGTTAGTTCTTGTGGCTTTACTGTGTCTCCTTCTGGATGGATTTGCATGATGTCAGCCTCTTCAGAATAGACTCAATCTGAGAGAACTAGTGATTTACTGAATTTTTTATTTATTTTCAATGTAGGCCTCTGTTCTTGTTGCTGTTCAGAAACATCTGTTAAAAAGGAGAATTTTGAGAGTGGTGTATTTTGAAGAAGCCTGTGAACTGCTGGGTATTCAGCCTTACATGCTGTTAGGCCTTTTGGAGAATTTCTTACACTGTGAACTTTTCCAGGAACTGTTCCTCCCCTCTCAGAGGGGACAATAAATCATCTTCCTCCTGTCAAGAAACGTTGCAATGGTTGTGATAAGTGTTGTAATGAATTTCTGGGGAAAAGAACTTTACTATTTTGGATTTAATGAAAGCAAATCCTGATACTTACTGCAAGCATTCATAGCATCTCCTTGCATGGAAGAAGTGAACATGTGGCTGCTCTGAATGCTGAGTGGCTCCATGGTGTCACTGAATACAACTTTAGAATTTGGCTCCTTGCGGTTTGTTCAGTACCTGGGAAGCCATGAGTGGTGGTTGAACTAAGAGTAAGATTCTACAGAAAATACACACAGCTGGTCTTTTTATTTTCAAGCCTTTTCTTCCATGTTCTCCTACTTCATTTTGTGCCTTAAAAATATTTTAGCCTGAAGGATTTCAGCTGAGCTTATCTGGATATTTCTTGAGTAAGATGGCAGGCATATGAGTAAGAATTACAGGATGTTATCAGGTGCAACGAGAGAAGCTAAAGTATATATTTAAGGTTTTTTAAATGTGAAAAGGTGTGCTCTGTAGTCCTTTGAAAATGAAAACGTATGAGATACAAGGAACTGCAGTCCATGGTTTTCTGCTGAAACAGCCTAGTTCTTGGAAAATGCTTCTTGATGAAATCTTATTTATGCCAAAAGTCATATAATCAGGAAAAAAAACCCCACCATAACCTCTTTGCATTATAAGTGTTTGCCCTGATCTCAGTGCAAGGTCACTGACAGTCACACTGGCTGTTCTATGAGGAACTTACTACAACTTTGATAATGGCTTGTGTACCACATCCAGGCTGCTTTTGTTCTAAACTTCAGCTGATTTTCAGAATTGGAAATTAAAGTAGTTGTCAAATTATTTCAAAAAGACATAGAGTAAAAGCTGGTGATGCTTATATTTTTCTCTTCTCACTTGCCTAAAAGCACCTTCAGCTGTTCTGATCTTAAAGTGCAGAGTGTACAGCAGTGTCAGTGTTTGCTTGCTGGAAATCCAGGAAACACTGAGTTGCCAGTTCTATTGGCATCTGCCTGGCCTTATGTGCTTTAAAAAAGTGGATAAGGAAATGGGAATCTATTGTGCTGCTCTTGTTTCTTAATGGGAATATCTCAGAAAATAAATCACTTCCTCCACCCTTTTTCTATGAGGATAATTCAGGCAGAATCAGAGCAGAAGCTTCAGGTTGCTGAAGTTCTGCTTTATCTGCTTTTGATTCTTCAATGGGCCTTCATCTCCAGAAGGATGAGATGAGATGGTTGTGTTCTGATTAATGTGGACTATTTACCATTTCTGCTGATAAGCCAGGAGGATGCATTAAATCTGCCTCAGCAAGTGGCAGTGAAGTTTCAAATGGTAACGAGGACGGCTGCATCTTTCTTTGACTCCTGAAGGTCAAGCGTTTCTAAATCCTTTCCCAGTTTAAAAATAAGACTGCTGATGTGATTCAATTAGTTATGGAAACTGTAACCTCAAGGATATTTTCAGCCTTTTGTGTTGGTGGAAATACTTCTGGCTGTATTTATAATGGTATTCCAGACAGTGCTCTCCAGTGGTTTTTTGGGCAGCAGCTCATGTCAAGCCACAGATGTATTTTGAATGAGTAGTGAAACTCCCTAAATCTTAAACTGGAAGTTGGAGTTAGAGCCAGACTTGAAGGTGACAATTAGATGAGGAATATGTGTGCCCAAAACCCTCAGCTTCCTTAGGATTCATTTCAGAGTCTGTGGTTCAGTGCTGCTTGTGCTTGGGGCCTGAGATGGAAGTAGAAATGATTACTTGCAAGATTACAAGCCCTTGCTTGTCAAGGTTAAGATTTTTGGTTTGATTTTTCTCCCCTCAGTGGTGTAGAAGAGCTGCATAAAATTAAGGTCTGAAATACACCTGGGTATAATCCTCACTTGAGAAAAAGGGGAGGGAAATGGCTACTGGTTAAAAAGGGGAAAAGTAAGAGCAGGGTCAGAGCTGCACATAAACCCTGCATCTTCCTTTGGTGTGACGTTTGCTAGTGTCACAGCCTGGGATGTCAGCCTGGTGCTTGCAGGACTGCTCCTGCTGCTGCTGGGGACATCAGTGAGTGCAGCAGTGGTCCCTATACTCCCAGGGTCTTTACATCTTGAGCAGCAGTCTTTTATTTTGCAGCTCTTGGCTGAGCTTTTGTTGCCAGTGTTTTACCCTGTCTGCCCTGGCTTCAGCTACTTTCAGTTCCTTGGTGGCCCCCAAATGCTGCCAGCCCACTCTGACTTTGCCCCTTTTTCTGCTGCTTGTGCCAAAATTGAATCGTAACCCCTCAAGGAAGAAAATAGTTTCCTCAGGAGGACACAGCTGCCTCTGGAAACCTTGAGCTGTTCCTGAGCAGTGGCTTGTTTATTGAGCCCACAGATGATGGCTGTGCTCACCTTAGAGAAGCATGGACTGTAAATTACTGTTGCAAGTTCAGTGGTACCGTGCTCATAAAATACTGCTGTACTTGCACTCTCATGAAGTATTTTGGTGCTAACTCTTCAGAGAGTTTAATCTGATCAGTAAAATGTCTCACCTCACTGCAGATCCCTTCTGTTGGAGTTTGCTCTGGTGCCATGTTCCTCTTGTGAAGGCGCTGCAGCGTTTGAGGGTTTAATACAAAAGGTCAAATATGTGACTGTGCAAGGGGGGTCAGTGCTGACAGGCCTGTCAACCTCTTCCCGGACAACCTCCTCACTTTTGGTGGGAGAGGTATCCTGATCTGATTTGCATATTGCAAATACTTTGAGGATGTCACAGAACTTCAGACCATAACAGTTTGCATTCGAGCAACAGTCAAACGTAGCTTAGTTCAGTGCTTGTTTTCGGTAGTGGCTGGGATTACATTTGTGAAGAAAGATTTTAAAAGAAATCAGGAATACGTGAAATAAAACAACCTCACTTGGATCTTTAATGAGTAGACATGAATTTCTCATGTGATGTGGGAGGCATTTACTGATCCATCCGCAAAATATATTTAACATCAGTTGTAGCTCCGCAGAGTTGAGCTATTTCTTCTGTATTGTTACCTTGTTAAATAATGGCACATTCTTGTTTGTGTTTCAAGCTATCTGCTGAGTTTTACCATTTACAAAACTGTCAGTTTGTCACATGCAAGGTCTTTCTTGTATAGAGAAAGCAAATATTTTTACGTGGTGCCTTTACAGATGCACCAACTTTATCAGACTAAGGTGTGGACAGACAATTGTGTAAGTGAAATAATTTGGAGTTAGAGTGTGGCTCTGGTTTGCTTCTGGGGTTTTGGTATTGCTCTGGGACTGAGAATACCATGACTCCTTTTACTGGAAGTGTCATTGTAAAGCTGCAGAGATTAAACGTGTAATTATCTTTTTAATGCCAATTCCAAATAACTCCTCTTTATGCACAGTAATTTCAGTCAGATATTCCAAACTCTAATGAGAATGGTGTTGTGGATATTGCTGATATTCTTAAAACAATTTGCATTAAAAGTTACTTTTGTTTTTGCAATGCACTTCTACAAACAACAAATTTGTGCAGTTGAATTTCCTGGAAGTTCACTGAAGAACTTTGTTTTCTGTGTTTGTGCATGTTAAATGCTACTGAAATGTCTTATATGAACTTGAATAGAAAGTCTGTGTCACGGGGATCTAGAAAATCTTCAGTAAACTTCAGGGATGAGGTGAAATGCCATGAGTCCTCTTCACAGTAAGGTATTTAGCCTGGGCCTTTCAGCAAATCTGACAAAGTGTATGTTAGAAGAATGTGAGAGAAGTATATCAGTACTTTGCTCCTCTGAAAGCACAACAGAATCGAATCTCTGGTTTTCAGATGCCTGGTGAGAATTTACAACACGAGTTGGCTGCTGTGGCAGTGCTCCTCTGATCCTTCACTTGTAAAACTTGGAGGAAAAGCCACAAATCAAACTGGGTTTCATTTGCCTCATCAAAGCAAACTCAAATGAATACATTCCTCTCGTCTTTGATTTTGTTAATTTTGAGAGATCTCCTGAGGAGATACCTGAATTTGAGGCATGTGGGAAGCTGCTACTTCTGAGAGCTTAAAATGCTTGCATCTTGCATTAGAAAATCCTGACATGCTGTTGTATGACCAAACTGATGTGCAGCCAGCTCCTGTGAATCACAGGGCTTCATGGAAAGCTATTCAAAGCACACTGAAAAGACACCTGCTAGTCACAGCTCAGATTCAGAATCTGAGAATCAACTGACCGAGTCATGGTTGCAGAATTCCTGCTGTGTGCACATTCCATGCACCATCCCAGCCAAAACTGGGATTGCCTTTGCTCAGCAGGTGTTTTTTTCCGGCAGAGCTGTATGGCAAATATCCCCTCAAGCAGGTCATAGATGTCCTAGTAAGTGTCAATGATATATAACATATGGATATGTTTAATTAATAATTTGGTGCTAATAATACAGTAGACTTCAACTGAGTTGTGGAAAATGTGGCTTTGTAAGAAAACTCCTTTCTCCAGATTTATTCTCTTCCCTCCAGAGTCTAGAATTGCTGAGGGCCACACTCAGCTGTAAAGTCTGGGGCAAAGAAGGTGTGCAGAAATTCCACCTTCTTTGTGTCTTCTGTTACCAGGACCAGTCCTCTTGGACCCCCTTCTCTTCTGGAGCTCTAAAGCACAGGATTCCATTAAGCAGGTCTTTGAAGAGGTCAGAGTTATCTCTCCAGGGCCAGAGACAGACACCCTGCAGGGGTACCCTGTTATATTGTGGAAGAAGGTTTGGCAGGTGGTAAAGGGCTGCTAATGATAGATGGAGGGCTGAGGAAAATAAAGCCCTTACAAATCACTGGCTCTGAATTCTATGTAGAGACCAGACTATCACGTTCACATGTTTATAGGGAAGGCAAGTTTAAGGTGAAGATATTTTTTTCTAAGAAACTTGGTGTTTCACAACAAAATCTGCAAGATGCCTGTGCTCCATTAGGAAAATACAAACTCAATCTCATATAAATGAGTTCAGGACTCCTTTTGTTTTTTAGTGGCCTGCTGCTTTTAACTTTTGAGTAGATGGGATACTGGGGAGCAGAAGTGCTCCGGTGCAAGATACAAACTGGATAATAAGGCCTTGAGCTGGATTTCGTCCTGATCTTGGTGACTGGGTTACTTGAAGTAAGAGAGACCGGTGAGGGGATGGTTGAGTTTTCTCCCTGGAGTGGTCTGTATATCACCTCTTTTGCTGATCTTGCCAGGCAGGCAGGAATGTGCACAAAGAATTTGTAAGATCTGACTACCAAATTGGCTACTTGTGGTCACAGGCAGGCGAGCAGGGAGGACAAAACTATGAGGATAGGATAAAGAACAGGGGTCTTTTTTTTCCCTTTTTTTTTTCTTTCTTTTTTTTTTTTCCTTTTTTTTTCTTTTTCTTTTTTATTTCTTTTTTTTTCTGCAAGGCTGGTTTTAAGAGCTCTGTGGAGGACTCTTATAGCTCAGTGATGAAGTGCATCCACATTGCTTCAGTCATTACTCTAAATACTTGTAAACTGTCCCTGGGTGTCCATGTGGATGTGATCTTCCCTTTATTCCCCTAGAGCTAAGCCTGTGACACTTCACTGTAGCAGATGATTCTCGATGCTGCAGCAGATCTTCTTTTCCCCCAGCTGGCAAGGGGGAGCACATCCACGGCCTGGGGCTGCAATGGGCCAGAAGAATTGGAGACTGAGATCCAGAAAGATGGACTCATGTGGACTGTGTGCATGCCACGTCTTTAAAATGCAGGACAGCTATTCTCCATGGGGAACAAAGGTTACTTCATGCTCCTGGCCCAGGTGTTGATGTTCTCCTACACTCTTGTACAGACGAGTAAATTTATGGATGGGTGAATGTCGTAGGGTTCACAGTTGAGAGCTTTGTTTGCAGTGTGTGTAGTGTCTGTTATTAGAATGTATTTCTTCAGCTGTCAAGTGGCTTCCTCACTTTGTAACTGAGTTAGCTCCTGTCAGAACTGTCACACAGCTGTATTTTATGTCTGGTACAAAGATAGATCGGTAAAAATTAAGCCATGCAGTTATTTTGTGCCTTTTTAACTTCCCCTTTTTCATCTTCCAGTGATCTAAGCTCTGTAAATGCTGGCTGTTAAATACTATATTACTGTGTGCTGGGCGGTACAAGACATCAGGTGTTGTATTTCTATACAGCTATTTTGATTTGCAAACTTGAAATGTTTCTTCAAATTCATTCTTTCCTGCAACCCATAGGCTGCACAATACAAAGCTAATTTGCTGTACTTAAAATCCAAGTGAAGGCTGTGGGAGCTTCTTCCAGCCAGCTCCAGGAGTTTGTGTTGCTGTTTCTTTTTCCCAGATTGGATTTATAACCACAGGTAAATGCAGATACATGACCAAAGTTAATTTATCCTGATCTGTGAAACTCACCCCTCAGAAGTAATTTGAATGAATGTCTTTTAGCCTTTTAAATTGTATGGCAAAGAGATGATGTCAGCATTGCACCAGAGAAATCTTCCTAATGGCAGAGGAGTAGTATCTGTTCCTCCAGTTGTGAATTTCCTGATGGCATTAATGCAAGCTGGAAAACCATATTAACTCTTTGTCTCAGTTTAGGTGTGTAACTTCTTTTGGATTTGATACTCTATTTATAGCTTTGGCACAAGGTTGAACACACTCAACACGCCTCATTGGTTGCACATTTTACCCTCAGAAAGATTAAGAGTCTCTTTTTTATTGATTCCCAAGCTGAGCAATTTCATTTTTGGTTTTTGTACCTTGACCTCTAACCCTGGGATCCATTAGGACCCCATGCCAGCAAGGTGTAGACACATCAACTACAGAGGGAAAGAAGCAAAAAGGCACTGTCTACAGCAAGGGATGCATTAATAGATTGAACTCAAACATAGAAAAGGCAATTTTTTTCCTGCTGGGAAGTAGAATCCACAGGAGAGTCATCTCAGGCTAAAGAACATGATATGAAAATCAATAAGGCCGTATTGTGCTGGTGATGTGTCCGGGAAGTGTCATTTTATATCTTGTTAGTGGATATCTAAAGGAAGTTAAAGCTGCTTTGCCCATAATAACTGAATAAATCCTTTCATCAATGGACTATTTTGCTATTGAAAGTAAAAGTGAAAAATGATGGAGAGGCTGGTTTGGATATGATGAGACTGAAAGAAGGCAATGGCGGTTAAGGGTGTTTGATTGTTTTATTAGGCCGATACTGTTTCCAGAACTGATTTCCAGCTCTGTTTTTCCATCAGATATATAAAAGAGTAATTAAAAATAGAAGGATTTTTTTTCCTGTGTGTTTGATTGCAAGAAAACTCTGTGCTTGACATTTTTACTGTATTAATGCTACAGACAAACTGTAAACACCATTTGCTTTAGTGCAGTGGGAGAAGGAATTATGGCTCTTGGTTAAGTTTATCTCTATTATTAATGCTGTAGGCTGGATAAACTCAAATGATGGCAGTGATAACTGCACACAGCCCTTGATATAGTTGTGGCCTTGCAAAATTAGCGTGGAATGTGGTAATATTATTATAGAATATTCAATTAAGTTATTGATTAAAAACCCCATATAGCTGGCAGAAGGAAGAACATGAGTTAGGGAAGGAAAAGGAAGAGTTATTGTGTGTACTGCAGCTTGGTTTTTTAGTTTCTTTCTGGGAGGAGTTCTGGTTTTTTGTTTTTTTTTTTTTTTTTTTTTTTTTTTTTTTATATTTTTTTTTTTTTTTTTTGTTTTTTTTTTTTTTTGCAAAACTCTCTCCTACTAAATAGGTTTTGTGATCTTTTTGTTTTTCTTGGTCCTTTCCTTTTAGCTGTTAGCTTACTCAGTTTCTCAGTGGAACCAGAGGGTTCAAAATTGATTTGGGGTTCTGGACAATTTTCTCAGAAAATTTAGCATCTCCATCTCTCCAATGCATGCTCATCACTAGCTGTGAGATAATCTGTCCCAGCATCCCCACATTATTTATTTTCTTACTATTAAAATATCCTTAGTAATTTGAATGACTATCCTACTGAAAAATAAAAAGGACACAGCACAAGTGCAAGGCTTGGTGGCTAAAAAAGGTTTTGCTTTACTGGCATTTGACCTCATGTTGTTGATTGGGGTGAAATATAAAGACAATTAGGACCACCTTCATTTGTGGGGGTTTTTTAGAGGCACCAGAAAGTCTTGATAATAAAACCAAGGCCTGACTAATAGTGATTGATGTAGTACAAACACACAGAAGTTTAAAAGATAAACCTCCCCCAACAGGTTTGAATGTATTTTTTCAGCCTTTAGGGGTGGTATCATCAATGCAGCATGGATGACTTTTGCTACCAACATCTGCTCTTGCAAGAGCTGTGGTTCCATGACTGCCCCTGGCAGCATGAAACCTCTGTAACCTTTAGATGTGACCTCCCAAAAAGTGTGGTTACCCTGTTCTGTAGCTCCTGCTATTTTGCTATCTCCGTAAATATCAATTTGAGGAACTTGTTAGGTCTGTGGGAAAGATGGGAAGACATTTCCTTGCGTGTTCTTCTTCATTGCAGCTGCAGTCCTGTATATGTGCATTTTTCACCTGTGTCCACATAGATGAAAAATTTCTGGTTTCTTACAGAATAGGTCAGAGGTTACCTCCATGATACAGAATACTTTTCCCACTTTTGCTCTTCCCTGTCTCATCTCTTTCACACAAACTCATTTCAACAATAGAGTTCATTGAACATCTGTTATTAAATTTCTCTTCTTGAATTTAAATGACTGTCTTAAATCTCATTAATTTGAATAACGCATTTTATTAAAATCTGACTCTAAATTCAGCGCTATCTGTGCTATGTCAGCTTCCTTATTTCCTCCTTAACCTTATTCATTGGAGGAAAATAGCTGCAATGGTACTTTGGATACTGCTCCATAGATTATGTTCTGTTATTGTTGATTTTGCTTGGTTGACCCCAGTCATCAGCTAAGCCATCATCACCCAGTTGCTCACTCACTTCCCCCTCTCAGCAGTATGTGGGAGAGAAGAAAGCAAAATTAAGAAAACTGTCAGGCTAAAGATAGTTACCAATCAGGGAAAGAGAGAAACAAAAAGAGCCCAGAAGTGCTGCAAGGCCATCAGCACCTCCCACCAGCAGCCGGATGTCCAGCCAGTCTCTGAGCAGGAGCTACCTCCCAAAGCTGCCTTCTGCTTAGGATTTTTATTGTTGACTATGACATTATGTGGCATGCAATGTCCCTTTGGCCACTTGAGGTCAGCAGTCTTGGTTGCATCCCATCCCAACTTTTTGCCCACTCCTGGCCTGATTGCTGGGAAAGACAGTGGAGGAAAAAGAAAAAACCTTCAAACTGTTCAAGTAGTTCTCAGCAGCAGCCAAAATACTGGTGTGTTCTCAGCACTATC
Organism: Oriolus oriolus; assembly: GCA_013400235.1. Classification (NCBI taxonomy): domain Eukaryota; kingdom Metazoa; phylum Chordata; class Aves; order Passeriformes; family Corvidae; genus Oriolus; species Oriolus oriolus. The sequence goes on along the minus strand of VXBT01008397.1, from coordinate 1,062,269 downwards.
TCAATCAGAAATTCAAAACACAGCACCTCAGGCATTGCTATGAAGAAAATTAACCCCATCTCAGGTAGGCCCAGTAAATTGCTGCAATTGCAAGATTACATTTGGACTTTCTGAACTTCTTGTTTCTTTTATCCATCAGCACCTCTACCCGCCACGGCAGTGGTGTTCATAGGCTTTAGCTATGGAAGCCAAGTTCATGCAAGTTTATTTTAGGAAGGGGATGCATCCCCTTCTCACTCCCTTCCCTCATCATATGGGCCTGTGAAGGAAAGAATGGCCTAGCCCAAGCTGCTGGGCTAAAGTTTAGGCATGTTTGCAAGGATGGGTAGACGAAATGAAGGACGTTTTTTCCTTTTAACCTTATGAAAATTGGAGAATGATATCTGCCTGTGGAACTTCACAATGCAGATTTTAATGTAGAGTAGGTCTACAATTTCAGATTCAAAAATGTAGCTCATTACACTTCAGCTGGACAAATTGCTATACTAATCCCTCTTCTAATTTATGTTGGTTTCCAGTCATTTTAAAAGCAGTTTAAACACCCTTGTCAGAAAAAAAAAAAGCACACAAAAGGCTCACTGTGAAGAAAACCTGACCAGGAAAGATGTCAAATAGAGTACCAGGCAATTTTGTAGTGTCTCACGCATATTTCTGGTGGCCTGGTGTTGGAGACAGTTACAAAATACAGCTTTGCTGAAGTTATTTATGAGAAGTTACATTCTTTTCTTGAAGTCAAAGAGAATCTCTCAACTGTAGTGCTTAGTAAGGAATTTGGCATGGTTTTAATGGACAGATTTTAGAATGCTTCTTTTTTTTCACATTCATGATACTTGTACTCCTGTCATATGAGTGGTTATAGTGGCATGTGTTCCCTTAAAATTTGGGTAGAACTCTCAGCTGTAAGATAAATAAATATTCTTTTAATTATGCCTCTGTGCTATTTGCACATTTGTAGTAGGAGACATTTGGAAATATTTGCCTTGTTTAATAAAACAAAATGGACCTCTCATGGCCTTGGGTAGGAAGCATTTGTCCAGCAGATTTTCCTGATACTGAAACAGTGCAAAGTGCATCTTAGAGCACTAAAAATCATTAGTAACAGAAGGCTGTCCTTGTGGTCTGCACAAACAAGGGATTTTACTTTAGCTAAGAGATTTCAATACGTTCACAGTGGTTCTTTTAAATGTGGTATGTTACGTAGTCTAAGTGGGTTTGAAAAGTAAAGTAATATAAGAGCAGGTATCTTCCTCATGTCCTGGTGTGCCTAACAGCTGTACAACTTTCCTTTCTCATTATAAAATTTTAGTGGAGGTCAGGGTATGTCAAGGGACCCGTGGGACAGGCAGCCTTGCCCGTTTAAGTCATTAGCAGTTGCAAGTTGTTACCACCCAGTGGCTGAGTGCTCTATGGAAAATTAACTTGGTAGTCTCAGCCCAGTTCTCAGTAAACACATTTCCACCTTACAAATATGATGAAACCTGGCACTAATTGGCACCCTTGCTGGCAGCCTCATCAGAGATGCCAAAATAACTGAATTGTTTCTTTGCTTCTGCTGGTGGTCCCTCCAGGTCAGCAGTGAAGTGCAGCTGATGGGGCAGCGCGGAGAAGATGGCACAGCTGCTGCCCTCGCTGTTTTGTGGACTAGGTCTGCAAAGTTGTCAGTCTGGTGCACTTCTCATGCCAATCTATGCAGAGTTATTGGGATTTTTCCACCACTGTTGGGGCACTTTCAGCAGTCTCTTGGCAGCCAACTCCAGAATCCTTTTTGCCATCTGTGTGGTTGATGCAGGGGATAGCACAATAGCTAAGTGGTTCAAATGTGGGTTTCTATGGAATATTTAGGAACTCAGAGGTGCAGCCGGTGTAGGCAGAGCACACTGCTGACAGGTAGCTATTAATCACTTTTAGCCACTCTTTTCACTGCCAGCTGCTTTGTAAATGAGGATTGGCACATGGTAGGTGAGCACCTCCTCATTGTCCAAAATGACAGGAGTTTGTACCTTGTTTTCTGTGCTAGTAACACTGTAAATGTCAGCATCCCCCAGTGAAGATCATAGATTTCGCAGTGAGGCAGTCTTTTAATGTACGTAGTGCCAGGAAGTCTACAGGTTTGGGGAAAATAATTATAGGGAGTTATAAAAGAGTTACAAAGGAAAATTCTTTCATGTTACCCATTTTTGTGAGTGACTGCATGGTGAGTAATTGGTTTTTCATTCTTGGCAATGAAGATTGACGAAGGAGACAGTGGCTTTCAAGACTAAAATAAATTAATAAAACCAGGTCACTTTTTGCTTCTCATTTTCTAAGAGTCCTCATATTCATCATACCAGGTCTTTCCTCTTCTTGCTGCTCCTCTGACCTTCCCAAAGTCCACTGAGGTACTACCCATCCAAACGTGGCAATTAATAAAGGTGGAAACCAATGCAGTGGGATAGGGCTTATTGTGATGGAGAAAGTAATTTAATAACTTCTTAACTGACTTTCAGTAATGTAACAGACAGTAATGAAATCCAGTTAGTGTTGCCAAAAAAATGTTACTTTGGTTGCCACAGTTATAATCCTTTCTAATTATAAACATGGAGGTCAAATTCAAAGCACACTGAGCATTCTCATCTCTCTCAAGAAAAAGTGTGACTTTTTTCCTTGCTATTGGCATAATATCAATTAATACCAATTAAATGTTAAGTATTTATCTCCGACAGCAAATGGTGCATCATGTTTCCGTTCTTGTCAAAGCCTAGGGCTAGATCCTCAGAGGAACAAAATATCTATTCATTAAAGATCAAGTACTACAATAAGAAGAATTCTTCTGACCTTTTCTTGTATTCAAGAAAAAATAATCTAGCACTGCAATGCTAATTCACTTAGCTGTATGTATTACAAATATTAAAAGATTGTGTTTGCATTTTATGCTAAGAACATAAGGGCAAGTCACTGGCACCATTCATTTGCCATTCTCAAAAGAGTTTGGGGGTTTTTTTAGGCAAACAGTAAGAATTATCTGTCTTTTGTTTTAAATTCTGCAGGTCTACAGGATTCAGCAAACATACCTAGACCTGTGAGAACTGTGGCCCCTAAGTGTCATTATCTTTAAAATTAATAAACCAAAGTAAGTGGAAAAAGTTTAGACTGCTGATGTGTGAAGTAATAAGAAATGCCTCTTCTCATCCAAAGCATCGTTTGTCTTTGTTAAAGATTGCACTAGTATCTCAGACTGAAGCCTCAGTGCTGTGCTTTGCTAAATCAAAGGCATGATGACTCCATAAAGGTTATTGTTTTTGGCAATAACTTTTTAATAGCAGAATTACTCTTTTTTGCTCCTTGCAGCTCTCCTGTTGTAAAGTATTTCCATCCTGATTTAGCTCACCTCAAATCACAACTTGTTTCATCCTTGGAGTATGCCTTCTGCCAAGATAATGAATTGTAGCAGCTTTTCATATCAAAAGAATGAGCAAAATGCAAAAGAAAACTCAGGAAGATACAGTTCTATTTATACCTGGCATTATTTAATCTCAGAGCTGGATGAATCTGAAAACGTTATGCTTCATTTAATGTGCACCCGTCAACCCCACATTACACAGCTCAATCAAATCTTATTTTTCTGATTGAGAGTTATTAAACAAGTACCCAGAATTTGATAATTTTATGTTGATTAGGGTAAAAAGCAGTGCAGGGGGATTGTTATGATGGACAAAATGAGTGATGGTGACCTGCCGGTGATGTGCAGGGGACAGGCCTGTGGTGGCCACCTCACTGTCACCTTGCAGGGGGCGTGGCTGTCCCGTGAATGCCGTGCGGCAGCCGCGTGTTGGGTGCGCAGTGCGTGTGTGTTTGGCTCAGGGTTTGTTCATTTTGTTGGGTTTTTTCCCTTGCACTGCATAGGTTTTGTGCCTGGGTTTGTCCCTTGCATGGATTCACACATCTTAACCAGGCTTTTCCTTTTCACTCAGGTAAGTCTTTGTGGTCTTACTGACTCGGAATACTACATGTCAAGTGCAAAGTAGGTCAGAGAGAGACAGAGGATTTTAAGCCCTGGGCTACTGCTAAAGCCCACAGTATTACTTGGTGCACCTGCAGTGCTTGGATCTTCTTCACTATAAAAGGAGCTTCTTTTGAGAGAATGAAAATGCAGCTTGTGTTGATCATAAAAGAGAGGAGGACCTAGCATGGTAAAAACATGAGCATTTTCAAGAATGCTCCAAGAGAAAGCATTGGCTTACGGTCTAGGCTTAGGGAACTTTGAAGAGAAAAGGTGAGTTGAAAAGTTGCACATAGTTAACATTGAAAGTGTTGATAAAATGGTGTTTTAGAAGGGTGAGAGCTTGAACACCAGAATAAAACGGAACACCAGAATTCACATTATTCCCCACCCGCCCCCCCCAGATTAGCAACTTCAGGCTGCTGGAAATTTTCCTTTCTCCCTAAATATTTTTTTTAGCAGTGATAAATTAATGATGTTAAAAATGAGTCAAATATTAGGGTACAGTCAGTGATAGAAAGTTTAATATAGAAGCAAAATGAGGAGTGTTAATCTTCGCATGCTTACATTTCCTTCTTTGTGAGAGGCTGAGCAGATATATCCCCAGGCTTGGATTCCCAGTACAGAAAGCTGCTAAGACGACAAGTTAATCATATATTGCAATGCAAATTGCAGTTTCAAGTTTTGGGTCTTTCTTATTTGAAATCCTGTAGTACATTTTATACAGCAGGACTCAAAAAAAGCGAGCTGAGGAATATGCAGTAGCCTTGCCCCAGTTTGTCAGGGCTGCTTCATGTGACTAAGAAGAATAAGGCAAAATTGTGAGTATGGAAAGTGCAGTTCTCTGGTTGCAGATTGGCATGGAGCAGTCCAGCTTTGCTACACACATCGAACAACTATCTCAGAAGATGTATCTTTTATAGGTCAGTCCTTTCATTCTTTTGCCCTTGAGGGATGAAAAGAGTATTTGGGTTGTAGCGGAATGGCAGTACTGTGGTAAAAGTTACATGGAGGTGAAAAATTGGGGGATAAAGTAATGGATAGATTAATCCTTAAACTTACAGCACCTTCTTCTTCACTTAAGTGGCAGATGCTGCTCCTGGTTAATCTCATAGCCTGTAGTTAACACTTACACTGAGTTCGGAATGTGTCAGGTTGTGGAGTAGTGCACTTTTGCTGAAAATTTGCAGAGAATGGGAGGCTTGTTGGCCTACATCATTTAGCAAACCCGTTCTTTTATCAGATACTCACTTGAATAGTTTCTGTTGCATTTCTATTGTGTACAGAGCTGTGAAGAATTTTCAAATTAAATCTGGATAATGGGCACAGCTTCTATTTGTTGAAAACTTTAGCTGTAATGGAGAGAACTGTATAATGAAGAGAGTGGAATGTGGTTCACTGAAGACTTTTATCTGATGTCATGGTGCAGGTCTGCTGAACAAAAATGTATTTTCCACTGATACTTTACAAAGCTTATTAAAAGAGGAGTGAAATACCTCAGAAAAAGTGGATTTGAACTGCACCCATATCTACACACAGGCTCTTCCCTCCATGAATTAATAGGTTTGTTGACTGAAAAATATTCCACGTTCTTTCAGTTAACTCATTTGAACATGATGTGTAAAGCACAGGGATGCTGGTGGAGGCTCTTGGAAACCTCCTACCTCTTTTGGAAGTTGTTCCTTCTGGGAGTACTATTAAACAATCTGTAGGAATGTCTGGGTGCCATAAAACATCTGAAAAGCAACGTAGGGCAAATTTCAGAGCACAGGATGCAGGTGGATGTACCCTGATATTTCCATAAGCTCTTCATTCAGGTGCCAGTAACAAGTGCAAATAAGAAAAACAGAAGTAGCTGCTAACTGGGACTGTGTTGTACATAAGCAGCTTGCAGAGGAATGAAGTACAGCCCCCTGCATGAACAGCTTGGTTGTCCTCATCCTGTTTCCTCTGCAAATTTGTGTGTGGAAGAAGGAGATCTTTCTGAGCCTCTTCCCTCCTTTGTCCTTGTAGAGTCAGCCATGGTGACTCTGTATATCTGGGTACTGAATTTATTAGTCTTAGGAAATGGTGCAGTAGTTTATTGTTGAGGAGTTTGTGACAGTGGTGCGCTTATAAATTTTTTACCTAACCAGGTAGAAAACCTAACTCTCTTAGTGCAAGAGAGTGCTCTGTCTTCTTCAGCACCTTGATTTGGAGCAGAGGTGGGCTTCTGAGAGAAGATACTGGTTCCATCTGGGAAAATATTTTTTTCTTCTTGCTGTCAGAGCAGGCTGTGAATCTGTTTTTATTGTTGCTCTCGTTTGGTTTATTTTCCACCTTTCTCTTAACACTTGGAAATCTGGCAGAAGAGGCTGTTAAAATGCATAAGATGTGAACAAGTACAGTAATATTCCCTGCAAAACAGAGTCCACAGTCCCAGCACTGACTGCAATCCTAGTTATGAGTACAGACCAGGAGAAGAGCTTATTGGGAGCAGCCCTGTGGAGAAGGACTTGGTGGTTCTAATGGATAAAATGCTTGGGGTTTATAAAAAAAGAGGCAAAGTGACTCTCACATGGACAGATAATGACAGGAAAAGGGGGAATGGTTTTAAGCTAAAAGAGGAGAGATTTAGATTAGAGGCTAGGAATAAATTCTTTACTCAGAGGGTGGTGAGGCACTGCAACAGGCTGCCCAGAGAAGTTGTGATGTCCCATCACCCATCCCTGGATGTGTTCAAGGCCAAGTGAGGCCCTGGGCAACCTGATTGGGTGGGTGGCACCCTTGAGGGGAGGAGTGGTGGTGGTGTGGTGGTAGAACTGGATGATCTCTGATGTCCCTTCCAGCTGAAACCATTCTGTGATTCCAGCTGGAGCCAGGCTGGAAGACTTGATGAAGGGGTGGAGTAGGGACAGCAGAAGAACCAAACTGGTGCTATTTATGTCCTGCATGGGCCACAGCAATGGAATTTCAGGATGATATCCTCTAAGTTATGTGTGAAGCCTGGGCCAGCTGTATCTGTAGTGAGTGACTCCTCAGTGGTGATTTTTTGCAGTGTGTTAGGTTTGTATTTCCTGCCAGGAAACTGTCACAGCAAGGAGGCCAAAGTGAGCCCTGTAAGGATGGAAAGATGACAATAAGCTGAAGATTAATTCCTGTATAAATTGGGAGAGATGAGTATGAAACATTAAAATTCCTCAGACAAGTGTTTCCTGCTAATTCAGTCCCTTACTATGAAAATGTAGGATTTTTTTTTTTCTGAAGCAAATGAAAAGAGTATCAAGGCTGTCGCTGTCTCTCAGTTTGAGATATAACTTTTCTTCTTTCAGACTCAACCATCTTCTTGTTTCATTGTCAGCTATCTGATAACTTCTATTCTTGCCCATCTCCAGTCTCCTGGCATATCAAGCTATCTTTGTTTTTGATGAACAAGCCTGGTGACCGGGGCATGATCGTGCCACCTTCAGTTCATGGAGTTTCCAGGTGACAGTCCTGTGAGTGACAGAGCAAACTGATTAGCTTCAAAGGACAGTTCTGAGAGTACCCAAAGGTCACTTCTTTCTCGATGTAGAGCACTCTGGGAAGTGATATGTGGTTAGAATTAATGCCAGGATATTAAAAAAAGTGGATATGGAAAGGCAAAGCCCAAAGAATATGTATCTTTAAAACACAGCAATTTGGATCACAGCAGGGCTTGTATTACGATTAGAGGGTTTCAGAAGGCTGATAGGACTGCAAAGACTAATTGATATTTTAATTAGACAAAACTAAATGAACTGCAGGTGTCATCCTAGATATCAGAAGTTTACGGAAGATTTCTTTTATTCTTTACCGTTTAGAGATTTCAGAGATGTTCAGAGATGTATGAATTCTGGCAGTTATCCCCAGGGAGACATTCTCATTTTCAAGCTTTTTTTTTTTTCTTAATACTCTCTAGTCACCCTGCTTATTTGTCTTGAATATTAAACAAGTGCCTCTTAGGGATTATCACTCAGCAGCCTTAGCTGGATCAAAACTGTCTAGACTATGACAATGCACTGAATCTATCTTTGGAGATTTAGTCTTTGTTTTATCTGCCTTTTTTTTTTGTTTTTTTTTGGTTTTTTTCCTGCAGTTTCAATGCAATGCCTTTTTATTCAGGTAGTTTGCTCAGGAACATTGAAAAGCAATATAGAGCTGCCATAGAATTCCCAGCTTGTTCATTCTTTTCCTCTTTTCTGATGTTGTCTAAGCCAGCGAGGGGGCTTTAGTCACAACCTTTGACACAAGTGTCCTCAAGCGTAAAACAACACCTGCAAATAATGTTTACAACGGGATCCATTCATTTCTTACTGCTCCTTCTGATTCCTTCTGACTTGAGCAGCATATCACATAAAGCTGGGAGCTGCTGCCCTCCAGACTACCAGGTTAAAGACTTACCAGGATTGCTGCAAAGTTCAGTAGAGGGCTTCTGTAAACATCCATCCCTTATTGAGTACCATGTTTGGTTTGGATAGTTTTTTAATCATGGTGAATACTCAGCATCTGCTTTAGAAGAGGGAAAATCAGCAGTAAGATGCAAACAAGCATGGTGGTCTTGTACTCAGAAAAGCTGCTCAGTCATATTAGGCTCTGAATGAACTAGCTTATATTTTTCAATTAAGTTGGACCAACGTGTTTAAGCAAAATGTGCACTTTTCCCCCAAAGGTGTAGCCTTATGTATCTGGAGAGGTATGAAGACATTTTGGTATCATGTGAATTAATCATCTTTAAAACCTGTATGTGATGCACACATTATATTCTTTGGCTAGTTTGTTCCATCTTCAGCTTGTTTCTTCATGAATGCTTTTTGTATCATAGAAGCATAGAAAGGCTTGACTTGGAAGGTACTTTTGAAGATCAGCTGGTTCCAACCTCCTGCTTTCCAATAGTCCAGGCTGCTTGAAGCCTTCTCAACCACTCTTGTAGGGCTCCTTTAGGTTCTAGGAAGCTCCTATAAGATCTCCTCAGAGCCTTTTCTTCAGGCTGAAGAAGTCCAGTTCTCTTAGGCTGGAGAGATGCTCTCACAAGAGAGGGTCTCCAGCTCCCAAGGCATCTTCTGGCCCTCCTCTGGCTTAGCTGCTTCCACTTCCACTACTGGGATCTGAATTATTCCTGGATGAATGAATGACTTTGGTATTTCCTTCAGTGTCTGTGAGACTGTGTGAGCTGTTTATTCAGTGTACTTTCTTCTCTCCCTTATTGTCCATTATCCGTTGTTACAGCTCAATGCATTTGTTAATTAGTCAAAATAGCATGACAAATACTTGGCATCCTCACAAATTTTGGTCTTCAGCTGTTCTATTTATGTTCCTTTGTGATTGGTCTTCTTGGTCATACAATATTAAAATGGTGTAAATTGAAAAAAAAGAAAGTAAAATTCCAAATAGCTTTGGCAGATTTTCTTAATGAATGTTTTTTTCTATGAATGGTCCTAAAACACGTGAGTAAGTTTTTTCTATCTACCCTAAAAATTTAGTCACTGTTAAAAAAATCAAACAACAAATCAAAAGACCAAGAAAAAAGTTTGGACCAAGAATCTACCACTAGAGTTTGTGTTTGTTCATTTCTCATCTGCAGTTTCTCAAATCGGTATCAGATCTTTTTCGTACTGGTAGAAGCATCTAATTAAGAACTAAGTACAGAAGTGACCAGAGTGTGTCTCTGTTTCATGCATTTGTTTATTAATGGACAACTGGGTCTTGGGAAGGGAAAAAAAAGAAGGTATTTTTTCAAAATCATGTGTGTCCTGTGTCCCAGGGTCCAGAGTGCCCACCCCAAAGGATTAAAAGTACAGTTTACAGAAGAACCCTACAAAGGGTTCCTTTGCCCTTTTGCCTCTGATAGAAAAAACAGAAAAGCAGCCCCCCCCAAAAACTTATTACAGATCTTCAGTTCTACTTGGGTTGCCCCCCTTGTCCAGTCCTCTTAGTAATCAAATGTTCTTCTTATTTGCAGCTTCTCTCAGGAAAAAATCATGGTGATGTTTATTCTTGACACCAGAAAAAGCTGTTGCTTTTGGGGTTTTTTGTGCATCACTACATGTTCTGAATGAAATGCCTTGAAATGGCTTAATTTTTGGAAAAGGCTGAGCACCCACTGTTTGGTAAGCAGGGTGCCTTTTAAGATCTAACAATGGGCAAGCAAAAGAAATTTATTTGTGGAGATCTCAGATGGAAAACAATGTGTACTGAGAAAGGATTAACACAGTAATAACCAGATTTTGATTGTGATGTAACAGTGTGAGATTTGATGTTACTGCATGGTGATACACTTCATCTCTGGTCTTCAGCAGGGAATTTTTAATCAACAATCACCCCTGTGAATTCTTAACAGGAAAGAAATGTCATTTGCTGTGGGCTAATGGTGCTGCTTAGTAGTGGAAAGTGGCTCTAATTCCAAGGACACTGAATAAACTCTTTTGGAAGAGGAACAAATTAAGAAAGAATCACCTTGAAATCCGTGATGCTGATATTAACATACCTGCAGAAGTAGACTTACATGAAATGTACATTTAAGCAATGTTGTGGACATAGAACATGACTAATTGTTGTTATATTGGCTCCGATCAACTTGATTATAATGGAGGTAGCACATGAAGTGAAGCAGTGTAGTAAGTGCTTATTCATTACCACTGAAAATGTTCATGCACAGGAGTCTGAATTTTGGTTAATACCTCATTGCAATCATGTGCCACAAAAAAATGCCTTCTGTATGTATCAAAATGGTACATAATTAAATACTATGTAATGACAATAGTTTAAGTAGTAACCTGAAAGTTTATGTGTAAGTGCAATGAAGAGTATAACTTAACCCTTCTCTTATTGCCATGATTTGGTCAGCATAAGCAAAACCACAAAAAATAATCCATGAAATACAGAAATTTAAATTTGAGTTTTCCCACAACACGGAGTTATCTAAACATATAATTAAATTACACCCTTACATTGTTTAATAATTGCAAAAGTGGTAGATTTAGATTGCAAATAAAGAAAAAAAATATTACAAAGATAGTGCAGGACACTGGAAGACATTGCCCTGAAAATTTGTGGATGCTTCATGATTGCAAGTGTTCAAGCTCAGTTTGTTTTTTTGTTTGAGCAACCTGATCTACTGCAAGATGTCCCTGCCCATGGCAGGGAGATGGCATAGATGATCCTAAAGGTCTCGTCCAACCCAAAGCATAAAATAGCTCCATAATTTGAAGAGAAAAAAACCCTTTGAAATGCAATCTTTAAGTACTTTTACTCTTTAATGCTAAAGTATAAGTTATAAATAACTGGTTATGATAAAGTTAATATTCTGTAGGGTAGATGTTTATTACAAAAAAGATTTCTTTTAAAACTACTCTGAAATTTATGTTGCTAATACCAAATTTAATGCTGTGCTATTGTGTTACTCACATGATTGCCAGTACTTAAACAGAGCTCTTGCACCCTGCCATTTGTACTGCACCTGAATGTTTATCCATTTGTTTCGGAAACCTCAATACATCTTCATGATTATTGTTGGTGGCATTACAATCGTTGAGTGCAGACAAAGCTATTCAGCACCTGCTATAGTAAAAGTCTGTTTTCAGTTCTTTGGATCTTTGCCAGGCTACAGCCATTTACACTTCAGTCTTGCCAGGCAGGCATAAGTCTCAGTACTTTCTAAGACAGTGAGAAAAAGCAAGAGGAAAAAAGACAGTTAAAATTGCAATGAACACTTGTGCAGCTTTCTTTGGATTTAGGAAGTGAATGCCGTCCTAAATTAAATATGGATCCATCTATCCACATGTGTTTGGGTGGATATGTATGGATGTGTGTGTATGTATCTCTATATTTTTCTGTTGAGTTGAAACTTATAATGGATGGGCAAAGCTGAATGGCTGCTCCAATCTGCTGTGTGAACAGCAGCTATTCTTAGAGCTTGGTAATTAAGATCTAATAATTTTGTCATTATCCAGGTACATTACCTATGGGTGTTGGGGATTTCTGCTTGGCATGTTCCCCTACTTTTGTTTTTTCCTGCAGAGGTAAATTAGGAATAAATGAGCAGAGATCTACTCTCAGGCCTTAAGTGCAAGATTTAATACCCATATATTAAGCAAACCCATGTGTTGCATTTTAATGGATGGGTAAGGGTTTTCTAGATAATGTTATATTGGCTGGTAAAAAATACATATTTTCTGTTAGCTCTCACAATTTTCATTGCAGTAGCCTGTGCCCTTTGCAAGTTCTACTTAAGGTCTGCCAGTAAGGGGAAAAATAAACACACAGACTGTAAAAGTCTTACAGCTGTGAGCCCACGAGAAATCTTTTGGGAACAAAAAGGTGATGTGGATATAAATCAGGTGATGAGATGTGCTTAGTGCACTCAAAGATGTTCTGGACTTCCAGCTGCCTGCAATCAGAGCAAATCTGTCTTCACTTGGAAAATATCAATACCAAAAGATCAAGTAGTATTAAAACACAGGACCAGAGAAGTATTGGAGATGGGGCACCATCTCAGACCCCAGAGTCTGTGTCACTGCTGTTCCTACTCTGCCACTGGACATGTGGGTAGTAAATACTGCTGTGAAGGAGGTGCATTTCCTTAGGTAATGCTGACCTAGAAAAGAGAGCAGCCCACTTGTGAGGTAATAGGAGAAGCACTGCCTGTGCCCAGGATTTCAAAGTTTTACATGTTGAAGTAGACAACGAGAACAGCAGCCTGGAGGGGGAAAAAAAAGCTGAAAAAGGTTTTAAGGAGAAATGAACAGTGAGGAGAAAGCAAATATAGAGGAAGAAATTATGTGCAGGTCAATTCTAACACATCACTGAGATGTAGTCCCTATCGCTGTTGTTAAAGTAGAATTTTATATTGTACTTTTAAGGTGGTTATTTTACCATGTTCCTCTCTCTCTCCTGCAATGAATATATTATTTTTTATTGTTTTAAAGCAGGGTGTTTGTGAAAGGATAGTCCGTCTGCAAATTTTTTCAGGGACTCAAATAAGAGATCACTATCTAATTAATTTCCCGCTCTGTGACTGGATGTATTTGTGTTCAGTTATTAGTATTCTGCTGTCTAAACAGGCATTACTCACAATTACAATATTCCTCAAAGATACTGCTTCCAGTCACCATTTGTGTGCCAAATATCCAGTATTATTTTGGAGCCTGAGGTGCAGTAAGATGCAGTTGTCATATGTTCTTTGTTGTAGTTTGTGCAAATGCTGTCCTGCCTCGCTCTAATTAGGGATGTGCAGAACGAGACAGTGAGTGTTCATGAGTCTGACTGAGTTTTAGAGCTTTTAAGTGCTTGACAAGTTTGTGGTGGATTTTGGTTTGCTTTTCCTCGAGGAAGAAAAGTTTCTGAACCACTCTCATTGCTGGTTATTGCTTGGAATAAGTATTGTCCTTGTCACCATCATCCAGGACTGGATCTTTATTGCCTCTGTGTGTCTTGAAGCATTGAACATTCTTATTTTTACTCTCAGGTCAAAATTAGATAAAAGGCACTCCTCTGTCCTTATTCTGTTGTATTATTGTATCAAAAAGCTTTGAGACCTGTATACTGCCCTGATATTTTCCCATTTACTCCAAAGAGTAATTGATCCATAGCTGTCTAATTTCCAGCTTTTCTGCAGGTCATACTTCGTCTGTCTCAATTCATTTTATGTATATTCTAGGTCCTAAACATTAGGTTCCTTCTGAATTCCCTTTTGAGTATGTAATGGCTGAATGAGCGTGTTTAATAGTTATGCTTGAGGGCTTGAACTCTCTTGCTCACTGACTACAGTTAAAGTCTAATAAATAAACCTCTAATACCATTGAACAATTAAGGATGATGTTATTGCTTTGACTGTATCACTCTTTTTGTGGTAATAACACAATCATGTTCATAACACGAATAAACAAATACATCTTCATCCCTTGTCTGCGTACATTCACTATTTTATTTTTCCTCATTGCAAAATTATTTGTTGCCAGTTCTGTTTCAGGCTTCTGTGTTACCAGAGCTGCACATGACTCGGTATTGTGAACTCTTTTCTATTCAATTCTCAGCCATTCTTCCTGGGTGAAAACTCTCATTACTTACAAGGAAGCAAATAACTTTCAGCTTTTTGTCCTAACTCGAGTGTATTACATAGGCTAAGTCAACTTTTCACTACCTTTGTGGGTGTTGCGACCTCCAGAGCAGCACGAATCTCAAGAACCTCCACTATCTTTTATTCATTCTCTTTAGGTTTCCTGCATTAGTGGAGCCGTGGGGAGGGTGCCAGCAGAAAGAGAAAACTTACTCAGTTTCAGTGACTGATACTGGTATTGGTGGAGAAACTGGTCAAGTTCTAAAGAATGTGGGGATTGTTATTTTCTGTACCAAAAGAAAGGAAAAAACCAGAAGCATTCAACCTGTTTCTTTTGCAAATAGCACCTGTTTTGCTGCAAAAGTAACGTGAAAATTTCAGACTTACATAACAGCGTCTCATGTTGTTGGTCTACTTTTATAGTAAAATCAGTGGCATCACTGGTTACCCTTGGGAATGAAAAAGATTATTAACCTAGGACATCTTTTGTTTTAAATCTGGAAAGCTCTAAAGGGAAGGAGCTAAGGAAAGACTGTAAAGGAATGAAATTGGCAACGGTTTACGCTAAGTGGCATTCCAGAACTCAGCAGCCAAATAAAAAAAAGAAAAAAAGCTATGCAGTACATTAGAATTCAACAAGGTGATATAAGCAGAAGGCTGAGAAAGATGTTTAGGGTCACTCTCTGCCGCTGTGGAGGTGAGCTGTTGTATGGTAAAACTTGAGTTCATAGTATCTTAACTTATATCTAAAACATGATACAAGATCCCCCCCTCAATCAGCGCATGCCAAATACTTAAAAAGCCTTAGTTACATCTGAGAGTATGGAATGGTTTGTGCTGACAATATTTTAGTAGTAAGCTAATACCTACATGTTTATTCTGAGCTACAGGCTCAGATTCAGGTGGAAAAAGCCCACCATGCATTTTATGGCCCCGGTGTGATGATAACACCCGCTTGCATCCACATTTGCAGTTCAAGCTGTGACACCGAGGCTTCCGCTCTTCATATTTATGGTGGAGTCTTCATATAGAAATGAAAGCAAAGAAAGGATGTAAATGATTCTCCAGAGAGATCATCTTCCTGGGAATTAAATCTAGGAGGCTGTTCCAGAGGGTTAACAAACTAAACATCATTATTCATTTCCATTTTAGTTGTTAATAATTTTCATTGTTTGTAAGCAGTTGTTTAGGAGATAATGAGAGGAATAGTTGACGTGTCTAAATATCTGAAGATCCATTACGGTTTTGTCACTCCTTATCAGCATTCCTCTGCTGCTTTTGTCAGGCCTGTCAAGCACTTTCTGGGAAGCTGATGTGAAATGAGGCACGGGCTTCCATGGTTCTCTGGAATGAAATTTGGCTCTGCCCAATTTGTTTCTCTGTCCAGATGATTTTCTTGCTGCTCACAACCATTAACACTGTATTAAATACAACCTTATTTTAACCTCAGAGTAGATGACTGGCTTGGAAAAAAACCACATTACTAGAACTTTCATGGCAGATAGTTTTTTTTACATGTCCCAGATCCTGCAACTATCTGCACAGGTTTCTATCTCCTGTGCTAATGTACTTTGAAAAGAGATGTTGAATCATAAAATGGTGCTTTCTCTGTAGCTTCTTTCTCTTTTTTTGATACTGGTTTCCACACTGACTGCGCTACAATAATATCTTAGACAAAGGGAAGCAAAAACCTCGCTGTCTTCCCTTTTACTCTTCTTGCCCCATGGCTTTTACTTTTTAATGTGTAATGAAACAAATATGTTTAAGAAATACACATCTGAAATATAATTTTCTGTAGTATTCTAATCTCTCAAACAGTTTTATCTCTTGAAACCTAATCTTTTGGTCAGTTTTCAATGCAGTTTTCCTACTTGGATTGTATGCGTGTGCAAAGATTTACCCAGTCAGACTGGATGTACACAGACACTCGCAACCAAATGGAAATAACTCATTTGCTAAATTTGCCTGCATGATTGTTTTTCACAGGAAATTGTGTGTGCAAATATCTTGATTAAATTCAGGTTTCTCATGCAAAGTTTGGACAATCTGGTGCTGGAAAAAAGTAAATTTACGTTTAAATGCTCTCCTGATACAAGTTAAATTCCAATTTAGCCCTGTCAACAAAAATTAAGCTGGTGTATACAAAGGGGTAGTCTGATAGATTTACAGGCAGGTATGATGCATATGACTTGGAATGTGATGGTAGTTAATGTTGTCTCAATAGGCAGATAATTTTAAGTTACAGACTCAAGCCTTAGGAACCTGAATCATGTTATTTAAAAGTTGCTAAATTGAGTTTCCCAAGCTTGAGATGAAAAAGCTGCCTTTGATTAGTGAGCAGATAATTTTATAGGTGAAATAAATGAGATTTACAACATGTAAAACAGAGGATCAGAACCCAAGTACTTGCAAGCGTCTCTGTGGAAAGCAAGTTACTAAAGCTACAGCTTAGCAGGTTGATATCTGGAGCTGAATTTAAGTGACTGGAACTGAAATATGTCCTTATACAGGACAGTTCAGGTCACCTATTTTATTTAGCCTTTTGGTATAAACATCTCTTCACTAATACCTCGAATGCCACTTTTCCTGAAGGGATCTGCGAGGTCCTCTTGCTTCAGTGGTGAGAAACAACAAAAAAAGAGATGTCACCAAGACAATTTATTGATAGAAATAATGGTAAAAGGGGAACCATCTATACTCATCTGTCTCTCTGGCTGTGCTGGTTTGGGCTGGGGTAGAATGAATTTCCTTCCCAGTGGCTGGAATGGGGCTGTGCTTGGGATTTGTGCTGAAAGCAGTGTTAATAACACAGAAAAGATTTTCTTATTTCTGAACAGCAAGTGGTTATAACTCTTAATCAGAGCTAACTTGGGCTGAAGTCAGTGTGTTCATGTGAAAAACTCCTTTTACTCTTCTAAACAGCTGGGCAGGCAAATGATAATTTGTTTGGTTGGTTATCAACCAAAATTAATTTCTCTTTGAAAACACGTGAGGAAAGAAATATATTCTGATTAACTTCTGTGCAGTTAATAAGAGTGCAAATATTAGGATATAGTTACACAAGAAAACCAATTACTTTTTTTTCCTCAAGGACTTGATTTATTTTGGGTTCTACACTTTGTCTTGTAGTTGCATAAGGACCGTTTGTGGCAGGTTTTATGTTCTGCTTTGTGAACTTGATAGTTCATTTTGCAATAAACCACTGGATATTTCCATGATAGACAAGAAGCAGCTTGTATGTTGCTGTCCCATTTACTTCAGTCAGATCAAACCCGTTAAACTGGTGGTTACGAAAATGTAAATTAGAAAATAGGATATTCTTGTACTTTAAAATAAGCAAATCAATAAAGTGATTAAATCACAGGAAAAAAAATAAATGCTGAGATGAGATGATACTATTTGATGAATGAGAAAATTAGGCAGTTGCAAAGAGTATTTGAGGTTTTCTAATATACTATATATGCAGATTAATAACACATTTACAGATTGAAAGCACAGATATTGCATGGACAGACATTGTCAAGATGTAATTAATACTGAAATTTGCTTTATCTTTCTCAGACTTGCCAGTAAACCAAATGCAAAAACGTTAATGATGGGCTTTTGCCTGGTAACTGTGTTCCCGTATTTTGTATGCTGTGAATATTCTTTTTTTTAAATTTGAAATTCATTCTTCCCACAGGCACAAACCTTTTGGAAGTGCTTATCTTCTTGACTTGAAAATGTGACACAGTGTACCCTAAATAGCACAAGCTGATTATTGCCCTCTAATTTGGTAAATACATTTGAAGCATCATGAAGGAGGTGTTTTCTGGGGAAAAAAAATCCCAGTGGATGTCAATTGCACCTCGGTGGTGATGGCTGGTTCATGCTGGATGCCTGTCCTGTTATGTTGGATAAGATATTGAATGAACAGAGATTTTTTGTTGATGTCTGAATGGAAGATCATGGATTGCTGGTATTACTGTTTATATTTTGTCTTGTATTCCTTTTTTGTACTAGAAGAAGTGAGGGTGAATCAAAGAGTTCACTTATGATATGAGGTACTGAAAACTTCCTGTAAAGTCCTTCTGAAAACACTGAGAAAAAGCACATGAATTGTGGATTGGTGTGGATGGTTACTCTGTGACTGCAGAGCTATTTGAGCACTGGGAATTTTGAGCTCAACTGAAAAAAAAACTGAAAAAAAAAAAAGTTATAATTTTCAATAACAGAGACATATCAATATAAAGCACTTGTTTGACAACAGCAAGGAGCGATGGAAGTGATGTCCTGTTTGCATCCAAAGGAAAAAAAAAGAGAATCAGCACATGAACCTTCAAATTTGAGTACTTATAGAAATATATTTCTTAAAAACAATGTAGGGTACAGAAATTTTTCCCTCTGTCCTTTGGTGTTGTTTTCCTTGGGGCTGGATTCTGGCACACCTGGCAGAAGGCACCAAGTGCAGAGCAGAGCACAGGATGCTTCCAGTCTACTTTAGACTTTCTTTTTTCTCCCCAGTATCAGCATTTGGCTTGAGAGAATAAGGATTGGAAAGACTTGATGATGAAAGATAAAAGCGTGTTTTCATATGTACATAATTATTTACAACTTAATACTAAAAAGTGCTGTAAAAGTGCTTATTCACCCAAGAAAATCTTAACGTATTCTTCTCCTTCCTTGAATTTTCTTTGCATTATCAAATAGCTGCATATTTTCTACTTGCTTTTGATCAATTTTGCCAAAACAAAATTAATATAAAGAAATCCTTTGAACTCAAAAAGATCTGACAGAGGCTTAGTCTTTCAAATACTGAATTTTTAATCTATTAATTCCAACACAAAAAGGAATCAAGGAAGACTTTCATTATAAACTCAGAAGTTTGTTTTGGTCTTTCTTTCCTTTCTGGTATGATACCAGCAAACACTATTTTTCTTTGACAAGTGTTTTCTAAGATAATGTTACTTGTAACACCCTGCTGCCGGTTCTGCCTCTTATATTTTTATAGGACGAAGGAGAGATAAGGATGTTTTAGAGCAAACAAATTTTGCCCGAGCAATTAATTCTAAATTCTGAATCTGCTCCATGACAAGTGTTTTTAAAGCTGTCATTGTGGCCTAGTCTTGGTGAACTCCTGGGGGTTTTGGCTTTTTTTGTGTTTTGGTGGAGTAGTGCCTTTTTTTTATTTTTTATTGGTTGAGAATGACTTATGTGATGAGATTATTCATTCTGAAAATTCACCTGAGCTCAGATTGCTCAGTAATTTGAACTTAGAACTGAAACTGCATGTATTTCTCGGTAAGTAGGTATTTAGCAACTTTAAAAATTTGTTAGCCTTTATGGTATGGGTATAAAAAGTGGAGGCATTTTTCATTATTTCTCTCTATTCACAGCTGAAAAAAATAACAGACTTTTCAATTCTTTTCTCTGTGTGTGTGTGTGTGTGTGTGTTTTTTTAAGTAACATCCACATTATTTATAAAGTTAAAACAACATCCTGTGCTGAGTTTTACTTGTTTGTCTTCTGTTTCGAAATCAAGGTTTCCTGACTTGTTAGAAGAAAATTCAGTGTTGTACTGCCCAGTAGCACAGCCCTGATGTGTTGCTTTCAGTTGAGGACCTGTTATTTGTCCTTAAGAGATCCTGTCTTATGAATAAGACCTCTGGAATTTGTAAAATGTCATCCACTGAAACTGGCTCTGTGGTGGCTGTCGGAATTCATGAGTACTGGAGACTTTCTGACACTGTTTGCCTGAGTTGCTCTGTCAGCAGGTTAAACTCGGACACACATTTGTCTTGGGCTCGGCCCTGTTGTGTTTGGGTGTGCAGAAAATACTGTAAAGTACCTTTAGGGTTAGTGAGTTTTAGACAGTGATGAATTTCAGCTCTGAGCTCCTTGGGAGCTGTGGGTTTATCCCTGGTCATGCCAGGGATGGATAATTCTCAAAAACAGGTGTAGGTATTAAAGAGCATGAAAGAAACAGCCTAAAAAGGAGAAGAGGAGGAAGGTTTCATAGGAAACCTGGTGTCTCCAAGTCAGGTTCTTGGCACCGAAGCAGATCCACCTTCTGTGACAGGAAAGGTGGAGAAAAGTCTCCTCCTTCAGGCAACTCTTTGCCATACTGGAAGTTGTTGGGAGCAGAGCTATTGAAATTAGTGTCTATTGGTGGGCCACAAGATTAACCAGTACTTAGAAAAGAGTGTGAAGTTTGGGGTTTTTTCTTCCACTTCTCAAAAAGCTGGTACAGACCCAGTTCATTGAGTAGAATAAGTAGTTCACTGAGTAGTTCACTGACTAGAGTTATGTTGGGTCAGGTAGGTAGGTGGAGGGGAAGATGCTGTATGACAAGAGGAGTTTCTTTTTGGCAGATACTGTGGAGGATGCGGGGAAAAATTGGGGTAAAACAAGAAATAAGAATGCTTTACAGCACTAACTTGAGTAAGATTCCATGGGGTAGGTGAATGCCAAAAGTGAAAAGGAATGAAACCCAGTGCCACATTACATTCCAGAATGTAAATTCCTATGAGTATCTGTGGAGGTGCTTGCTTCTTATTTACAAATAGCTATAAAGTCCTGGCTCCAGAAAAAATAACAAACTCCCAACCAAAAAACAACAACAAAAAACTAAAACAAAAAAACCCCCAGGTAATGCAGTGACAAAAAGTCTGTTATGTGCTAGAGTTTGAATTATTCATGTAGGAACAAGACCTGGAAAAGGAACATATATGATTAACTGCAAACAGAACAACAACAAGCAGCTGATAACTATTAGCAAGATGATAATTTAGTTTAATAGGTACTTACTAGGCACACAATGCTGTTATTTACAAAAAAAGGGGTTTAGAGTACACCTCGCAGATGTCACATTAGCGATACTATAATGGGACATATTAAACTTCAGACTTCATTCATTTTCCAAATTGAAGTCAGATAATGCTTATAGTCTCGGAGAGTGACTAAATATTTAAAGCAGGTTATTTTATAGAGCTTTCTAAGTCACATGGACAGTCCAGTCATTCTGTGTATGAAATCCAGCTGTTGCTGAACTGAAATATTGCAGTGAGTAATGGATAATTAATCTGGTACCTGACTTAGAGATCACATGAACTCCTAAGAAGAAGGTCAGTGCAAAGGCCACGTGTGACTTAAACTTTGAGGGCTTTAGCAACACTCAGCCATGTCTTCAAGGGGCATTCATATGCAATACGTAATGAAAAACAGGAGCAAAGCAATGCAAGATTTTCTCTTGGGAGTGGATTCTTCCAAACTCCTTCTTTTAAGATTAATTTTTAATATTTAGGCACTTATAGGACTCTTGGTCTTTTAAATTTAATTGCTTATTGATATGTCTGTGACAAATTTAGTGTTTTGCAGCCTTATAAGCTATGATTCTTCTAAATTTCATCAAATATATTGCCATATTCTTACAGGAGCGCAGAGTGTTTTCCCAAAGTTTCAAGTCAGTGTTGACTTTCTACAGCCTGGATTTAGTAAAGGGTGTCTTGAAAGTAAATAAACACAGCACAAGTAATATTAATGGGAATATCTTGGTGTACTATCAAGGAATACCTTAAGATTTTGCAAATACCTTTTAGTATTCTTCCCCTTCCCACAGCCCCCTGCCACCCCTTTCCCTGCAAAAAAAGTGCTTCAGGCATAATTTATTTTCTTCTATATTAGAGCTGGATTTGAAGAAACAAATCAGCAAAAGAGACCCTGATCAAAAGGTAGGTACATCTGAAAATTAACAAGGCACAGTTCTTCTGCCCTATTTTTGCTTAAGCTTTGCCTTTTAGCACTGAAGTTCTAACACAAAAGTGAAACAAAAAAGGGCAATACTCTGATTTTTACTAGCCAGATGTAATCTGCATTTTCATATATCTGATATTTACTAGTAACAAAACAAAAATAACATTAGTTGAAGCAGTATTGTGCAAAGCCCCATAAAATCCCATAAAATCTGTAATAGTCACTTTCCCTGCTTGGGTAGGAGGATTATTTGTTCTATTAAACCACACTTTAGTTCTGGAGATAAGGCTTTAAAATTAACTTTTAAATTTCAGTTTTGTGTTTTTCCAATGGTCTCCTTGTTATCGTGACTAATTATTTTGTTATAAACCCAAAATTTTTACTGGAGCTTCAAAGTGTTTCATGAATGCGTTGCAAAGAGCAGTTCCCCCAGAGGCAATGTTAATACTAAATACACAGTGACGGAAGCGTTAGAATGAAACCAGAAATTTAAAAAGTCTGAAGATCTCTACTCCATGAGAATCCAAGGATCAATGGCAGTCGCTGATCAGATTCATGGGTATTGACCCAATCCCTGGATATTTTAGTGCTGTTTTACAACAGTCATATGTCTTTACAAATGTTCACGGTTTAACATTAATATTTTCAATTTAGTATTTATATTGCCTGTGAATGTCAGAGGATAAAGTAATTTTATATGAAACAAGAAGCAGAAAAAAACCGAGATGAACAGAAAAAAAAAATGTAAAAGTAACATTTTGGTCTCCTAAGAGCAAAAAAACCCCAACTTTTTTTGTAGCTTCTTTAAAGATAATAAAAATCTCCTGCAAGAACACTGAGGAAAGAAAGGCATCTGAGAGATTTGAGGTTGCAATGACGGCAGTGAATAACTATTTCTCTTCATGCCAGTGGTAAATATTATTTGTCTCAGCATGCTGCAACATTTGGTTTTCTGCTCCATAAGGCACTTAGCAGACATAAAATTCAATCTTCAGGAATTCTGAAGTTGTTTGCTTGTCTTAAATATCTTATTGCTAAACTAGGTGTTTGTGGACTCTGTGATTAAAACATGAGATGGGACAGCATTAGTGTCCTGGTATACCTAATATAACCTTTCTCATAGTATGTGATGAGTAAATTAATAGAGAAACTTAATAGATTTTTTTTCAGTCTGGTTTCTGTCACATCCTGCAGTTAGAAATAAATTGGAAAATTATACCTGTGACATAAAGAGAATGTGTTAGTGAAAATGCTGAGGAGGATAATACTGACCTTAACTCTGCTCTGGTGTCACAGTGAAACTTGGGTGCCTTTCAAGCACTGTCCTGTGTCACATGCGGGTGACACTTATCTCAGCTCCCGATGGCATTGTTCAAAATGAAGTGTCAGAGGTGTGGAATCAGAATGGCTGGATTTGTGTAACTGCTCTGGCTTGACAAGGAGTGTTAATTTCCAGAAAAAAACTCAGATTCTTAAATACAGGGTTGGGTTTTTTCTTTGAATGTGCCTAAAACTGAACCTCATGGGCCATTTCTGATGGTGAAAGAGGAGTTTTCCCTCTGTACACTTTCAGTAATTAACAAGAGTGGCAGCTGATGATCTTAATAGTAGATCTTTGCTGCACTTCATGCACTTTGCCCTGGGAGTCTGAAGGGGACAACAATTGATTTCACAGGCAGTTAGGTAACTGCTGTTTCCTAGGTTAAGGGGATTTATTCAGTGTACATGAAAGGATAAATGATTTCTCTCAGGAATGAGCAGGTTTTTAATAGTTTGAGGACTGAACGTATTAGTGCTTCTGGTTAATTCCCAGCTGAGGAGTGTGTTCCAGTCACTGCCTAAATATATTGCTTTCTGCTTAATTTTTCACTTCACATTTTACTTCTAATCTCGAAGATCTTTCATGACCTTAGTCCTGCTGAGCTAAACTTTCATTTCCTCCACATGTTATCCCGTGCTATGTATTTAATAGATTGTCATTTATTAATCATCTCCAAATGCAAATTGAAAATGTCAGGTGCTGGAGCCCCTGTCATCTACTCCCTAGGCCTTGAAATTCTTTGCCCAGGGTATTAGATCAGCAGTTCTGTGGATGAGTTGGAAAACCAGATGAGCACACAACCAGTGTCAGGTGTTTCAGGCAGCTTGGCAGAACTATGAAGTCTCTTCTGTTGCTGGTTTGTTTTTTTTTCTTCCCCTCTTTATACAATGCCTTGTGATTCTCATCATGAAAGGTACTTTCTAAATGTATGTTGAATGGCTAAATACAGAACCAATTTGTAAAACATCTTGATAATATTTAAAACCTGAATTAGGTTATTACCTTGATTGCATTTGACTAATGTGCCAGCTCATTAGGAAGCTGGCATACATAAAGCAAGCATATTATGGTAAAGAATGAATGAGATTTTGCTCACATCTTTTAGAAAGACATCATGTGCAAGAAGAAGAAAGAATACAGTCAGAATCAAAGCGTGCAGTTATTGTAAAATGGTTCTCTTCTGTAATTCAGTTTCTGAATTATAGATTGAAAAAAAAAATCATTCTTATTCAATAAAATATCTCCAAAGCATTCCTTTCCTCTTTTGCACTTCTAACACGCCTCTTAAAAAAAGGAAACAAAACTTGGGGTTTTTATTACTATGACCATTATACCCAGCAGCATGACTTTACTGATCTCAGGTGCCAAGTTTAATTATGAAATAGCAGATGTAATGTGTGACAGGATCATTGGGAATTTTTAAAAAATAATGGAGAACCCTGGAGAAAGCAGCAGAGGGCTCTTTTTAAAGTACCCAAGTAAAAAAATCTACTAATTTTTCTTTATACTATTTTAAAAGTGGCTCTTTTGTGGACATTATTTGTATGAGGGCCAGAAGGAAGTAAAATGAAGTAGAAGATGGCTTACTAACAAAGAGACAGTAGATATTCATAAATATGTCCTTAAGTGATTATATTTTGTAGTCTTCAGCCCTCGAACTTTCTTTGGACTGTAGAAGAGTTCTCTTAGTGCCACGAGGCTGTTCTACTGTAGCCCCATTTGCCAGAAGAGAAAGCAATGTAATTCTTCTCCAGGTAACTTCACTGAGGAAAGGGTGATGGCACCTGCACATGCAGCACACAGAAGGTTTGCACCAAACATGAACAAGTAAATGGGAAAGAGCTGGTTTTTGTCTACCTTCTTTTCCTTTTGGCTGCTGCTAAGAGAGGAGAAGGGTTTTGAAGTGTGTTATAACTGGTTTGATGCTATAGCAGGAAATGTCAGGTTTCACCTTTTTAGTGCCTTTCAAAACTTATCATCCTCTCATGAAACAGAAAAGAGTGGAAGAGTCGTGGTTTGAAAACATTAGGAATGGCATGAAAATGGCATATGGTGGTGGTCTCCCTGGTAGCAGTGCCCATCTGCCAAGTGTTTCATTAATCCGTGAGCATTCCTGTTATGCCTTCATGATGGGAAGGTGTAGTTTATGTAACAGAGAATTCAGATTGTTTGCATATGGCTTTTTGATGAGCATATTTTCATTTTTACTATGCAGATCTGCATAGCCTCACCTACCCTTAGTTAATGTGAAATGATGTTGCTCCACTGATGTTGAGCATGTGGGTTAAAGCTGAGGTCTGATGGATGGAGAAATGCGTGAAAATACGTTCATTTCTGTCAATGTTGTTCTTGCAGAGGGTGGTATTGCTGGTAGGAGAGGTACAACCTAATGAGTTTAATACTGCATTGCTAAGTATTTAATCATGTCATAGTCTGCTGCTCATCCTTAGTTAATATATGTCACAGACTAATGAAAGTGTCAAGGTTAAAAATATAGCAGGAGTACATCATACAGAATCATTTCTAGTTCTGGAAATAAGTTCATTTTCTTTTCTGTAGTTTTTTCTCCTCTCCTTCCACCCTCACCTCCCTTCATCTCCCACCTTTTAATGTTTTGAGCAAAGTGTTTGGGGAGCTTCTTTCTTATATGATGTTTTGTGACTCTTATTTCATTAGACAAGAGAAAATCAAGGTTTTCTCCAAAGGGTTTCCCCCTGGGCTGCACCACCGGATCCTCATTTGGTGAAAGAGGGAAAGCTGTAACTGTTCTCCACATAACTTTGTTAGGAAACCCCTGGTACTTGTAGGCATCCTTGTAGAAATATTATTAGGAGGGGGAGGTTGAATTCCAGAACAAAAGCAAATATAAATCTTATGTAACAAAAATAAGGACCTGGTCTGAAGACAGAGGTACTTTTGACTCCTCCAAGCTTTGGAATTGAAAGTGTTCATTATCCTCACCAGACTGAACAGGACCTGGGTAACCCAAGGACTGATAGCTATGAGAAAGGTAGGTTGAAAAGGAGTTAAATTTTATATTATTTTTAAATTTTAAGTTATGTTACTTAAACTAGAGTCTTAAAAAAAAAAAAAAACAACCCATGAAAAGTTATTTCTTTTCTCATTTTTTAATTTCACTGCTAATCTTGAATTTTCATTATCACAATAATTTGGCTTTCTTTCGTGGACCTAATTTCAAGTATTTCTGGTATGCTGAAGAAAGTAATTATTTAAGATAATATTTGCTTCTGTTCTCCTGTGTTTGTAGTGTTTTGCTACATTTTCTATACATTGAACTTTTTAACATCCATTCAATGTGAGCACAGCAATAAGAACACTGAAATATGAAAGGCCTGGATGCTGTCAAGATCCTTATCAAGTCTTTAAATTATCTGAGGTAGTGCTGGATCCTCCATGACATCGTTATTTTCACCCTGAGATTAAATGAAGGCAAAACAATTACTGTCAGTGTACAAGTCCTCCCTATCCTGCATCGCATCAAAGAGCTCTCTTGATTAAATAAAATTACCTCCTCCTCACAATTCTGTATTACCAATGCCACAATTTCTACCTGTTCATTAATTTTTTTCCATCATTTTTCTTGCAAATGACTTAAATTTATGACTGGTAAATGTTTCATTGCTAAGCTGGGGAATTCACTACTTGGATTCTGGTATTGAGTATTAAAATCCTGTAATTTCTACAATTTGATTTTTGAGTGGTATGAGACTTTAGACATTCTTAAATTGACTAAAGTCAGGTCTTTACCACAGAAACAAGCACAAGAAAGGTAGCTTTGTCACAGGAAAATAATTTGGAAGTTTTTTGGTGCCCACAAATGTGGGATCTGGGTAAGGATTATCGTCATTACCCAAACCTTTGCTTTATTTCAGGGGAATCTTGTGTTGGATGATCAGTTCGTCTTTTCTTAGTGACTGGGGATTGCAGGACTCCTTCCTTGCAGTTCAGGGAGTCTTTGGGAAAGGTTGAAGACTTTTGTTCTTGTTGCTTCTGATATTTACTGTGAATAAGATCACCCTTTTATGATTTCACTCCCTCATGGTCAGAAGCATGTTTAGCACATTATTTTACATTGTGTAATTTTCTGTGGATTTTTTTGAGTTTTTTTTCCTGTATACAAGATAAAATTGTTTGGACAGTTGTGCAGTAAGACAAAGGTTTGACTTTGTCCTTCTCTGCCTTCCTCTTTCAGTCTGACAGCAAATTTGTGTTCACTTTTCATTGTGCTCTCTTCTGGTTTCTGTGACCTGAGCTCACAAGAGTTTCTCACTGAAGACAAATAATTATCAAAACACCTGTCTGGAAGGCTTTCACTTAAGGGCATGAGCTGGCAGAGTGTCCAGCCCAGAGTATCAAGATCCCTCACTTAATTTTTGGGTTTTTATTCTTTATAATCTTGTCACTGCTACTGCATTACTTCTAGGAAAGAGTTGCCACCATGTGGAAGGCTACTCAGTATGGAAATGCTCCCTGGCTTGCATTCCAGAAAATACAGGGAATCCTGTGACTTGTGCTCATAGTATGCAGCAAGAAAAGCATGAGAGGGAGATGTCTCTTATTTGACCAAATCATATAAATAAATAAATAAATAAATAATATATTATCAAAAATTTTTTTAATGACATAAACAAAGGAGAGGTTCAACGAGGGATCACCTTCACTCCCCAGGGATCCTGTGGGGTTATGCCTGCATTTGTTTGTCATCCCTAAGGTCTGAAGGTGGAAGCTGGTGAGGAACTTGGGGTTTTAACTCCCACTGCTATCCAAACCTTCTAACTTCCCCAGTATCACTTAAGACTTTGATATTTCACTACACTTTTGCATAACTAATTGCTGACAGTGGCACAGGAGGTTTCTCTTACAAAAGACTCCCTGAAGTAATGTAATCTTAATATCAAAGCTAAAACATTATAATGGTGGTATTTACTGTTAATGAATTTTTGATTCTAGAGTTTATCCTCTGCACATTTCTCTTCACCAAGTGAAAAGGGACTATGTACAGGAATAAAGGGAAGACCACTAGTGGAGTTTCAAGTAAATGGACCTCTTAGAAATCTAAATTAAATAGTGGTGGTATTGAGCAGATAACATGAAACTGAGAAAACTCAAAGTGGGTGAGGGGCAATAGTTGAAATTTCACAAATACAAAATGTTTTTCCTTTATTGTTCACTTGATACATCCAGGATTTGGACATTTCATGCAAAAGTGGTCTTACGATTCTGTATCTTTAAATCATTGAACTACATCTTTAGGATAGGTCTTGTTTATATTTTTCTGTCATTTTTTTAACCATGAATGCATACAAATTACATACCTATTGCATAAGTGGCGACTGTTTTCCCATTTTGATGACTGAGAGGCATTACTTCAGTCAGTAGAAAGCTTAAAAACTTCAGGAACATGAGTAAAATGTTTTGTACGTTCCTCCTGATGTGTTGCACTCTGCACTGACAGTTTTGTTTTCCTGCCAGTGTTGCATTTTTATCTCTCTTTAAATTTTGCTGTGTTCCAAATTCTGTTCTGAAATACAGGGAGTGAAAGAAATATCAAATATTCCTAAGGAAAAGGAATTAACTGGGGAGGGGAAAGTGACTTGTGA
This sequence comes from Oriolus oriolus, assembly GCA_013400235.1. Classification (NCBI taxonomy): domain Eukaryota; kingdom Metazoa; phylum Chordata; class Aves; order Passeriformes; family Corvidae; genus Oriolus; species Oriolus oriolus. Next base: position 1,033,563 of record VXBT01008397.1, on the reverse strand, counting down.
GTTGTGGTTACATGATCTTTGCAATGTGTGTATCACCCCACCACATGATGGTGCTTTGATCTTTTGGTACTTTTTTGGGATCTGAAACTCCAGAGCTGGGTTTAATTTGTTGTGAAACAAGAGTGTGTGACAAAAAAGCAGCGCTGCCGAGCAAGGATTAATCATGTGTAAATGTTTCAAATACTGGAAGGATAACTAGATGCATTTGTTCCTGATTTCAGTCTGGAATGATTTCCCCCCTGTACAATTAGCTGAACCAAAAAAAAAGAAGAGATGTTGATAATGGGGGTGCCAGCTCACTGAAATGTGGAGCTACAGTTGCAGTCTCTGTAAACAGCAAGTGAAGTGTGAAGGAGTAGCTGGAACCCCAACAGACACTGATTATGAAGAGGTGTCAGAAATGAAGCATTGGGTGAAAGGGTTGAGAAAGGTTTATCTGAAACGTTTTTGTTGCTCTGATGTGATTTTTAGAACAACTTAGCAGGTGTGCCTGTCCTATTCTGGATTTTTCTCCCCAGTCTCTCAGAATGTGAGACTAATTTCGTGTGTCTGCGTTCTCCTCTTGCTTTCTCATGCTGTTCCTGTGCAAGAGGGCTGCCATGTGGGCACTGATATCCTCGTGGAATTCAGCACCAGAAAGAAGCAGCAGTGCCTCAGGAGGCAGGGTGGGACACAGCTCTGGGCACTTGTGTCCAGGTAGGAGGTGAGAGGGATCGGTGCAAAGCCCAGACTGTCTGGGGAGTTTTATGTAAGGCTGGCACTGTGCTGGAACACATGCACACAGGACTGAGGATGTTCTTTGGAACAGTGAGATTTATTTCAGCAAGTTAAATATCACCTTTCATCTTTTTCTGCAGTTTTTGGGGAACAAAAGCTCTACATAAACCATAGGTGTGATGTGAGAAAGTGTGTGTAAATGTAAAGTGTGCTCTGAGTAAATAGTTTTGTGAATAAATGCTAAAAATGCTGTTCTAAGTACAGAATCACACAGAGAAAGAGAGCTGGGGATTTCTATTTTTTTAAAAGGGTGATAAATTTTGATAGCTGTATATTAAGATATTCTTTCTACTTCATGTGCTAAAAATGTGTGAATTTTGTCTTCCGTAATGCAAGAAAGCCAGAGGTACTTTATATGTGCCTTTTGAAATGAAAATGAGCAACATTACTTTGAATGGTAGGAGGGATTTTAGATTTATATTTTTATACATAAATGTTTTATTATTTCGTTCTTTTTTTCCTGGTGTCTCTAGTATTATAATGTCATCACATAAACTGTTTTCTGCATCTATTGGTAAGATAGTCCATAACAGAGCTGATCAGTGGTTTCCAAATGTGTTACTTATCAAAGTTTTAAAATTTAAGATGCCTGTTATGAAGACTTCTTAAGATTCATTTGGCTTTAATTGCTTGTTTCACCATCTTTCTGCTTGACCAGTCATTGTTTGCACCTGAGAAGGGAGCTTCCTTTTCTCTGTTGGGAAAGAACATGGGAAAAAACCCAAGAGAGAGAACATGAGAGAAAAATGAGTAATTCTGGTTGAATTAAAAATTATTCCCCAACTTCTGATGCTATTACCACAAGATTTATGTCTAGGTATTATGTATTATTTCTGAGTTAACTGAAATTCTGTCTCTTTGCTTTGATTTTTACTTCATTTGCTGCCCAGCTCCAATTTGGTTTTGCCGTAGCTGTGTAAAGACTCTACAGACGTTTTCCCTTAAATCTGAGCTGAACGTTAAATTAAATTTATGTTGGAGGGGGTAAAACCTATTGTATATTCCAGAAACAATCTGGTCAGTAAGAAGAGGTGTAAGTATTTGAAGGAATCACAAGGCCTGAGATCAGTTTCAGAAACTTTCTCTGGAACCTTTCAAGACTCTCAAGCTTTATGTCGCAGCCCTTGTCTTCAGGTGACTTTTGCCTGCTTTCTCTGTATTTGTGTTAGAGCCCCTTAGAGTGAAGTTTGTCCTCTGCTGTGTCCATGCACCGACGTGTCCCAGCACTGAAGTGTCTCCCCTGCACACTGCCCACAGTTTCTGGAATAGTTACAAGTCCATGGGGTCTTTTGATCCACTTCAGAGAGTTTCAGAACTGCCCACAAACCACTGGGACTGCAGAAAGATCTTGGAAAAGAAAACCCTCGAGGGAGTGCAGCATTTTAACTTGTGAACAGTTTGGCTTTTCAGTTTTTAATGTGCTTTTTTAAACCGAAGTTTGTGAACCGAGAAATATATTTTAATCGTGTTTCTTCTTACTTTGTTAAAACCCCCTGTTAAGTCTATTTGCATTTCTGAGTAAGTCATAGAAGGATTAGATGCTATTTTCTTACTGTGCCTTAACTCTGCATTGTGTGTTTGAAATAGAAGCGTGACAAATGCTTGAAATTGAAAGTTCCTCTGAAAAAGAATTACTGGGTTTTTTTTAAAAAAATCTTTTCTTTCTGCATGCTTGGGAGATCTCCTACTCCTCTATAAGAGTCGATTATATTTATATCTGTAAATGGCAACAGCTGTGTCATCCTATTACAATCCTGCCTGAGAAAGTGTGTCTCCACCAAGGTAAGGTTCGTGGTGTTTGAGAAAATGTCAGCTATAGAAAATGTTTCGGTAGGCAAATGTCAGTGAGATATTAAAATGGTCTTGGTGGACAGAACAAGAGCATAATGTTTGCCAGTTTCTAAAGTCACACTGAACTCAAAAAGGTGTTGCATTTCTTTTTTTTCATCATCACCTCGAAGTTGCTTATTGTCAGTGAATTTTAATTCTTTTTTGTAGAGATGGTTGTATTTTTCCTGTAAGAACACACAGTTGAGTAGCTGCTAGTAGATCTCCTTTTCACATAAGGAGACTGTCACTGACCAAGCTGATACCTTGCTTTAGGGTTTTTCCTTTCTCAAATATTGAAAGGATTATTTTCTCCATGTGTGGCTTGCTGAACCTGTGATTTTAGCCAAGTGCAGGAAATTTAAATCACACAAAGCTACCACAGCACTATATAAGTAACAACAACGCTTTTATCCCCCTCCTAGTTCCTGTCTTCTTATGAGGAACAGTTAAATTTCCTGAATCATTAACTAATTGATGGATGCAATAGCTTAATATTCATCCCTTAAGGATTCTAGGATGAAGCATGTGGTTTATTAATCTACATTTTGGTCAGCTTGATCACTGCTACAACATTGACTGTGGTAGGGTTTTGAGGTTCAATTCAATTTTCACAGAAAGTCTTTACTTTTTTTCTTTTTTTTTTTTCTCTCTCCATCCTCAGCCTTCCTTTATTTTGGTTGCACAGCAATGAGTGCTTTGACTCAATTTTTGGAAAAATGCTGTTATTCTCCTGGTTTTTTGGTTCTGCACCCCATCCCCCTGCAATCCCTTAGGTCAAACTGAAGGGGAAAAAGCAGCAACATTTGTTCCTTCCTGCCACCTCATCTCTTGCAACTCCACATTTCAGTCTAGAGGTGTAAATAGAGGCTGGGATGAACCGCCTGATTTTCAAGTTAATAGGAATCTTCAACGCATTAGTTTAATTTAGTAAAAACTTCGAGTTTTAGATTTCCTTCAAGATATAACTTGAGGGGAAAAAGATTTTCAAAACCACTGACTCTGATGCTCCTTAGTTGATTTAACTGAAAAAAAAAGAGATATTTTAGATATTTTTTTGTGCATCTTCAAAGTGTGGTTTTTAAGTCAGGGTCTTTTCTAATAAACTCAGCTCTGAAATAGTTCAGCCACTGCAAGCTGAATGCGCCACTTAAGTCAGATCATCAAGCAGTTGTGTTTTTTCATTTCCTCATTTTTTCTGTCTGTTTCATCATAACCTGTACTGAATGAACCACATGCTTCAGATGTCTTTTAGAAGCCTGCAAAGGTCAGGGGACGACTTTTGTTGGCCGCTTTGATCTCTTGGAGAGTTTTTCAGCTCCTTTGAAACTCTGAGGAAGGTTCAGATCTCCAGAGGACCCCCAGAGCGAAGTGCTACATTTTCATTATTTTCACATTTTGTCTGACTTCTTGGCCTGGGACTCAGTTTTCCTTCAGGTTGTGGTCATCTGTGCAACTTTTTGTTTTTATCTCACAAAATGAAGGGAAGGGTACAGGCTGCTCTCTTAATCTCTCCCATATTGTTTTGCGATATCTGATTTTTTTTCTTAATTTACTTTTTTTGTGTGTGTGCCTTAATATCAAACATTCAGTGAAGACTTTTGAGGATTTTAGTGCACAAGAGTTGTGTTTGGGTTGATGTTTTCAGGTAAATAACTACAAGGAGCAGATCTCAGTGAGTTGTAGAGGGAATTCTAGACCTGGGTACTTCAGCAGGTTGCCAATACACTAAGCCTCAAATTTACGAAACGGAGATGTGACAACAATTTATAGCAATCATTTTGCCTTCTGAATTTACCTCAGCTTAGTAACATAATTGTAAATATCTGGCATAAATTATTTAAGGAAAAATTTAACATCTAGTGAAACATGCTTAGAAAACTGAGCAAGGAAGACATAATTGAAACTGGTATTTGGTCTCTCCAGCACCTGTCTGCTATAATGAAGCTCTATTAAAACAAACAATTTTCATACTGTAATTGCTAAATATCCATGTTAATGGTGCTAATAATACAACTTAAGTGGCTTTGAAGGAAAAGAGCATCTATTCAGCAGAGTTCCAATATTACCACAAGCAAAGGAAATAAAAAACCATAAATCAAAACCCATAGATAGAGCTCCAATATAAATCTTGAGTGAATATTGCTTTTATTGATTGGGTAACGGATTCATTAACCAAGAAATTTTATATTATCCCTGCATTTTTTTTTAATAATAATAATAAAATAGCATGGAGAGATAGTCTGCAGAGATCTGATACCTGGTTTTACAAAAATGATTCTTTCTCAAAGATTCAGAATCTGTTCTCTGCTGTTCAGGGTGTCTCTGATTTTGAAAAAACCCTTTATCTAGTGTTATAAAACTATTGGGCAATGGAACACGCTGCAAACTGCAGGGTATGCAAGCATTTGAGTCACTTCACAGAAACCAGGACTCCTTCAAAAGTCATTATAAAGCAATATAGGAATATATGTTATCTGCTGGCTTCTGGTTTAGTCAACACTAGGTTTGGCCTGAATAAAGTTGGTGCACTCTCAGTTTATTCTCAATACCTCTTGAGCTGTGCAGGTTTAAGATGATTATGAGTAGCTTGCACTTTAATTCTCACTTTAATATGCACTAGTTAACGTGAGTGATAATGAGCCTTTCTGTATGGATGGATTGCATTGTATCATCTGTTTCTTCAGACAAGAGAGGTGATGGAGTGGTACAGGATGGGATTGCAGCAGTCTGGGCTCAGCAGTGCCCACACTGCAGCACACCTGCGTGCCTGGGACAAAACCTGAACGTGCAGAGGGGAAATTGCTTTTTCAAGATGATTGCACGCCGAGTCCAACACTTGGATTCCATATATGATGTTAATCAACATCTGTGTGCTGTAAAATGGTACATCTGTAATGCTACATACATTTAATAAAAGCGTGCATAAGTAATTTTATTTAAATAATAAAGTGGTGATGAAAAATTATATTATCCCTTTTAACATAAGTTACAGGTTATCTAGTGTCCAGTGATAGAAGTACCTTCGAATAAATCTGCAAAAATATTTTCTGCTCTTGTCACTCCTTTCCATTTCTGCTATTTCCATCTGTATTTATTATTTTAAGCACAAGCCCCTCCCTCAATTGCATAATCATTGATTGATATTTTAAATTTTATTTCAATTGGAAAATGTCAAATCAGGCTCACCTTCTTACACATAAACATCTCAAATATGCTTCATAAAACCTTTCTATAGCAGCTTCTTTTGTAGTGTATTCTGGGCCCAGATTCTCCTTTAACGTGATTAATACTTAGTTGAAAGGAAAGTTTCTTTTTCCAAATCCAAGAAATCCAAGCTAATCCAAGAAAATTGTCAATGCTGAAGAGTTGTTTGTGGGAATTAATTTTGAATTGCAGTGCTAAACATCTTTAAAGCTCTTGTATATGATCTAAGACATTAACAAAAGAGCAAAACACTTAAATAATTTCTATTTTAAAAGGCAGCAATAAACCAAGGAACCATTATTCAGTGATTTATTACATTGGAGAATATCTGAGAACACATTTTCTGTTGGAAAAAGGTTTTCTTTTTACAATTCTGGTAGGTGAAACATTGAACTGATGGGAATAAATAGCTGATTTGTCTCCAGTGTCCAGATGAACTACGTGGAAGAACTATTTTGACTAAACAAAGAGCAGATGGTGAATAATGTGATTGCATTAAGGTGACTGTGATAGTAGCCCACATAAAAATGAGCTGTGTGCTGCATTTTTCTGAACTCTTTGTGCTATAGTCTGGGGAGAAGAAATACCCCATGGGGATGAGAGTGAGTCCCTTAGCGTTGCTCTTATTACCTGCCCTAAAACTGAACTAATTGTAAAGATATGTGTAAAGGAGAGAGTGCAATAAGTCATAACAGGTGGTGATTATTTAGAGAAAACATCACCCTCGTCGTTTCCTTTGGAAATTCTTAATAAATATTTAAAATGAAAATGTTATTAAGTTACATGAATACAAGAGGTCTATTGTGCTAATAGTAAATTAGCTGGGTTTTTAAAGGCTATTTTGTACCTTGCTGGCAGCACTTGGCATGGTTTTAAGCTACCTTTAGCAGTCTGCTGCTTGGTTCTGGGTCCTGCCCTGTTTTGAAGGCAGACATTCACATACATTTGCAGAGAACTTTGACAGAACACAGAACCAAGTGTTCTGACATAACACAACCAGGTTTTTTTTCTCCAATTTCCCCTTGGAAGAAGGAAAAAGGGCAGTTTAAAAGAAAGAGATTAAGTTTCATGGGTTTGTTTCCTGTTGAGTGTAAAAACCAAAAGGGAGCAGGGTGTCTTTTGAATCCTTTGCAGGGATCCCTAACCCCGGCTGCAGGGACAAGACATGAACAAAGCAGAATTTTCCTTGTTCTTGAGGTAACTGTGGTGAATCCTGGTGACTTCAGGATTTAGGTGCCAGGCAGAAGTAGATCCTAAAGACCTGAGCTTTATTTCTTAGTGGCTGTTGAAGGCTTGACTGAACAAGGACCGAGTAAAAGCAGGGACTGACCCTGAGATTTCCTGATGAAGTTTTTCAGTGAGCTTGGACTTCTCTCTGTGTGTGCAGATGTAGTGATCTGAGACAAAATTATCAGGTGAGTTTGTCAGGAGCATGGAGGAGTCAACAGTGGTTTTTGCCAGTGCCTTGCTTGGCACTGATTTTGAAATGATGCTGGAGATGTATCCAGCCACCACCCAACAACTGCAATTCTGGCAATATAAGAACAGGAAGATTTTTTATGTGTTTTGCCGTGTTTGTTTTCTCTCTCCATTTGGATTTATACAATTTTGAGGTGTCTCTGATTTTTGGTTATTCCTGAAGTGCTTTGTGGGAGGGAAGAGAGCAAAAGGCAATTTCATTATTCTTTGCTTTTAAAAGCGTGTAAGTAATGTGCTGTGAAACATTTTGCATTATGTTTGCTCCATTATGCTTTGTCTCTTGTCTTTCTATGGTGGGGAAGATGCTATAAAAATATGCTAATAGAAATTTTATTAATTTTATATTGGACATATCTGGAAGAAAATTCACTACTTTGCATTCAGATTTTTTTTTTTTTTAATTACTTGAAGACTGCTGATGTGGAGCAAGATCCGTTTTTTTTGTTTTGTTTTTTTTGAGACAAATGGTATGCCTACATCTTTTATGAGTGGGGAAATAGAATAAGGTTTTAGACTTTAATTGCAGTCTGGTACTGAAAGTTATCTGGAAAGGGATGTAGGGGTATTTTTGATAAAAACTTTCTAGCCTCTAAAGTTCTCTATTACATTAGGGTGCACTTTCTCGCCCCTCTGAATAGCCTAAGATATTTGGAGTTTTTCCTGACTCCATAGTTGTTACTGAATATTGCCCAGCACTGCTTCCTGCAAAGTCCTCGTTGTTTGCCTTGAAGGCTGATCATCCTCTTCTTCAGCATGAGCAGATCGAGTGCTGCCTTCATAGCAGCAGGCCCTTGGTGCCAGCACAGTGTAGATTTCCTGTCCTTTCTCAATCTGTTGATTAAGCTGTGATTTTGGGAATCCTGACACCCCGCTGCACATTGCTGGCAGGGACAGGTGCACAGCTGGGTGCTTCCAGCAAGCCACTGATGCCTGTGCATCCAGATTGTTACTCCATTTGATGGATGTGTGCACCCTTCTCTGCTGAAAGCTTATGGATTTATACCAGGTCAGAAAGAAGCTGAAATCCAGCCCCCCAAATCTAGGTGCCTTCTGCTGGAGTAAGTGTGCTTTGATATGCACAAAATCAAAGGCTGAGGCTCCTGAAATGGATCAAACTGTTTGTTAGGCACATTGCTCTTGGAATTGTTTTTGCCTTTCTGTTAGGTCAGAAATACCAGATGCAGCAGACAATTAACTCTGCAGCAGAGCTGTGGACTTTATTTCTGTGACCCAGGTGAGATCTGCTCTGGTACCAATCTGTATTCTGCAAGCCTAATGTGAATAAGTGCTTTCAATTCCAAAACAGACAAGAGAAATAACAAGGACTTATGAGTGTAAATACGTTGTTGGGTTGTGGACCACAATAAACCAATAAATCTAGAGTGTCTTTTCACTCAAATGTGATTAAGTAAATTAGTGAATAATATGCTAGATTAATTCTCAGAATCATTTAGTTCTCTATTAATGTATCCTTGGTCTGTTGAATAACGTTTAAGTTTTTTCAGTTGTCATTTTGTTGTTTTTTGTGTCTATCAAAATGGTAACAATATCTTTGTAGATATTTTTAAAAATACACTGATATCTGTTTGTAAAGAGTACTGCTGAAATAAAAGTCTTTTATGTATTATGTATAATAATTTTATGATTTACTGTTACATAGGCATAAAAGACAAACAGAATGATATGCATGGTTTATACTATTCTTGACTGGTGAAAAAGACAAATGCTGTCAGAGGTACACTTGGTACATAACTTCATTATTTCGAGTAACTTCATGAGTGATTCCAAGGGAAATAATCTTCAGTCTTTAATACAGTAATATATTTTGCCTTTCCTTCACAGATTCATAGAATGGCCTTGGTTGGAAGAGACCTTAAAACTCATCCAGTCTACACCCTGTCATGTGCAGGAACACCTTCCACTGTCCCAGATGGCTCAGAGCTCCATCCAACCTGGCCTTGGGCATTGCCAGCAATGGGGCAGCCACAGCTTTTCTGGGCAACCTGTGCCAGGGCCTCACCACCCTCACAGGGAAGAATTACTTCATAATATCTAACCTAAAGCTACCTTCCTGCAGTTTAAAGCCATTCATGTGCTTCTTTGCATCTGCTTGGGTAAGAAAGTTAAGCAGTTAGGCTCCACTGAGAAAATTACGTAGTACATAGTTATTTCTTGGAAGACCTTGACTCCACTTTTTTCTTCTTTCTGTTCATTATCATAATACTGTCTAATTTTCACAAACATCTTCGTGGCAAGTACTTTCCTTAGAGGCAATTTTTGTAACTTGAAGATACCTGTTTTTTAAATCAGGGGTGCTCGTTGAGTAGATATTTTCTGTGAGAAAATACTATAAAAGGTTCTTTTTAGAAAGGAGATCACAGAGAAATGTACAAAGTAGCTGCTTAAAAAAATTGGCAAGCCTGATACATTTTTTTTTATTTTTGTTTGCCTTTTCATTAGAAAAAATCAGTAGCATTTAATTTCAAGTAAGGCCTTCAATTAGTATTTAACTGACTATAAGTATCTAATTATATTGCAATTAGTTCTTTATCTCAATCAGTTAATTTAAAGTGGAACTGAATAACCTTGGGTTTGGGTAAGTTTGAGATAAGTAATCAGAGTAAAGGTCTGATAGCAATTAAAATCAAGATGGATACACCACCCTGTAGGTATGGACTCCAAGAGCTGTGTAGCAGCTCACAGTTTCACCATGGACACTGGAGTGGATAAATAGGCTGGACTTAATTTTTTATGTAAACCAGGTATTTAGGTGCTCTCAATACTGCTCAGATGTTATGAAATAATTGTTATCACAGAAAATTGCATTAAAACCCTTGAAGTAATCAGCAGATTATATATGAAATGAAATGCAATCCTCTGACGTTTTCATGCAGGCTCTGTGTTAGCTTGGAAGAGTTTCATTGGTTTGCAGGAATGGCCACACTTGTCTGCAGTTTAGTGGATCCTAGACTCAAAGGAGCAGGTCCTTCACACCTCTGTTGTGAATGGTTTGGTGGCTGTTATTTTCTCATTGCAAATGACACCCCTGAGTTTGTCACTGGGGCTTGGTGTTGTGCCTTTTGTCAGAAAAAGTATGTTTAGGATTTGTACATGAAGAGCAAAATTCACTATGCCACTTCTACCTTGTGTGTGGAAAATACAGAACAGAAGTTTGGATTCTGTGGCTTTGATGCTGTTGGGAGATATATATATTTTTTTTTTCTTTGGTAGTTGTTGTTTTTTTAACTTTTTCTTTTAATTTTTCAGTGGATGGGATCTATTTCAAAATGGGATCCTGTACTTGGTAAGAATCACATAAAATTTATTATATTCAGAAAGCTAGTGTTGAACAGTATAGAGGTTTCCTAAGATAAGCACATTTTTCCTTGTGATGAAGGTGTCTCACAGCTGCAATTAGAGGGGTGGTGTGTGCTGGGGCAGTATCCTCAAGCTGTGCTGCTGTCACAAATCTGATCCCAAAGATGCTGATCCAGTGATCCCAGGAAGCCTTGCCCTGCAGGATGGTGATGGCCCACAGCAGCAGTGGAGTTTTATTCCTGTGCCAATGAGAACTGGAGCTGCCCTTAGAGGGAGGTGCTGTGGAAGGGTCTCAAGGATGGATGAGAAATAAACCCATCAAAGAAAAGAAAAGACTTGTCTCCTGCCTAGAGAGATTGAATCTTTTTGGATTATTTTCATCATCTGAGAGACATAAAAGTGTTAACTTCACTTTTGTTTCTTCATGTTGCTTCTTTGAAAGTATTTTAAGCCAAGTGTTATGACTTAATATTTTCTGACTATGTAACATATTTATATAAGTTAGATTAAATGTCAGCATTCTAGGGTCAGAATCAGTTGAAATAACGAATCTGTCAAACCATGCCAGTGTATAGTCTAATTTCATTGTGAAATGCTGCTTAGGGACCAGCAGAACACACTAGTGTATTTTTCCACCCCTATGCAAGAAATTATCAGGTTAATACAATGAATTGCTTTGAGCTTAAAAGTTGTCACTGTCCTGTTGTAACCTGATGAGAGAGTGTTGGTTACTGAAGCATTAATTTGGCTTCATTTGGACTGCAGACTTTTTATTAACTATTTTTTCCATATTGAATCACCTATGTGGTAATTCCATGCATAATGGAAAATGAGCACCAGTTGCTCATATTATTTGGACGGCTACATTGAAGGTTCTTTTGTGAAAGGTAGAATGATAGCTAGACCAGAATAAAGTGATATCAGGAGTAGTGGTTTTCATAGATGACTTATTTTGACTTTGGAAAATTACATACAGCAGCCATTGGTAGATGGTAAAAATTAAGTCGAGGGAAAACATCCCGAGTTACCCTCCTGCTTCAGGCTGGTTTGTCCTGGGGCTTAGCAAAATTAATGGCAGAAGTGACTGGAGTTCCTGTCAGTGCCTGGGGTCCCAAAGAAAATTCAGAACACTGTTATCTGATGGTGCTTTCCTCTGATACAGACGGATTCATTCTCTATATCGATCTTCGGGTACATTCTGCTTCATTCTCAGTAATTTATTTCAGAGCAGTTTCTTCGGTGAGTGAAGTTGGGATAAAGACAAATCACCTGAATGATTCTGCAAGGAGATGCCTCGGTTTTAGCTGAAATTAGGCACTGAGTTAAAAATGTGGAATTAATCCAGAAGGATGCCTGTATAAGAGAGGGATAATTTGAACCCTTAGTGGGCCCAGTAGATCAGGTGTAGTGAGCGAAACGGGAGTCTGGAAGAGATTTTCAGAAATACTTTTACTAAGGAAAAGTTAATCACTTGAAGAGTGATGATTAAAATGATAATTACCTGTATTTTTTCCGCTACCTGACATTCAAGTGGTGGACTGGACGCATTCTCCAAGAGTAAAGTGTGTAATCATAGAATTAAAGCAGCATACCTGAAGAAATAAAATGAGAGTGTGTATGTATCCTTACACTTGTAGCAGTGCACACTTGTGAATTTTTCACTTTGTCTTTTACTGCTGTCACTAATCTGATGGATTTATAGCCAATGAGCACCTGTGAGCTCGTTGGATTTATATGACAAGATAGATCATATGTTTTATTCTTCATATATGTATTTGTCATACTATATTTCCTACCTTCCAGATTTTTTAAAAACACTTAATCCTGGAAGCTTAAAAATTAAGACCACCAACAAGGCAAGGACTTCTTATTGCAGCCAAGCTCAAAAATATATTTAGCAATATTATTTAGTGAGGACAGCAAGAATGCCCAGATCTGTCATACCCATTCACCAAAAATACAGAGTAATGTGCCTTTCTTTTGTGAGGATATTTTTTGAGTCTTCCTAATTTTCACTTTTCCAGAGAACCAAAGGACTCATGTTTATTGGGAATAGTTCCTGTCACTGAATTTCAAGAGCTATGCCTTGGTGTGTTTAAGTGTGCTGAGTGCATTAAATATTTGGCCAGTGTTTCAGGGTGAAAATAGAATCTGAACGCTTGAAAATGTTAGTATCTCCTCCAGTTACAGTAAGAGGAATCCACAAAGCATTTCACTGATATGATGAGTTTCTTTGCATACTCAATAAAATAAAATACTGTAAATAAAGGTCATGATAGCATTTTATTCAATTCTGTTTTGCTTGGGTTTTGTTTTGTGAGAGGAGAGCAGAGAGAGAATTGTCTGAGTTCTCCTTAGATGGGTGCCTGGTTTGATTTCATTTTTTAGTTGCATCTAGAGCTTGAGATTATTAAGTCATCTGTATAAGCAAGATAGGCAACCCAAGGTTTATTTATATGCAATATTTGCTTTTTTTGCAAAGCAAATATAAACAAAATCCAATGGCAATTTTATCTCAAAACTCCTAAAAGATAACCCAAATGTTTTACAATATTGATAATTGTAGAGCAGTTTAACACAGTACTCATCTGCCTGCTGTGCTTTCTCAACTCATTCGTTGTCATGACAAAATGGAGCTGAAATAGAAAAATATTTGAGTTAACTGCCCATTTCTTTCATCACGCTAAAGTTTTTCTGCTGTGGAAATATGGTGGCAACTTCCTTGAATGGTGCAGAATGTAAATGATGATGCTCAAGTCCTCCCATGCAGGGATCCTGATGAAAAACTGCTGTTCAAACATTGTCAAGAAATTGCTGCCGTATGTTGTGGATATCAAATGTCTTTGCTGGCTGTAAATTAGCAAACATCCCGTGTTCTATTACATTAATTGCAGATATTTCTTCTTAAGGATAGCATTTGTTAATGTATTTATAGTCCATTTGTTTTAATAAATACCAATTTTACTTCGGTGTTTGTCTGAACAGCCAGACTCGAATGGGTTGTAAATCTGCTGGGTTCTACTCTGCACATTATAACAGCCAACCTTGTGTTAGCATTGTTTAAGAGAAGAAAGAATCCTTTTGTGGGTTTTGGTTTGGGGATTTTTGAGGTTCTTTTGTTTGTTTTCTTTGTCACCACTCCAAAAATTCTGATGTATTTCTTTAAGAGAATGGACATATGTAAATATATATGTACATATACATATACATATGCTAAATGCTGAGTAAGGAATGTTTGCACTTATTAATTTTATTCCAGCTCTGTGAAGTAATAACGTCTGTCTTCTACCAATGTATTCTAATAGAATCTTTTAGGAACCCATCAATCCGAGATAAGTAATTTACTGCCTGGATTTTCTGTATGTCCTTTTATCACTGCTGTGGCTTGTACATGATGATGTTTCCCTTTCATTCAATAGAAAACAACAGTTTCGTTGTTGTTACTATTTTTTATCATAAATATTGCTCTCTCAAAATATCTTATGGACTGATCTGTGTGAATATTTAGCCTCCTTTCTTGTTTCATTTGCCCATTTTTTAGCAAGTTTTTTTCCCTGTGGTAAAATTATATTCTTGTGTTTGTAGCTATTCAAAAGATTGACATCAAGGACCAGTTACTGTAACACTGAAATGAAAATAACCTCTCCAGAGAAGGCGAGAGATTGATATTTGTGTGGATATTACTGTTGGTAACACAGTAGTGTCATCTTTAAGTTGGAAAATTTATCTGTCTTTGTAAGATGTTTGCAGAATTCCTCATGGATGCAAAGTGGGAGATCTGGCTTTAAGCAGCCGGGCTTGGTGGGCTTTACCACCCAAAATGAACCATAGGGCAGAACTGGGTTACTGAAGTTAGCTCTTGAAAGCTAAACCTTGTGTAAGTAGGTGAGAACCAGATTTTGCTCTGGTTGGTGGAAACCTGTGGTAGATGAGAATCTGGAGGGCGGACCCCTCTTTTAATGGGTGTGGGAGACTGCTCATTCCTGGAGCCCACCCAAGCAGTTTATAATTGTCTCCATTCACAGAAATTGAAAATTCTTAATGTTGTATTTGTCTCCTTAAAGAGCTCTTTCTTATATGAGCTACCCTGTTGAGAATAATCAAAGCAGAAAACAGATTTTCTTTGGTTTTCTTAGTACTTTTTAAATTTTCTTCTTTTGCTTCATGTCAATGAGCACCTGCTAATGTTACACAAAGTACACATGACACTGTCTCTGCAACTTATTTCAAAATGATAATAACTGATGTTGCAGGTATACAATTAATGGCTCTAATGAAAGTCACTGAAAAGTAATTTTCCAGGGACTCACCAAGTTTAAAAAAACATGGGGACTTATTTGGACTTGGAACTTGTTCTGCAAATCTGGTCTTTAAGCAGGGCTGCTGTAAATTTTCACAATGGTATCTTGCTTTTGTGGAATGAACTGATTAAATTTTTAATTAGCTGATCACAGATGCAAGGGGCTATATGTGTTTTTTTCAGTTATGCTTATTTACTCATTCCAGTAACTTTTTTGTTGTTGTTTTCAATTTTGAGAATATGTTGGCTTTTCTTTTTGTGTTTTACAATTTTGTACTTATGAATCAGCTCATCAGCACTGCCGGGGCTGCTGGGAATCAAGGATAGGGTTTTTTGTTGGAAATATCCAGCATTTGCTTCGCTGTTTTCCCATTGCAGTCAATTGGCACATCTGCAAAGTACAATGAAGGTGAAATTGTAGAGAGACTTTTTGCTGCTAATGCTCACCCTGCTAGCTTGAATTAAGGGTTCTTGTAACAGCCATGTTGCAAGCCTGAGAACTGCACTGAGGTTTTCCCACTGCAGTTGGGCCATTTGTGCTGTTAAGTTTAATGATATTCAGATTTTAGAAGCAAATTTTTTGCTTTGTGGGGGCAAATATATTCAGGACTGAAATGCCATTATCTGAATACAGGTGTGTGGAAGTTAGCATTTTGTAAAAATACCTTTCTGGGTGTCAGCTTTGTTGCTTTAGGTCCAGTGCTCAGAGAATGCTGTAGTTTTGAACCTCAAATTGGCATATTGCTTTCAGAAGAGTGTTGCTCTGTGTGCATTTGATATAAAATGGCTGAAAGTATTTGCATGAGACAAGCAGAATATAGCATCCTGTGCATGTGGTATAGACTCCTTTGGCTCATTAAGTTCATATCTTGGCACCTGATAAATCAGCTCACATGTTCATGTTCTTAAAGTGCCACATAATAGATTAAATAGCCACATTCTTAACAGTTTTCTGCATGTAATTAAAATTTTCTGCTCTGTATCTTGATTAAGAGTCTCCACTGATCTAATTGGAATGCAAAGTTACAACTGCAGAAAACTTGAGCTGGGAGAGTGCCGCCATCTGCCTTTCTTACCTAGAAGAATTAGTGTGTTGTTACTCAAAGGGGATAAATATCATAATTAAGAATTTTCAGTCAATTGACTTCTCAACTCTTGACTTGTATTTGAAGCTTCCTCACAGGACTCTGTCTTTGCTGACTATTCATTCATATCCTTTGTGTTTGTCAGATATGGATTTTTGGTGTTTATTTGTGTGTGTTTGGGGTTTATGTTTGGTTGGTTGGGGTTTTTTCCTTCTGTTTTAGAAGGGAGAAACAAGTGTGGAGGTAATGGGAAATATGCTCAGAGTGTGTTCAGATTTCTGTCATGAGCCAGGGCTGGGTACAGTGGATTTACAGGGATGTCCGTCCTGGATCCAAGGGATGCTCTGCAGTGTCCTGGTCCTGCTCATTCACCAGTACCTCTGGCCCAGGAGGGGAAAAAAGGAGAAGGGTGATAACATATCAAAGAAAGAAGTTCTAAAATGTTCCCTAGTTCTGAAGTAAATCTGCCCTGTTATTTTAGAGTAGAATACCAAAATAGTAAGAGAAATGCCAGTGTATCTTCAGAGATATCAACATTTTATTCTGTAAGGTTTTCAGAAATAAAAATACCGTGTCCTGCTTTTGGCACGATGTAAAATTGAAAAATACAGGGGAAAATCTGTGCAAGCACTTGTTACTTTGCTTCTAGGTATTTTTAGGCAGTTTTCTGTTCAAATATAACTGAGCTCCTGCCATTTCATATTAGGTTAATAAGTAATTGTAAGAACAATGGAGAACAAGGAAGCTGGCGAGTAGTGATTAAAATGTGGTTGTTGCTGTCTCCATTGCCCAGATGAATAGCAATATTCATTTAAAACCTCAAATTCCTGGAGGAGATGATTTTCCAGTGTTGTATTTTCTTATCTTAAGTCACTTCATTATTAGCATCTCAGACTTGTAAATAATTTGAATTCATGTGTCTGAGAACAAGGAGCTCAATAAAAGGAGAACACTCATTTCCATATGCAAATCGCCCCCAGGCAGTTGAGGAGGTTTCCCTGGCAGAAGAAATGATGCATTTCCAGTTAAGGATGTCAAAAACATCAGGCTTAGGCGGCAGGGTCTCTTGTACGTGCCAATTAATAGAGGTTTTTCATGAAAAGAAGGTGTTTGGGGAAAAAGATACTCTTAAGATGTGGTAGGGGTGGCATTTGTAGGAGTAATTTTGTAGAGGAAATGGCTTCTTTCACTCAGTTTCTGCAAGAACATTACTGACCTTTGAGCTGGTGTCACTGGGTTGAAACAGCCCCTCTGTTGCATGTTTATGAGTAAATGCATAGAAGCCCTTTGGGATTTAGTTTCTTGTTGAAATGTCAATGAACTAAATATGCATTGTTTTCATTTGAATGAATCTGCATTGTCTGATAAAGGGGAGAGGGGACTATTTAACTGTAAAAGTTCTGGTGTCGTTAATTACAATGTATGTATGCATGTATCCAAAATTGAACACTTTTACGTCCAAGATGGGTTGGAAGCTTTTGTTGATACCTTGAAGCGTTTAAGGGTGTAGCAGCTGCCTTGTGCTGTGTACCCTTCTTGTTTCCACACTGTCATGAGGAATGCTGCAATCCATCACATTTATTTAGATCCAACACTGGTTATTCCAGCAGTTTTATAGACATCCTTTATATTGTTATAGCCAAGGCCATTTTGTCATGAGCTTTTCAATTTCAGAGCCAGTGCCCATCATTTATCTGCATAACTAAAACCAGTGGTAAGCACATTTCTGCCACAGTGAGACTGATAATGGTTTCTGCTAAAGTCTTTTTAATGATTCAATTTGAAGCAGTGATTTCCAGAGGAAGGAAACTCCATTTGTTAGGGGTCTTTTATTTTAATTCTTTTTATATGAAAAAAGTAGCAGAGAATTTAAAAAAAAAAAAATCTGCTTTTTTAATTTTCCAGACTTGCAAAATAGCTGCATGTAGGGATAGGAATGTATCACTGCCCGAAACAAAAGCTTTGTTTACGCAATAAGATGATGTGACTGCAGATCCTATGGCCTCTTTTCTGTTCCAAGAAAATTCCAGGCTTTTGGACACTGCAAAAATTAACTAACATGACTGCCATTGCTTACATGGTTTTAATTATATTTGTAGTTCTACTTTACCTCAAATTGGAGAACAGTGGCTCAAATGACTCCTTCAATAGAGAGTTTTACCTCTCTGCTGCCAGAGTGATGATACCTGTGCTGAGCACAGGAATAAACATGTGAATTTGTGTCTGTTCCTTTGGGTTCATACAGGTGGCAGATGATTTTCCAGTGCAAGCAGCCCACCTCTGCATTTCCCTTGCTATCTCCCTACTGAACTGTTGGCAGGCTCTCCTGATCCTAATTTCTGTTCTGTGCAAGCATATGAAGTGTTTAAAAAAGGAAAAAATAAATACAGAAACATTAATGAGGAGCTTATATTCATGTGATGAGAAAGGTTAGTTACATAATGTATAATTTGCTGTAATTCAGGAAAGAGAATGAATGCAGTGCCCAAATTTGCCTGTAAACAGTACACGACTGGAGATGGTTGGGCTGCAATAAATAAAGTGCCAAGTGTTTTTCTTTTAAAATCCACTGCTGGGGACAGCATGGAGCACTGGGATTCTCATCTTAAGTGCCGACCTTGATTTAGAGAGCTCACGCTCAGACAATGGAGTCAAAATTTAAGTGTTTAGGGGTTTGTGTATATGTACAATAGCCGCCTTAAGATGACTTTTTCACAAAAAGGACAAAGCCCACATGGTATTCTTGTATGTTTGAGCATTTTACTGATTTTGGTAAAGTTTTGCAGTGAATTTCTTACATGGGTAGACCATCTCATTAAACACTTTCTACTTGCTTTATAAACCTGGTAAAGTTGCCTAAAGATCTTTGCATCACTGGAAAGCAAATGGCAGGGTCAGCTTTTTGTGGTGGCACAGACCAACCACATTGAGGCCTTGGGCTCTATGAAGGGAACGCCTGAACTGCCGTGGTTTAAAGAGTTCCAGGTTTGCTTTATTTCTTTATGGGGATCCAGGCTTAGCGAATTGAGGCAAATAATTTAATCTTAATTTCAGGTCACATATCCAAGACAAAGCCTTCCCCATCCTAGGGGCCTGGATTTTCAACAGTTTACTCTATTCAGGTTGCCGAGCTTTGGGATGACTAAAAGCAATTTGTTATTAGAGGCATCATGGTGCATCTTAAATCTGCTTTAAGGTTTGTGGGTATTTCCCAAGTAAAACTAAGGGGATCGTTGCCTTCCCTTCGTGAGGGTCATAATTATTTGTAAAATGGAGTGTGAAAAACATGCTGGATTTTTGAGACACTACTCAGCAGACTGGATAATGTAATCCTGGAGTACCTTTTTAGTCTGAAATGTTACAGCTGATTACCTATGAAGTTAAAATCACCTCCTTTTCAGCAGCTGCACTTTGTCTCACCCTTTGAGGTGCAAAGCCTTTTAGGGCAGGGACTCAGGTGACCACAGGGTTGAGACAGTCACTGATCCCCAAGACTTTTCACTACTGAAATATAAATCCCTTTCTTCTAGAGCTGCTCAAAATGGGAGGAAGGGGTTGTGGTGAAGAAGTGCCTCTTTGCTGATTTGCTGCGTGTATGAGGGGACAGGCTGTCATCTTTTGTGCCTGACTGTTGTTCATCACACATTTGTATTTATGGCATGCACAGGAAATTCTTAAAAATGTTTCAAGTCTTGATTTCTCTTTTTAAGCAATCCCTAGGATGATTCCTAGGCTGATTAACATGCAGTATGTGCTGATGGGTAATGCAACTTTACTGGTAAATAATCTTGTTTACATTGGAGTTTAAATGTTTTTTCTGCAGTCAAAATGTGGGGAAAAGGGAATTTCAGCAGAAATGAAGGGAAGGAATTTCAGTTCCACCTTTTGCGAGTCAGTTGTGCCATTGGGAAAAAAAACAAAGTCAAAAGAAAGACTACCAAAGGAGAGCACTGTCCTACTTTTCGTGTTTTGTGACTTAAAATTTATAAATTATTTAACTCCTTGCATTGCTTTAAACATTATATAAAGGGAAGTTTTACGTGCAAACTCCCCAGAATCTGCTTGTCATGGATGTTTGAAAAATGAACAAAGATGCAATGTTCTGCTGCCTCTCATCCTCTGGCATTTTCTTTCAAGTTCAAAATCCCAAATTGCTGCACTTCCCTGTCCTCTGTTGAACAGAGAAACTGGTGACAAAAGCTTCTCAGACTGCTCCTTGTGTCTTCCCATGCTGCTTCCAGGATTGCAGGGATATCCCAGGCGAAACTAACAGGTTCATTGCTTTCCATTTGGCACACTGACAGCGTGTGCTCACCTCTGATCACGTTTTGTTCTCTGGCACGGATATTTCTCGTTGGTTCTGTGTCATGCTCAGCTTTCTGCCGCTCGGAGCAACTTTGTGCACTTCATTTCCCTGGGGTTTTGCGGCTCTGAATTTGGCACCTACTCTCTGAAGCCTGACTTCTCTTGGGGTCCCTGATGCTTCCCCATGGCTCTTCAGTGCTTGTTCACAGCCAGTTAAGCTAAATATTGTAGCACTGCCTCTTCCCTGCTTTCCCAGTGACATTCCCTTTTGGGTAGCTGGCTGTTTTATAGCAGAACCCTTGCACAATGCACATGAACCATGAAGATTTTATTTTTTTAATAACACAGTGTACAGCTTTTGAAGGTGCTACTGGTAAATCACCCAAAATCTAATGGGGAATGAAATTTTCTCTGCCTTTGCTTGAATCTATCAGAGGAGGTTAGCTGTCCTTTTTTGGATTTTTTCCAATTTGAAACAGACTTTTCTGTTTCTGCATAAACATGACACTGTTTTCGACTTTACTTCTTTATTGTTCTCTTTGTGGATTAAATGTTTTGGTTTCTGCTGCTTCATGGGGTTTGGGTTTCTTTCCAGTGTTTGATGCTACAGAATCTTTTACCCTGTGTCTGTCAGTTCTCAGTTGTGCATCAAGAGGACATCAATGTGTGCAGTTCATTGGAAATGCTTACAAGCAAATTTCCTAGAAAATGACCATTCTTATTTCATACAACAAATTACTTCTCTCCTACATTTCCGTAGACTCTTTCTCACTGTACTGTGATAATTAATAAATACAAAATGACAGGGCATGAATTGTGTTGAATTAATTTAAGCTGTTAGCTGTGAATCTGACATCTGAATGCAGCCAGCAGAGCCATCTATACTATAATAATATTCTTGTGAAAGCCCAGCAGTCTAAGATCATAAAATATGCACGTACATGCCTGAGTTTATACTTTTTTTCTTTTTTTTTTCTATATATATCTGTGCAAACATAACCCCCCCTCCAATGGAAGTTACTGGGTAGTCACTGATGAGACTCCTATGGTCCATATTTCTCTGCAAGTTCTGTGGGAGTCTTCTTGAGGTCTCATCTAGTCAGTGCAGTTTTCAACTCAGTGTAATGAATGGAGCAATTTACAGCCACAGCTCAAAATTATTACCAGACAGTCATGCCTCTAGATTTCTCCTGCCTTTTTTATAACAAGAAATATTTTGGTGGCCTGCTATTGTTGACAGCTTTGTTGGGAGCTTTCTAACAGTAATAAAAAAACCCCTCCAGTACAACAGCTAATTCAAGATTTATGGAGCGTGTGGAATTTTACTCCAAGACTGAACGTGCACGTAATCAGGAAGCAGAGTCTGAATACAGGGAAATGGAGGAGGGCATTGCCCCTCATTCTGCTCAATGGACCATAAACCACCTGCTGTTTTGAGTGCCATGCCACCAGAGAAGCTGGAGCCTTTCCAACCTAGTAAGTCATTTTCAGCCATGTGTTTAAACACTGAAAAGGCATGAAGGATGAAGAATATATATCTTCCCTAGCATTTTTGTTGGTCAGTGTCATCCTCCTCTCCTTGTTGCATCTTGTGTGTTTTCTCTTATGTCTCTATTCGCAACCTCTTCAGACTTCATAATGTATTTTTTAATATGTTTTCTGTATCGTCTTACTTTGGACCTTTAAATCATTTACTGAAAATCAGATTGGTTTGTGAATAATCAGGCCTTTCAAAAGCATTTGAACAAAGATGAGATTGCAAGTCTCATTTTTAAGGTTCTGGCTCTTTTGTGGGTTTTGAAAGCTTCCCCTTAAAATCTTTATCAAGACTGATGCTTAACAATTGCCTATGCACAGCAAAACTGCTGAAATGTGACTTCAGAAGCATTGGTTCCTTAAACTCTTGACCCTTCCTTCTTTGTTTGCTTGGGCAAATTCCTGTACCTGTTAAATATACACTGGATGAACCAACACACAAGAAACCTGGGACCAGATGCATTCCTTGTCCTGAAGTGGGCAGCGGGTTGAGCTAAAATTGCCCGAAGAAAGCACCTGACCTGGAGAGAACCAGTGGAAGCTTCTCAAAAGTATGAAATGTAGTGAGAATCACTCAGTAACATGCAAAGTAGCTCATTGTTTCAGAACTTGTATCACAATGAACACTTTTACTTTTGGTTTCATCTTGCTCTCTCCCAGGGCTCTATTTTGCTCCTATGGAGGGGTTTGGTCTCTTTCACAGACATTAATTTTCCTCCCTAATTTGGGGTAAATGTTTAATCCTGCAGACAGCAATGATTATTCCTGCTGGCATCTGTTACAGGTAATTTTGGATTTTTGAGGTTGGACTCAACGACATTGAGCGACTCTGCCCTGTATTCTCTTGCCATGTTCCAAAAATCTGAAACAGTGAAGATGCAGGAAGGTTTTTCCAGGTGTGAAATCCTCGCAGTCTTTCACAACCTTGCAGGCTTCAGAGTCAGGGGTCACTCAGCATTTGTACTGTGGGTTCCCTGAGCACTGAAAGTTTGGGGTTTCTTGGTAAGCCAAGGGAACCTCAGCATTGGCAAAGGCTCAGCGTTTTTGCACCTTTCCCACCCCTCGGAGGTCCCCAGGGAAGGGCACACGTGGCAATGAGAGCAATTCTTTTCTGACTGAAGGAGCAGCACGGGTGTGTTTTGATTTTTCTTGCAGGCTGGTGTTTCAGGTTTCTTCCCAGGTAAGGAGTGCTGGTGATGCTCTTCCTTCCTCTAACCCAGACATTCAAATCCCCCTCTCACCTTTGATAGGAACCAACTCATTACCCTGTGTTGTAAATTGAGATGCTTATTCTCTCCTAGAAGACACCACACATTTTTTAAAAATCCACTAGATCATGTAAGAAACTAGAGTGGTCATAACACTGAATCCCAGAAAGCTTCATATTTTGATCTGAGGGATGGGATGCAGCAATAGTTGTCGTCAATTATGGGCTGGGTTTGCTTTGGAATTTGAAACGGATGAAACTCCCTGATCTAACCAGTGAGCTCTGAACAAAAACACCCAAACAATCAAGGACAGGAGCAGCAGCAGCAGGGTCACTACCTCAGCTCAAAAATGCAACCAGCACCATTTCACTGAGTTATTTTTTAAAGGATGTGTCATCCATCTTCAGGGCAAGCTCCAACCTGGGTGTCTTACATGGAGGGAGTTCTTCAAGGCTTGGTAGTTTCAGGTGTAATATTTGGATACAGAGACTCTTTTAACATTTTTGCTTAAAGCTGGCTGAGGCAGCTGCCTGCCAAGTGTAGTGACCTTCTCTAACTCCCTTTTTAGGTGCCTGGTTTTATCTGTGGATTAGGCAGAACCCACCTGCACAGTGCTTTCATCTTAAAATGTCAGATAGAGAAACAGTGCTCTGTCTTTTACATTTCTTTTTGGATTTGGGTCTCAACATTGAACAGTTATTGCTGGGAGTACCAGACCATGGGTGATGACTCTTACTTTGGGCTGCGTGGGAGAAGACAAGAGGGAAGTGTCATTGGTCCCTAGCATGTAAAATTTAGTATAATTTCATTGCTTTTGTCTTCTGATTTGTTACACTCTTTGGTGTATGGCCTGTAAGGGCAAACAGCCATCATTTATTAATTCATTAAGGGAATGTCTCACAGCTTGGTCATCATGGCAAAGTCGAATTTTTTCACCTGTGTTAGTTCTGAGTCATCTCGACTTCAGCCATGAGAATATGGAATCACAACCACCAACCTGGATCAACACACAAACTTTTGTATGGGTTTTCTGCTGCAGTGCCAAGATGAGAAGTTGAGAAGCTGTAAATGTGCATGTAGAGAATTAAAAGTATTTACCTGCCACTTCCAACTGTGGCTTTTTTAGCGTTAAAGGGAATTTCTAAACTACCTTCAAAGATATTTAATTTTGGAATGCAGCTAAATTTAACTATTTATGTTTTAGACTGTGGGTTTGAGTTTTAGTTTATCAATTCTTAAACATCCCCAAAATTACTAAGATTTCTTTTAACTTCTGCTTTAGGAGGATATATATATACACCAAGGCACTCAGAAAGGTTCCTTTCTGTGCACAGCTAAGGAAGCAACTTAATATTAAAATATCATAGCAAAAATGGATATTGGCTGTTAAATATGAGAGTAATAGATGGGATTTGAGGTAATTCTGTAAGCTATGTACATGGCTATGCAGATAATTCATATTTTAATATTGATGGCAAACATTTTCACACTAAAATATGTATAGAAAAAAGGAAATTGACTATTAAAGATGTATGTAAAGAGAAAAATGTAAATGATATTTGGAAAGTGACATGCCAACTATGATCTACCCTGACAGCTTTTCTTTTTCAATTTACAAGTTGGAAAGAATGAAATCAGATTACAAGAAAAACTATTCTGTACCAGAGTAATGCACAAAATATTATTCAGATCGTAGAAGTCCTTTGTTGCGAATACATCCCAAATCAAATAATAAATGGAAATGTATTGAGCAGTCATACTGCAGAGAATGAGACACTGAAATCTGACTTAAATTTAAAAATAGCCCTCCCAAGTCTGGCAGAAGTGGCTATGGAGAGACACTTCCAAGAGTAGCGTTCTGTGTGTTTCCCTGGGGCATTCCTCTCTGGCTGGCGGGGGGGCCACTAAAGGAACTGTGTGCAGAAAAATATTCGTCAGTACAAACAGATGTTCATCCTAAAGTCTGAGATGCTCATTTGCCATAAACCTGACCTTGGGGCATAATGTGGGGGCACAAGAGGACAAGAGCTCCAGTCCAGGCAGGGGCTCAGGTACAGGGTACTCGGCAGTGCCTCAGTTTCTCACCTTCCATCTTCCTTTTCCTCACTGACTTTGGGCTGCAGCACCTGGCCTTATCACACTTTGGATGTGCAAAATACTTCAGTGGATGTACAAGGAACCTCCAATGCCCCATGGAAGTGTGCTTGTACTTTCTGTAGTGTTTCCTGGGAGCCTTTGGAGAAAGATGCTTTGCTTTTGGGAGTCACCGGAATGTGTGTGACCTTTCAGACACACCACTGGAAGGGAGGGTTTAAGGGACATTTTAAAAATGGAAATTTGCATCACAGGTCCTGCCATGCAGCAGTAAAACAATCTCCTACCAGCTCTCACTTCTCATACATATCTATGTAGTTAAATGAAGACATTTTCATGGTAGATTTAGGACTAGAACTTAAAAACAGTTCCTCACAGTATGTGTATGTGTGTGTTTCAGACAATCAGATGTGAGCCTCCATTTTTACTTTATGTAGAAATTGTTAATATTTTATATTTTAAAGTGTTGCCACTGTAAGAAAGTAGATCCTTGTAGCTGAATATGTTGCATTAAATAATTTTGGGTTTTTTCACTACTTGAACATTTCCACCTATTATTCATTAAGAATTTTTGTCTAGCACTGAGGGCAGTTCTGATAAGCGGTGGCCATTCTGTTCTTCTGGGTGCAGGTATTTAATCTTTGGTGGATGCCTATTTTGGTGGTACCTAAGCAGCAAAGGAGTGCATAGGCAGTGCAGGAGGGGATAGGGGATGTGGGTGAACTGTTTTGAGTATGTTTTTGTGGTACCTCACTGAAAATCTTGGAGGAGATTCTTCACTTAATACCTTTGACTGATTTTTAGCTATTCCATGGCCTTGCCTCTTCCCTTTTCTTCTCTGGGAACTTGACTGGATGTAGAAAAGTGGTGGAGCAGAAAAGTGGTGCCTGAGCAATATGTGATTAGATTTATGTGGTCTCTGCCTGAAGAAGGTCTAAAAATGGCCAGAGCACTGAGACAGCACTGGAAATCATGCTTAAAAACCCTGGAAAACTCGGTATTTGCAAGGGTTGTGTTCAGATTGATGTCAGTATTACCTAAGAACTGCCTGAACTTTCTGTCCAAAGGTCTGATTTACAAACTCCCTTTCCATGCACACTTAAGTTTACTTCAGTCTAGTAAAGCATCAGTGTGTCGGGCTTTGGGCTCCCAGGTCTTATATTCATACTTATTTGCTGCTCCAAATTAAGAAAAGATGGTGCAGGATCAGTGAACTGAAGAGGCAGATGAAATTTGAAAGCATTTACTTATGTGCTAAAGGGAGAAAGTAATGAGGTGTTCTGCCTGAACCCATAATAATTTAAGTAAGTGTCAAACTGTTCCACAGAAATTTCCTACCAAAATGCCAGTGAGGTGAATGTTACAAGATCTCTGATCAGTACAAGTTTCCCTTACCCAAGCTGTTGATGTGCTTTTCCCTTCACCTCAAATTAAATACTTTGTCACTAATGCAGAATTATTTGTTCTCAAATGCCGTGCCCAGGTGTCTGTGAAACATTAATTTTGTTTCATACAGAAAATGCTTTGGGCACAAATGTAACTGGTCTGAAGGAAGGGGAAGAGACACTGTCAATTGTTTAGGACAGATGGAGAAATGCATAGACAGGAATTATCCTAAAGGTGGTGGGAGATGTGTACAGCTCATTTTTAGCACAAAAGTGGCAACTGATATGAAGAATGGGCAAGGTAAGGGCAATAGAAAAATATTGTTTATAACCTAAATCTGTTGTGGCTTTCTCTGGCAAAATATCCAAGTTGGGACTCTGGTGAGACATTCTGCTTTTAGAAATCTTTTCCAGCCTCATTGGTTTTGAAACAATATTTTAACAAGTTTCAGATAGAAGTGGCACTCATCTCTTACTCTGAAAGTTGTTTTACAATATGCAATCTAGAACAGAACAAAAAAATTAGACTGTGACAATTATAGAGGTATTGCATTCTTTACACTGCAGTGAAAAGAAATCATTGTGGCTTGGTTTTTGTACTTTCAGAATAGGAACAAAATTATTTCCGAATGCTGAATTTTGATAGAAAACAATGAGACATTTATTTTTAAGTAATTTCATCTATTTTGAGGGTGTCTTTCATTGTTCTGATTTTTCCAGTGAATTTCTCTTTCCTTTTTTTTTCCTTTTTAACTCATTTCCATTTCAGAGTTTCCAGGCAGAGAGTTTCAACTGATATAAATAGGCAAAGTCCTTTGCAAATGATGAAGTAATTTCTTAATTTAAATTTGCAAGGAACTGACTATGCTGGCTTTTAGTTAAGCAGTAACTGTTTTTCTCATCATAAGCAGCAGCGTTCAGCTTTCTAAATTAAACAATTACTTTGGAGAGCTTGAAAAGAACGTGACAGCAGCTGTTGAACCAGTGGAGTCACGCAGAGTTTGTAGTTTTCATCTATCCCTAATAGAAGTTACAGGCACAGAGCAAGAGGAGAATATAGTGCTGTTGGCAGGAATTTCTGAAAAGCTGAATTCTTTTGTTTTCACGCACACCCCAGCGTGAGGCAGACACACAGCAGTGTTGGAAGCTGAATATTTTAGGAGGAAAGCATTTGTGTGGATATCTGGGGGTGTGCTGTGTAGCCGTGGTGTAATATCTGAGCCTGGAAATGTGTGCAGTGTGGCACTGGGAGATTTGGGAAATACCCTGAGGAAAAGCACCTTCAGAAAAAGACTGACATAATGAATATGTCAGTAGATGTTTAATTAGATGAAATTTACTTTGTAAATTTTGCCAGTTGCTCTTCGGCTCGATTTTCTTAAACCATGTCTGCGTTTGTGGTGCTGGTACCTATCAGTAAAGTCACTCAGTGTTTCTCAGTATAAAAGGTGCCTTCCTCCTTTTTGTGCCTTTTCTCTTTCCCGTGCTTTAACCAATGAACTGAAGTTTTAAGTTTGGGTATGAAATTCAGGTTCATTTCTGGCTGTAGGTGTACTTTTCCATTTTCATTTAGTACAAGACAAAGTGAAAGAAAACTTCATGAGCTCAGCTTTTTTGAAGGATTAGCTTGCCAATTTTTTTAACAAGTTCTGTAATCTTGAACAGTACAGGAAGGTGGTGTCTTTTGTGCCAGGGATGCGGTGAAAATACACCTATTTGGAACCATTTTGTCTTCAAAATGTTCAACATTTTTTTGCTCATGGTAAACTTTCAATACATTTTAGCAAATAGCAGCTGAGATTTTAGCTTTATTGAGCATGGTCTGTAGCAATTGGTACTTGGAATCTGCACATGTATATTTATTTAATTCCAGGAGATATTTAAGCAGGCTCTCTTGAATCCAGTTTGATATTTGCCTGACCTGATAATAATTGTTTGGGTCTCTGCTTATTTTCTAATTGTTTTCTACATGTGTTTTTGGCCACTGCTGGGCACTGAGGTGATATTTATTGGATATAATTATATATCATAAATATACAAGTCCTACCACCTGCATGGCCCAGTACAGCCCATTAATTCCTAAGTGAAATTAGGATTATTTTTTTTCTAAAATGCTTTTGCTTCTATTTATTTAGTTTAGATTTCATCCTCCTTTTGCTGCCCAGTTATTCAGCACTATCAGGTCCTCTGACATCAATCCAACAGACAAATTCAGCTTTTTAAAGTGTTTTGTACCCTGGAAATCCATATCCAAACCATGAGTGTATGTTTAGGAAAGTTATAAAGGTTTAAACTTGACTAAATCATACTCCAAAGACTCCGAAATTTGGACAATAAGGAAAAAAACTCAGTTCTGATTTAATTTTTGCTGAATTCAAGAAAGGAAAGTTGAAACAACTTGGTATAACTGACTTTTCAGATGTGAGGTTTGTGTTGCTATTTTTTTACTTCTTTGAAAATAGTGAATTCATTTCTTAATCAAAGAAAAATTGGTAGAGTAAGGTAAAATTAGAAATTGTCAAAATAATAACAGTTTTGCTTAATATGTTGGAGGAAGAGTTATACTGATGCTCTTGAAATAACAGGATTGTTTCATTCTTCAAGGATTAGAGAGAGCTTGATCATCAAAAAGTGCAGAATGGAGTTTCTTCTGTCTCCTTCATGTGTGTTTAGCTTATTTTTAATTTTATAACCTCACAAGACAATTTTAAAGGCGCAGTCAACTTAACAATAGCACTGTCCAGAAAGCAAAGTTTCTTATCTTCAGTTTTCTTCTCTTTCAAGGTTTTTATCTAGTTTGAGCTGCATTAATCTTGAAGTCAAAGACCCAAGAAGCAGCAATCTCAGCCTTCAGCATATCCACCAGAAACCCAGGTTGATATTTTTATCCTGTTTTATTTCCTGGAACCCTTCACAGAAATCTGGCAGAATTATCCATGTCTAGCTCTGTTTAGCAGCACATAATTACAAAAGGGGTCTCTAAACACCTGGGGGGGGGGAAGAGAAATTAAAATAGGTACTGAAGGTGAATTAAAAAAAAATAAAAGGGAATAATGGTACATTGCTTATTGTCAGTGAAGCATAAGAATGCCGAACATTTATTTTTATTCAGGATGTTTTGTCCCTGTGAGATGTAAAATTCTTTGTGTTTTTAGAGTTTTGTTCATTGCCAAATCTGTAAGTTTCTTACTGGTTCAGCTTCTTTGAGAAATTATTTGTTGGAAAATAAATAAGCACAATAATGATAAATACAATGGCCGAAGATGTTTTTAAGTGTAGATAGAAAACCCTGTTCTTCAAGGCTTTGTCACTCCCTCCTGAATGTGGAACCCCACAGTGGTTTTCCAGCTTCTCTTCCAGCACAGCTTTTCAGCAGCATCCATAATTCACGACATTAAGTATTAATTTTGGCTTTTATGCTCCAAGGACAGGGCATGTTAGTAACCAATACATTATCTGCAGATTTTTGTTCTTCCTGCTGCACCTCTCGTTTAGCCGTAGATGTTGGATGTTTGTGTTCCTGGAGGGACATCAGGTGGAGCAGTGACAGATGAGGGTGTCCTAACAGCTTTAATGTTTTTCTCAAAGCCAGCTGTTGTGAATAACACATAACCTCCTGATGTGGAACTGGTCACATTTGAGCAGCAGGGCACAGAGAGAGTCCCAGTGCTGTATCCTACAACTCTTGCCTTGCCTTTGCTCCTTAGGATGAGAGCAGTGCCCTTTTCTCTATTAGTACACCACATTACAGGTCGAAGATGTATTTTGATCACTCTAAACCCTCATATATATTGTTATTGTTTCATTGCCTCTGTAGCTAAAAGATTTTATATTTTCAAGATCCTTTTTCCAAAATCATTTTGGGATGATTGCCTGTGCTGAAGGAAAAGTTCTCTGAGGTAGCTCAGTTGTGCTAACTCAGCAAAGCAACATGCAGAAAATAAACCCATCAAAAGCATTATTTTTCAGGGTCACCTGGCAGATAATTTCCTGTACCTGCTCTCCACACTGTTGACAGAGCGAGGGTTTGAATCCAATAGAACAGGCATCACCTCCCTTTCCCAGCCAGAATTCCTGTTTGCAGAGTGGAACGGAAAGGTGCTGCTTTGGGGTGCTGATGTAAATTTGTGAAAACATTTCTGTCATCTGCTCATCAGGCATTTCTGGTTATGTGTTTGATCCATCATGGTGATACTTTTGATGTACTGAGGATCAGATTCCCATTTTGAAAAAAAGAATATTGGGTTGACCACACTCAGAACTATATAAGGCAAACCCAAACCTTCTCAAACCATGTGTTGATGGTATTTTCAGCATGTCCAGGAAAAAGCATTAACAGTAATGTGAAGCAGAACTATTTGGCCAAAACGATTTTCATGAAAACAAAAGGCAATATCAGGTCATACAACTATCTTATAGATTTGTTCTAAGTTGCACAAACTAGTGTGGTAAAAATAGAAATTCCTTCTTAACCACCATTGCTCTGGCTTACTTTGCATTTTCTGTTTGAGATACATATGTTCAAACCAAATATAACAAAATTACAGCTTGTGTCAAGTCCAAAGAGCAGAGGAGAATGTTTTACGTTAGCCTCAGGTGGACATTTTTCTGTATTTTCCTTTTAGATCATAAATAAGCTGAGTACACAATTTCCCCCATTTTAAAGGGATTGTTATTGTTTAAATTAGAGTGCAATGGATCAGGAGTTCAGCGCATTGAAAGTTATATAAACATTGAACCACGAGCTGATCTCTTCCCCAAAGAACTTACCAATTACTGTTTCAGTGGAAGTGTTGAATGATTCATGTTTCAGATTTGAGTTTAGTAGCCTGCTATATTCAGTGTTATATTTTAAACTCATTTCTCTGGGTGGGGAAATGCATTTTTGCTGAATGCAGTCAGCAACTCAAGATCTTTAATTTCCATAGATAACAGAAAAATGTTGCTTGAAAATGCTGTCAGAAAGAGGTCTAACTGTAAAAAATTTCTGCTGGATTTGTAAAACAGTGCTTGCAATCAGTTCCTTACACTCACCAGAAAGAACAACACTGACATATTAAAGGCATTTCAGTAATTTTTGTCTGGCAGTGCTTCCTTTCTGTGGGTAAGAAATGCTGGTGGATTTATATACTCTTGCAATTAACTTCATACTTAATGTATCTTATCTTAGAGGCTGACATTCTGTGAAAACAGCTTTTAAAATAATACTGTCACTGAAACGGTCAGCAGAGATGTCATTAATTATGGATCCCATTTTAGACCTCATTTAATTTATTATTTGGTAGTTATTTATATTTGCCTTTGGCTAAAGAGAGAGAATGAATTCTCTCATTCTGCATTGTGTACTAGCCTCTTCATAGCACAGAAACCTTAAATACTAAAGCATTTTTTAAAGTGTGTGTGAAAAGCTAATTAATTTAATTTCTTTTTAGTTGTCCAGAAGCAGCTTGTGGCTTTTCCTTCTTTTATTTTCTTTTAATTTTATAATTAGCAGCTGTTGAAATACTTCACACATGCAGCTTCTTAACCGATAGCTGCAATCCTCAGTTTCTGGATGTTGATGATTCCTTTTTGTGTTACAATGAAACCAGCCACTTACCCACACAACATTGGTGCGTTTGAGGTCTTGCAGAATTATCAGAATAAGCAGCTCTCTTCAGCAGCACTTTGTGTTTCTTATGCACTTCTTTTTGACATCTGTTTTGTCATCAGTGGCCTTCAAGTTGATGTTTGAAATGAGTGGGACAGCTGGAAAAGTCAGAGGGATCTGGTTGAACTTCTTCAATTTCCATCCTGGGTTTTCTAGATGTGAGGAAGGGTTTACAACTGAAATAAATTAAAATCTTGGGTTGCCTGTGCTCTCCTCCTGCAGATCTCAAGTGGAATTGTTTATTTACCTTGGGAAAATATGGAAATATTTGGTTCTCTGTCCCTGAATATTTGCTATTTCTTTTGTATTACTCAGTACAAGTTTCAAGGTACTGCTTGTACTTCTTGTTCACCGTTTTATTGCTTCTTGTAAGATTTTATCTTTAAGCCTGGAAAAAAGTGGAATTGTGATAGAAGCAGGTTGGGCAGAGCTCATGACAGGTGGTGCGTGAGCCTCTGGCACACTGGTATGTCCAAACTTCTCTGTTTTCTCTTTGAATTAGAGAGGGAATTATATTTGTTTGAGTTTGGGGGAAAGCTGACTTCAAAATGGTTGCAAATTTGTCCCAGTGCCTGAATTAGAGGCAAGAGTGGGCCATGTACAGCTTCGTCAGCAAAAGGGGTTGTCAAGGAGTTCGGCTCTTCGGGTGCTGGGCTTCAGGTGGCTTTTCAATTCATCTTCCCATCCCTTCTCTTTCTATCCCTCAGTCCCTGCCCCTCTTAAACCTCCTTCCTTTCGATGCCTGAGAAATTTGTCAGTGGTTGTGACATCTTTGTGCTGCTCTGGTGACTCCACCACTGAGTCTCTTTCTGGTGTTTCTCATGCATCTCTCTGTGTGTGCCCATTGTCCATTTACTCTCCTGGAAGTTCTCAGTGGGATTTGCCTGTAACAGCACAAGAAACTCACACAATGGAGCCCTGTTTGTAGCTTGGATATTGTGAACATGTAAAAAGCCCCTTTTTACAGCTGTACCCTGTGGCTGTTTCATAAGAAAATAAATTTGTTGGACACAGAGCAATCCTGGGTTGACTCCTACAAATCCACTGGCACTGGTGGCAATCA
Source organism: Oriolus oriolus (assembly GCA_013400235.1). Classification (NCBI taxonomy): domain Eukaryota; kingdom Metazoa; phylum Chordata; class Aves; order Passeriformes; family Corvidae; genus Oriolus; species Oriolus oriolus. The sequence continues at coordinate 1,000,329 of VXBT01008397.1, read as the reverse complement.
AGGAACAGGGATAACAGGGCTTTTAGAGGATGGTTTATATCCCAAGGCCTTTTTGTACACTAAATATAAAGAAGAGAAAACTAGCTTTAGCATTGTACATAAGGATTTCCTAAAGATAAATGCAATTAGTAAAATAGTGGCTTAAATTAGAGTTCATGTCTTGATTATCCTTTTAATAGGTTTGGTTCATGTTCACTGAGTGATTAAATGAGGATTAATGAGCCTTGGAAAATATGTTCATTTACTCCACAGAATAGAATTACCTTATGATGAAACTATAATAAAAAGTGTTTATGGACTGTAAACAGTATGCTCTAATCTGCATCATGAATCTTGTCTCGAGGATCTGTAACGTGTTTTTGAGGGAATAATAGTTGATAAACATTCAAGACAACCAGATTAATTTTTTAATGTAGAATAAATCCATGGCTGGTGAAAGCACTCTGACAGTCCTCAGCAGTGATTTTGACTTTTTAATTGAGTAAAACCTCACAAAGCTGAAGAAATAGGAATTTCAGCCATTTTCTGAAACTTTGAATAGAAAAATACTCCATGAAGTCATGTATGCCAAATGTGCCTGGCTGAACAAGATCAGTTAGATCTCCAGAAATTTTTGTTTGCTTTGGAAATAGAAGACAAAAAATAGGGCCACAATTAAATAAATGCACAAAATGTAAATGCAGGTAATAAAAGCAATGCACGCTCATGCTTGAATAAAGAGTGTCAAGATCAGGACTGAACTCCAGAAGTGTTCTGCAGTTTAAGTTTTTAAAGTAGTCCATCTGTGGACCTTTTACTGTAAGGGAATAATTTAAATTGTATTTTATATTAAATGTATATTTCTTTCCACAGAACAGACACTGCCTCAAACCTTCACTGAAACCAAAACCAGAAACAAACCCTCAAACTCTCCTGTGTGAGGGAAACTGAAGTTGTCCCTCAGGGTTGTTTCAAGGAGGCTTTCAGCTAAAAAGGGGTTATACCTAACTTCTTTTGGCATAGATTTTTGGTATCTAGACATCCCCAAGATTCTGTAAAATGTAGCTCTATAATTGTCCACTGAACAAAATCAAGTGGTTGATCTATCTCTTTCCTTGCAGCTATTTGTGTTGTTTATGATGTTTTATTTGCTTTGTGTGTGTTTTGCTCCATGAGGTGTTAGACCAGTTAGGATATCACCTTTAGCCACTGTCCAGAAGATAAAAATTATCAAGTATAAATGTTGATGCTTTCAGTGACTTGTCTGGCATTTTCTGGAACCGGAAATTCCCATATTGAGTCACTGTTGTGTTCTTTATACAGATTAGCTAAGAAATAAACTGCTTATTTTGTGTGGCAGATTTCATGTGCGACACGTGATAAGGGTTCTTTTGCCATTTCAAGGACTGCATTGATTGTTCAGCCATTTATCTCCAGATATAGATCACGGAATCATAGAATGAGTAAGGTTAGAAGAAACCACTGGAGCTCATCTCATCCAACCTTCCTGTCCAAGCAGTGTTCCGTTGAGGACGCTACTCAGAAGTGCGTCCAGATGGTTCTTGAATATCTTCAGAAACAGGGACTCCACAACCTCTCTGGGAAACCTGTGGTTCCTTCTGCTCTTCAGGGCCTGTGACTCCTCCTGCAGAGGTGTTTCTGCTGTAATCCTGTTATTCTGAAACCAACCAGTGTCCCCAGACCTCCTTTCCAGTGGAGTACTGAGAGCCCTCAGGTACCTGCTGTCCTCTCTCAGGTATGGTTTTGTTGCAGAGCATCTCCTACCCTCAGCAACTGGTTGTGCTTCTGATACCTTTTTCCTGGTCTTAAAATTAAGAGAGCTGAACACAGTTAAGAGGGAAAAAGGGTTTTACCTCAATATTGATTTAAGGATCCTCAGGTGCACCGAAATGCACATCGAAATGCACCCCGAAATGCCCCCCGAAATGCCCACCAGAGAAATGGCCCCCCACGATGTGATGTGTGTGCAATTATAGGCCTTGCTAATTAGCACATCTATCAAAGATTGCCCAGGGAGGGACTCCAGCGAGACCCCTCAGCGAGGAACCTTCCCCTGGCTGGGCCTGGCTTTGTTTACAGAATGTGTTCTGGAGAGGCCCTTGGGGTCTGGGGTTTCAAGGATGTTTGGTCTCTTGGCTTAATGAAATACTAGGTCTAAGAGGAGTTATCAAACTTAAAGAATTATAACTGTGTGGGCTAAAAGCACTAAGAATACATAAAAGCTATATAAAAGTGTATAAAAGGAAAAGCAAAAAGTCATCATGGCATCACTTCTGTCACCCTTTTTTTGGATATGGATAGTGGATCCTGGAGGAGTGAACGTCTTGGCTAATTTGCTGAGTGTAACACGTTTGGATTAGGAAGATTTCCAATATAAGCCCATGTTTATGAAGAGTGATTTATTGCAACGAATTTTTTTGCTGTTAACGCTACTGTTAGGCAATCGTGGTTTTCATTAGCAAATTGCTTTTTTTCAGCTTGAAAGCACCGTAATTAATTGGTGCTATAATTCTTTATATTGTTTGGGATTTCGTTGCTGATTTTTTAATTACAGCGTGTCTCTTGGAGCAAAAAGTTTTCAGAAAGGCTTGCATGGAAAAAATCCTGTAGAAGTTGATACACTCATCTCTGCAATCAGTAATATTTGCTGGTTGTGATTTATGAGTGCTGCTGCCAGAACAGCTGTGCAAAAATGTTCTGTAATGTAGTTCTGTACTCTATTTGGGGGACAAATAAAACCACTGCAGCTTTGTTAGTTTTCAATAATTTTGGTTTTTACTGTAACCCATGGAAATGTAAATAAGGCAATCTCAGCTTATTCTAAATCAAATTAAAAAGGACTTCTCAGTCAGTGCCTCCCACAGAAATGGCCATGCCAAAGAGGACAGAGAATTTTTGTCTTCTGTGGAAGTTTTCTTGCTTTGACCTAAGCTTCTTCAGTTTAGAAAAGTTTTTCTTTTATTGTCTGTTAGGTGATAAAGTGTAGCCCTAGGGAAGTCTACAGCAATTGTCAATTATCAATAATAAATAAGTTTTTAAACCAGGAAAACAACTCTATTATGTAAAATGACATTCTCAAAATGTAGCTACAGTAAAATGTTACTGCAAAAACCACATATGAGAAGGACAGTATTTTTTAACTATTTTTTTTAACCAAAAGTAGATCAAGATCAGTGGTTGCTTCCCTGCTGAGCAGAAAATTGACAAATTAGGATGTAAGGGCATATAAATTCTTCACAACTGATTTTGATTAGATTGTCCTTTCTATCACCACACTTATTTCTGGCAGCAATATTTTTCTTATTGGAGATAATTCAAAGATTTAAAACTTCCTTATATTGCTGTGTTATGGTCTCACTTCTGACACCAAAATAATGTTATGATATACTGGAATAATGTTAGGATCCCACTTCTGAAATAATGTCAAAGTGTAGGGGTAAAAGCCATAAACTGATTGTTTGATTGATTGATTGATTGATTGATTGTTGGCAAGTGGATTTTCCAATTTTCAAAGCAGTCTTGCTGACTTCACTTACCTGCCTGCAGTTTGGAAGAAAAACCTCGTTTTACAAATATTAGCAAGCCTGAGATCCAGCGTGTTGAAGGTAAACGACCAAAAGGGATACATTTGATGTGGTGAAACTTTTGATGAGGTTGCCTGAACAAGGAGACTGTATCTTGAATTAAGGAAGTCTTTCTTAGCCTGAGAAATGTTTTAGTAGTTCTCTGACAAAGGAAAATTAGGTCAGGTTGTGAAGTTTGAACTCTTTGAGCTATTTTTCTTCTCCAGCTACACTTTTTTTTTTATTTTACTGCAGTTGAATCTTGTATAGATTTCTGTGCAGGGTTTTATATTCAGAAATGGGCTTTGATTTTTTTTTAAAAATTTTTATAAGTGCCTGGTGTTTGATTGTGGCATATATACTAGAAACTGCAGTTTCAAGATGTCACATGCTACTGGATTTTACTGGTACCAGGATCTAGTTTTGGTCCCCAGAGCATGTTCAATCCTTTCTTGCCATCATTACAAACATAATATTTAATTAATATCTTCTCTAGATAAGAGCTAATCAGCAGTTGTATTTGGTTTATTTGCTACTGCCTGTTTTTTTACCCTTAATGCTGAAAGGCTGTTGAAAAACTCTATCGCAGATTCCCATCCAGACTTCCTCAAAACACGGAAGATTTTCAGCTCTGTGGAGGCACTTCATGTCTGAATGGGGAGCTTATGCTTCAAGCTGAAACCTGCATTTGTAGTGTGACTAAATAAAGCAGTTTCAGATTGTTTGCAGATTGCTGGCCGTGTTGAAGGAGCACTGAAAACATTTGAACTGCTTTGCTTTGGCATCAATCTGTTGTGTAAAGAGGGAGCATATGGGCAGATCAAGCAGGCCCCTTGGCTATTGCTGGTACCCCAGCAGGTTTCTGATCAGGGATGTCTGATGCCCACACGTGCTGATGAGGAGCCCTTTAGGATTTCCACTCCTCTCGTAGACAGCTGGGATAACAAGATATCCAGATAACATATATGCATATGGAAATGTTGGGTTTTTTTTTTTTCCCTTTAGCAGAAGACAAACAGTCATAAGGCTGTTGGTTTGTGAGATGGAACATATTCTACTTTCACATTTGCAAATGGAATGGCTGTTATCTCAAAAACAAGGACAAATTGTGGGTACTTTTTGAGCTTAGCCTAGTAGTGCTTTTAACAGAAGTTTCTAGCAGCATTAACAATTTGTCTTATGCACAAATTTTGCACATAGCTGCTCTAGCCAACAGTGTGCAGACAGTGTGTTCTAATGCAACCCAAATTTTAATTCAATCTTATGGTGATACCTTGGTGATAATTTTGATCATGGTCTAGCAGTGGCACTCATCACTTGCTGTACCACAGGAAACATCTTAGTCTGAGTAGACTTTGCTGGGTTTTTCCTTTTTGGCAGTGGTGCAGGTAAAATCTTTTGCTATTACTGGCAAAAATGGCTAGTTCCTGCTGCCAGGATTCTGCATCCACTGCCATTGGGTTTCACTCATACATATTCTTTTTCTCTGTGAAGTTTTTGCCATGGATGAACTTTATTACTTGGATAATAAGAGCACCAGATATATACTAAAAACGGGGTGTTGCCACGAGATAGGCAGGGGTTACCGGGCAAGTGAAAAATAATTAGTTTCTGGTCTTGCAGGTCAGAAACTATTGAAATGTTAAACTACTAATATGCAAGGAAGAAGGAAGTTGTTTGCATATTGCTTGTTTTAAACTGTTAGAGTAGGCAGGAGCACATGGGGCTGGTTTGTGTAAGGATGGATTTGAGAGGAAACTGCAGGGATTCAGTGTCCCAGGTTCCTGGTGGTCACACACTTTGAAGAACTGGTGGCTGGTGCAGGTCCAGCACAGTCAGCCAGGACGCTGCTGCTCTTGTTCCCTCTGAAAAACAGCACTGATTTGGTCCCCATTTCTTTGCCCTCCAGCCAGGGCTGCAGTTTAAGCGGGCTGCTTTTAAATGGTTCGCTTTCTTGTGGAAATTGTGATTTTGCTCTTGAAGTGTTACACTTTGTGGTGTGGAGCTAAAATTCAGGGGATGGTTTAAGATTGTCTCTTCCTTCTGAAGGACAGCATGGAGAGAGAGCTGCTGAAAAAAATGACAAGGAAAGGGCATAGAAAAGTCAAAGGGAGAGAAGCTGTTGTGTGTTGTGCTCCAGAGGGAATGGCTTGTTGAGTGAAGCCCTACAGGGGGTAGGGAGGAGGAAGGAGTAAAGAGGTTTGGGTTGATTTTGAGAGAGAGAACAATGATTCAGGGAGCAGCTAGAGACTTACCAAGGGTCAAAAGCAAAAGGTGTGATCTCAGAAGTCGAACTTTTGTTAAATAGTCTTATTTTGAACAAAGGAAACAGGAGTCCTGGAAGGAGAGGAACATGTAGTCCCATAAGAGCATTCTTTGGCAAAGAGGTTGTTGAATTAATCTGATGTGTTGCACAAGAAAAAGCTCTAATCCATCTCTCATATGTGTGCTCAAAACCAAACAAATGTAAAACAGTTTCTTTTGTGTGTTATTTATAGCTGTTAGTCCTCGCAGCACACTGCTCCTCTGTGATAACCTTCAGCTGCACTTTGGCTTTTCAGACTCTTAGGAATTCTGTGGAACAAGCTTTCTTCTACATCAGCTCTTAACTTTGGTTCCTGGCACGCTATCCACCCAGTGAGGCTCAGACCACTGAACTCTGCCACACTGCTGCACACAAAGCAGATGTCTTGGGGAGGAAGTTTTCAGCCTACAAGAAACTGGAGGCTGTTCTGAGGTTTGTTAATCTTAGTACGTGTTTTAAGGTGGCCAAGAAAGTAATCTTTTTGGATTAAATGGCAAAGAAACTTTTTTTGGGGGTAGTGTATGAGAAAGTGGAGCTTGAGAGCAACAGGACTCCCTGGTTCTGTCTGAGAATGACAGTGAAATAGAACGGTGATGGAAAAGGACCAAAGGAATTTGGGTACATGTCATGTGCTCACCATCTCTGTTAGATCCCTTGTGGGTCCAGCTCTGTGATGAGGATCATTACTGAAAGCTGTTCAACACATTGCTGTGGATGTGGCTGATCCGTTGTCTTTCCCTTCTCTGAGCCTTCTTTGCTGCTCATCACTTCTGACTTGGAGATAGTTCCCAAGTCTAGTCCCAAGACATCATGTGGTGCAGCAAAATAAGGCCATTTGAAAGGTGATTTGAAATGGGCAAAACCTTCATAACAGGGCATAAGAACTTTCATTTAGCTTGGTTACCTTTGTTGATTAGCAGGTGGGTGCTGTGCCACAAATAAATCCTTACCATGCATAAATATTATTTAAGTTTGGAATAAAATCAAGACTTCATTACAAACTCCTGATTTTATTGTCTAATATTTCGAGTTCTTAGTGAATGACAGTACAGATGGAAATCCAGAGTTTCTCCCCACCTGGTAAGGTCATTGTGGTTTTGTTGCTTCATTTGCTTAGAGAATGTTTTGAGACCTGTTCTCTTGTTAGTTCCTATTTAATTTATTCATTATAAAGATCCATGCATTGGTTTGGGAATCAGCCTCACACTAGTTTTTTCTTTCACTCAGAGCAGGTGGTTGGGTTCTTGTGAGCACTCAGTTAAATTTCCAGATGTGTGTCCTTGGTTAGTGACCGGCTGATGCTGTTTAACCAGGAGTTATGTGTGGACCCTTCACGTGTTACTGTTCGTGATTTTCTCACAAATGGTTCTTGTGACTGATTTTTTGCAAAATTGTTCAGCCTTAAAACGTTTATCATTATTCCTGTTATGTTCAGATGCCCAGATCCACAGCATTTTATTCCCAGGTTGGAGCTGTAGGATTGTAGCAGGTAGGCAGAAACTTTTAAACAGAATGGACTAGGTTATCAAAAATTTAAATCACTACGGCATGGTATCCTCGATGAGAAGAAAAGATACTGGAAGCAGAGGTTTGCTGTGTGCCTCTTGATCAAAATGTAGTTTGCAAGTTGTTCAAAAGCAAGGTTAATTGCTGCTTTAATTATACAGCCTGGTTATATTTCACAGCAATTTCAGATCCTAGCAGGCTGAAGCACAGTGCAAACATGTTCCCTGGGATAACAGGACACAAGCAAAAAATCATCAGGCTAATAACTTTAGCTTCCATTTTTCTGGTGGCATTTTTATGGCCCAAGTTTGTAATATTTTTCTATTTAAAGACATTTTATCTACTTTTTCATGTGGTTTACTGGGAGTTTTTAATGGATCAATTATAATATAATCAGCAAGTGATTGCTGGACACATGTTACATCAGGTGGGAGCAAAGGAGAAAATCAAAGTCTCTGGTTTAGCTTTTAACATTCGTAAAATATTCCCTAACTATTGTTTTGGGAGAATGGTATGCTGGTTCCCAGCTCACCATCTCTATGCTTTCTCTATAATATGTATTTTTAAAAGCTTTCCCCCACAGAAACATTTCCTTCAAAATAAAATCCAGTTATTTCTGCATTTGTGCACTAACTTGCTTATGGAGATTTTGAGCCCATCTCCTTAATTCATATGGTGCAATTTGAGACCACTCAGACTGAAGTCTTTAGATGATTAAAATTGCTGCATCTAGCAATCAATTGCTACTAAAGAGGCTACACACAAAGAAAAAATAATTTACTCTCAAAGAAATTATGTGAAATTTAGATCTCAGCCCTTGATTAAATGAAAAACGTCCTAAGTAGATCTGGAAAGATCACAGAGCCATAGGTAGGATTGAGGAAGAAGCTACAGCAACTCAAGGAAATGAAACCCAAATATTTTTAAGGAATGAAGATGTAAACCCATTTCAAAATAACATAGCAGAACTAATGAGCAGAGTGCAGGCAAGGTAATAGACCTCTCAGAGGTCAAGATTGCCTCCCTGTGAGGAAAAACTTTTACCTTGCATAACCTGAACTGCAGAACAAAAATTCCCAAAACATCTGAGACAGCAAGAGCCACGGGCTGTGCTCATCCCTGGGGATGAACACGGGAACAGTGAGGGCACAGCAACACGTGTGTGACCTGTGAGGAGCAAAGCTGTGCCCCACCTTCCTTTGCTCATACTTCGATCAATTCTCCAAAGTAAAGGATTAAGAATGTGGGAAATAAACTGATGTTGGGTTACTGAGGGTTTCAGAATCACTGTGAGGTTTTGAAAATAATTTTGAAAACATATAAACAATCCCTGACCCTTTTTTGTGTTTGAGAGGCTATTGCCACATTCTTTTTCTGTGTAATAAAACTAGTTAGAAGATAAAATGATTTGGTTCTCCTATCCTGACTGTTATTATTTTCAGAAGTACTGTGAGGATAAAACCAAAGCCTATTATTTAATTTTAAATCAATGAAAAGAAAGTGAGATAACAGTTGCATGTGATGTCTACAATAGACCTATATCTTGCCTGTTTTAGAAAAATCTCGAGTCTGAGACAGCGGGCAAAATCCAAACAAAGGGTCCTCTGCACTTTATGAGAAACGTTCTCACTCTCTCTGATTAGGCCTGTTCTTTTCTGTTTGAGCAGACATGTTTAGCTATGCCTGATGCATACCAACAGAAGAGATTTATATTCTGGAACAAATGTCGGAGCCGACAACTGTTTCATGTAGTATCTGTATCCATAATGGAAAACCTGTGTTAAATCTTGCATCATGTTATCCTTTGGCTCATGCTTAACTCCTATTACTCTTAATAGGAATCAAGTGTGTTAAAAGGATACAAAATTCTCTGACGTGACGTTTTGGAGGACGCAGCTTTTAAGTGCCACGCTTTGTGGGGTGCCTTCTCTATTCTGACCAGCGGTGAAGAGCTTTTGTAGCATTATACCTGCCTGAATTTTGAAATACCAGGCACAAATAATTGTTTTCTAGGAGAAGATAATGTTGCCATCCTGGCATTTTCTTTAGGGGCTGAATGGAGTGCAAATCCTTTGGAAGGGCAAAGCCTTAGCAGTGGAGAATGTGCAGAGAATTCTCACAGCACCCTTGAACACTGCCACCATCAAACAGGAACTCCAAACTCTTTTCTCCTCAGCACTTTTGTTCAAAGCCCTCCCTCAGGGAAGTCATGGAAGGAGGGGAAGAGGTAGAAAGACTTTTCTCAGTCCTTTTTCTGGCTGCCTGCTTGGGTTTTGCCTTTCATCTCTCTGTATCTCTTTGATGCAGGTACGTAGGCAGTTCCACAGAACAGTACCGAGAGAAGCCCTTTGTTATTTCTCTGCCTTCTGCATCTGCTTTCTCTTTGGGCCTGTCACAAACATCACTGCTGAGTGCAGGGGGCAGGGGGCTGCTTTTTCAGCACTCCAGTGGCAAATGGGAGGTTAAAGGCATTCTTGTGCTTCTCAGCAGTAAAATGGAGAACCTAAATTCTTGTGTGATGTTACAGTCCTATGCATCCCTTAAAGGTGCTAATCATCAGCAATTCTGTCTTTCGTTTTTTAATGACAAAATCTGTTACATTTTTAGGTTACTAAATATTACCTTTATCGCCTGAGGCTTGTCTTTCATCAAAATAGAGTTTGGTTTGTCAAATTCAAGCTACAGTTTATTCCACATTTCTTGCAAGTATTTGTCTAGGCATGTGTTGCTCTGTGCAGTAATGTGTTTTGTGACACCTTGTGTTAATATATTACCTTGCAATCACAGTTAATATTTAAAGCAAAATTCTTTTTTGTTGTAGCTGTTCAGAAATTTGTGGGTTCATTTCCAAATGCAGTCATTTGAATCTTTATTGAGGTGTCTTGGGAAGTTGAATTGCAAGTAATTTCATGATCAGAAAACTCAGTTATTCACTGTATCTATTCATATCAATCTGCTGACAGAATTTGGGGTTGATTGGCAGAAAAAATTGTATGGCATTTATGTTCCTTTTTTTTAACTGATGAAAACCACAAGCTTGTGTAAAAATATTTTTCAAGGATAAATGGCTGGTAATGACAGGAAAAAGGAAAAAGCTACAATCAAGATCCAGTGTGATTCAGGAGATCTGTTAATATTCTAGACCCCTTGGAGAAATGAAATCATAAAATACCTGTTTTAACTCAAAGTTGTAATTTTAATCCTTTTGCCCATATTTTTATGGCATCTCTTGAGAAGCAGTAGTTTAAATCCAGTTAGATAATTGTGACATTAATTTAATCAATAAAGAATGAACTCACAAAATTTACTTGTGGAATTGCAACTGATGCTTTGAGAGATGTTTGCACTGTGACCAAACACAAGTTGCAAATTGTGAACGAGCTTTGTTGGTGTTTCATTTAAAGCACTTACCTCAGAGATCGATACCAGCATGGATCCAAGAATGGTGGAGTTTGTCGGGCAGTTTCTTTAAGGTCTTGTGGACTATACTGAGTCTCGTTTTCTGGTGCTCTGCACAGTTGTGAATCAACTTGTTTGTTTGGTTGGTTGGCTAAGGAGACACCCAGCACACCTGCTAAAGCTCTAAGGTTGTTTTTAAAGCAAAATGTAGACTTACCTGGAGCCAGGTCATGTCTTCACCCCTGCACCTACAGGGTCAGAGTGCTCTCTTCTTTCCCTGATTTCAAAGTTACATTAATTACACAAACTGATTGAGTAAAGCCTTCATGGGTTAATGTGTGGAGATTTGCCTCTATGTACCTCTTAGGTGTCCCTGTGTCCCCAGGGTGTTTAGTTTAGCCTGGGATATCTTTTACATGTCTTCCCTGCCTGGGAAGTACTTTTTCCACTGCTCAGGGCTTTTGAGGGGTAACTTGAAGAGACCTCAGTATGGAGAACTTGGAAGTTTGTCTTTCTGACCACTTGAGCACGCTGATCTTGGACCTTGTGAATTTCATCTTTTAATCCATCTGTGTCTCACTTTGCCTGCACTTTCTTGTCACAGTCTGTGACCTGCGGACTGGACCTCAAACCACACCCCTTGTGCTGTATAAACCCCCCAGGCGCAAACTGCTTTTGATACGGCATTGCCTCCACAGGTTTCTCTGCCTTGAAACACATCCCATTTTCAGTGGCTGCCGTGAATTATCTGAACACATTTCTTTTGTTCCTCAGGACTGTGAGCTGCTGTAATTTAGACTACATGTGACACAGTTATCTGTCTAGCATTTAGAAGAAAAATACAAATTTCCAGTCAAAAGGCTCATACAACATTTTGGCAGGAAATGTGCATGTTCAGTTTGAAATACCATTCTGTTGTGATTTGAAACCACTGTTTACTGACATCCACCTGCACAGCCTGATTCAACCAACAGTGTTGCAGCAGAACTTGTTTTCTGAACTCAAACCACTATGACCATATAATCCTGATTTGATTTTTTTCAACAGCACACATTCTTTTAATATACCCTGTTAAAAATAAATGTGCCTTGTCATTGTTTCTGGAACAAGTCAGGCACATCACCTGTATCAGTCTGCATCTCAGACACGTCCCAGCGTGTGCTTCCGTTGCCGGTTGTGTGCAAAGTTTCAGAAGGGTAAATTTGGGAAAAGAAAATTAAAACTACTGCTCAAAGGATATTTTTTTATTCCTCTGGAGTGCAGTATTTTCAAACGATGAGGAAAATACCTTTCAGGAAAATGCCGTCTCTTGGGAGGAAGGAATAAAATCACATGAAATGCTAGTAAACTAGAAAAATATCAGCATCTCATGGGATATGGGATCCCACAGAAGCTTTGAAATAGTTTATTTCCAGAGCAAACTTATCATGCTTGAGGATACCACTGTGGAATACATGAAGTTAGAGGAAGGGATTTTGGGAAGTCGGCATGAACATTTAAATGAGTCATCCTTAGAGACAGAGAGGAATTTTCAGGAGGGAATTTATTAAAGTTCCTTTGTCTTTCGTGTAATAAACAACCACCCCCACAAAGCTGTGTTACAGATTTGTCCAGGAAGCTTTCATAAGCTTGCCTGCCTTATTTGTTTAGTACGGAAAGATTATCAACCCCATTTGTTCTTTATGCACTGGAATTTTGTGACATCAGGGTTGTTAGTAAATACACATTACATATTCCTGTCCTCTTGGGAGGAGAGATACATGTTTAAAAAGAAAGATTCTTATAGTCTATGAATTTTGGTTTTATGTGGACACCATTTTCTCAGTTCCATTTCTTGGATGGAAATAAATGTTTTAACCAGGAACCTATTTCCATTAATTTTCTTAATTCTTTCTGAGAAGAACCTGAAAAGCCATGAAGAGTCAGAAAGGTAGAGAAACAGGGACGTGATGATCTTGGATGAACTGATAACATCAGAATAGCCTGAATACTGAGGGAATGTAGTCACACTGTAAGCCTAGAGCCATCTGTGTGCTGCACTTTGTCCTTCATATCTCATTTTTGGAGAGCCCTGCAGCCTTTCCTCACCCCCTGGTAGGAGGATGGATGGTGTGTATACTTTGCACTTGGCTTGGTGGATTCTGGTGCTGCTGAGAGGGGAGAGAGCTGGGTGGGAATATTGCTGTAGGAAAAGCTGCTGTGGATGTGTTTGATGTGAAGATAACTGAAAACAAACATTTTTGAAAATGCAAAGGTTTTGCTTCTACTTCAAGGCTTTGCTTATAAAATGAAATATCTGTGCTAAATACTTCTGTTCCGTAGGAAATAAAGATCCTGAGAAAAAACTCCTGCCCCTTTTTAGTATCAGTGAGAGACTTTATGAAGAGCAGTGTTCAAGAGTATGTATTTCAGCACAGTGTTCAATAGCCTATCTAGGAAAGACTATGGATCAAAGGTTTATCGTTTAACTGTTGTAAATTTGGGCCAGTTCTTGTCCGTAGATCTCTGACTCTTTTGTTTCCACAGAAGTTAGCTCTATATTCAGATTTACTGGGGAGGGTGTGTGTTTTTTGAGTTCTTTTAATGTCAGCAGGTGTCAGTGGTTCAAGGATCAATGCCCCCTTAGCTTTTGAAAGGGAAACATGTTTTGTGTATACTTTTGATACAGTTGTTCTGATATAATTATTGAAGACCCCCTGTTTCTAACCATGCCATGTTTCTAATCCATGATCTTTTCTGAGGTGTTTTTCTGTGCCTGATTTTGTTCTATCTGGCAGCACCTGTTTTCTCCAGAATTGTTTTTCCAAGTCTTGGAGTCTTAAAATTATTCTTTACTTTTCTTCTCCTTCCAAATTTTTTCTCCATGTGGTTTGTTCATTTCTAATCCTGAATTTCTAGTGAAATCTTTCAATGGTGTCTTGAGATTTCTCTACAGATAGAGAAGGGGAAACAGCAGCTTTAGGTGTGGGTTTCATCAGTACAAAATAAAAAGAGAATGTTTAGAAAAAGCACCCAGTACAAGGTGAATTTTGATGTGATAAAAACATTTGGTAAATATCAAAATCGTGCCAGGGGTTTAGAAAATACTTGGCCTAAGAAAGGCAGGATCAGGATACAATGGTGTCCCAAGAGAATGACTGCCAGCGCTTATTTTTAGTTTTAGGAAAGCGCTGCCATTTTGGATTAAATCCCCCAGCAGCCTACTTTCAATGTGAGTTTTATATGGTTGTTCACAATTCCAGGTGACTTTAAACCAAATCTATGTTAGTATCTTTGTCAATACCATATTCCAGGCCATGCTTTGTTTCTGGTAAAGCTTTCCCAAGGCTCAAATTGTTGCTGGCCACTGCAGGGCAGGAGAAAGCATCAGGAAATGGATGCTTTCCAAGGGATGGCTTGGACCCATTGTGGCTTCAATGTTTTGCTTCATATTTAAAGCTCATCTCTTCTTCTGAGCTAACTGAAGTGCCAAATGTGATGCAGCCAAAATGATCTTTACATGACACAAGGTCCTCACTGTCTCCTGCATGCACAGCCTCTCTGTAAGCTCTGCTTACTTTGGGGTAAGGTGGTGTGGCAAAAATTCCTGTGTGGGGAAGGCTTTTCTTGCTTGTGGGCCGTTCTGGGTCATGAAATGTGTAGTTGTACATTCAGTGAATTTTAAACTTTCTGTTGTTGTTAGAATTTATCTTTTTTTATAACACAAGAGCAGAAAATGTAGAGGCTATGATTTATTCAATTTTTTTTTAAGGACGTAGGAAATTGCCTCAGGTGTTTATAGCCATCAGTCAACTGTAGCAAGAAGGGCTTGAGAGTCTTTTTTTGAAGTAGGCTGGAAAAGGGATAAAAAGCTGCCTGAGTTTATTAAACACAAATCTTCGTAAAGGAACATGGAAAGTGGATGTAATAAACCGTCTCTTTTTTACTGAGACATGGGAAGTCTCAGGGATTTTAAAGTGTCTGGTACTGAGTACTGCATAGGTGATAATTAGCTGAGTTGAAGAAATTGGAGATAGCTATTGATTAGCATGGTAAAAACAAGCTAAAGGAAAGTCATCAATGGGCTGTGTTTCCCAGGGAATGGTCGCAGCACCAAGCCTGACAGAGAAGCCTTTGGACATCCAGGCACAGGGTATGATTTTTGGGGCATCCTGTGCAGGGCCAGGAGCTGGATTTGATGGCCCCTGTGGGTCCCTTCCAGCTCAGGATATTCTGTGATTGTCTTGATCCTGTCTTAAGCACGTGGAAACAAGCAGCAGTGTCGTAAACTCTGATCTTGTGTTGTAAAACTGGGAGGCTGAATTCATCACAAGCAAGACTGGACAGAACAACAGAGAGGCTTCGCACAGGCGAAATTTACTCAGCCTGGTGGGGAAGGCTGTGGCGTGACCGTGTTGAAATGGTGGCACTCTGTCACATAAACTATACCAGAGTGATCAAAGCAAGTTTCCCCTCGGTCTTCTTGAGGTGGATCAGCTTGTAACACTAGCCAAGAGAGGAACATGTGGAAGATTTGGCTTTTTTATTTCAATTTATAACCCATTTGGGAGAGAAGAGAAGGAAATCTTGCCAATGGCTTTACATCCAGGAGAAAAAAGCCCTGGCCAAGCAATTGAGCAAAACGCCAACCAAAAAAAAAGATGAATCACCAAAAAAAAAAAGGCCAAACCAAACCACCACGTTTTGGTGTTTGCTTATAACAGCAGGAGATAAGATTGAAACTCTTTGGCTGAATGGGCATTCAGAAGATGAGCCTCTGCTTTCCTGCATCTGACAATGTGTTTCATGACTGTCTGAGCAAGGACTGAGCGAGGAAAGGATTGTGGCAGTTCTTGCAGGGTGGCCTTTACTTAGCAAAATTAGAAAATTCAGTAGATGTGCTTGGAATTGCTATTGCTGCCCGATGTACTTACTTCTGTGGCACTCTGCTCTTGTGATGGGAATGTGAGCTCCCTGGGGATTTGAGTCAGTGTGGCAAGCTGCAGGTATTCCTTCTTGAAGACTTAAAGCCGGTGTAGCAACTACAGGTGACACTGCATTCATTAAGTATTTAATTCCTGGTTTAATGAGTGTAACATTTGAGTTTATCCACACACTTTTATTCCTACCTAATTGAGAATCTAAAGGATTAACAGGATGGGCACCAACTGTAGTACTTTTTATTCTCATATACAAAGGGTGCTTTCAATTTGCATTTTAACTTCAGGTCTGCTTTAACACTGATAATGCACAAAGCCCAGTGATATTATTACACTTTGACTCTGAATTACCAGATAAATGACTTGTCAGAGTTCATTTATGTTTCTGAATGTTTGGCAAAGAGTGACAGCTGCATGGAGATTATAATTCAGCAATGCATTACCTCAATGAAGGAAAGCATCTTCCCCTGAAAAACAAAATCTTGGGGGTCTAGATAAGGTGGTTTTAGATTAGAAATGTGATTGTATGCCAAATAAGAGGATTAGTTCTAGAAGTCAGACAATGCCAGAGGAAAGGAGATACAGTGACTTGCCTCCTTTTGAGCTACGAGCAGAATTTTGAAGGATCATCAGGCACCTGTACTGGAAAAAGTTTTCTCCCCTGTTACTGATATTGTCTAAATTCAGTTTTGTCTTCAATGTGTTCTGGTTTGCTCTTTCTTGATATGTGTGGTCTCTGCTCTCTGCCAGTCAACGTGGTGTGACTTGTCAAAATATCCGAGAAAGAATGAAGACAGTAATTTAGAAATATATGATGGCACACTGATGAAAAATAAAACTTCTATATCCCTAATTCAACATCCTTTAAATGTGGGGGAGATTTATTTAAATTCCAGGCGAGGGAAAAAAAAAGATAGCAAAAGCTAAGGAAATGCCTACTGCCTCTCCTGGTCTTCTTGGCATCATTTCTTGTATCATCTCAGGGCTACTTTGCCAAAACCTCTGTGTGCAATGAATATTATCTATATTTTAACATTTCTTACTTCTCCCAACATTTGTAAAATTTTGGATGTTGTTCCACAGCCTTTGGAATGGGAGAATAGTGCTGATTCTGTCCGTTAAAAAGCACCCTCTGATTACTGGATTTTCAGCCTTAACTATATCAATTTGCAAAGAGAATTTTATAATTATGTACACTCATTGCTTCAATTCACAAAAGACATGTGTGGCGTGTGGAAATTAGAGCTCTAGAGATAAGAAACTCCCCCTCCCCCACCTAGGATGAGTAATTAGAGGTGCTCATTTAGTGGATCAGTTCTCAATTATCCTTTAAGTGTAAGTATTTGAGTTAGATATGTTCTTTTGTCTAACGTGACTGAACATAATTTAGCTTGGAGGATGTGAGGTGTTGGCTGCTGAAGGCAAACTGACAGATGACATTTCTTATAAATCGTATTTCTGAACATGAAACTCACTACGTGTAGCCCATGTTTATCCTGAAAGGGAGCTGGGAAGTCAAAGCAGAGCTAGGAATATATAGCATTCTGTGGGGAATACTTCCAGGGATGTGCTGGGTAGTTTCAATTTATTATAATGAGGTTTTGGTGTAATAAATACACATAGTAAATTGCACAGGAGGCATTGGACAGGATTGATGGTGGCTATAACAAAGCTCTGTTTATGGATAGGTACATAAAAAAGATCAGATACTGCCACTCTCTAATAAAGACACCCTGCTGCTGAGAGAAAAATCTCTTTCAAAGAGTTTGATTACTGGAAAAAAAGGAATCCACATAAACCTATTTGTGTGCCTATTTATGTGGGTTTTCTGCTTTGCTTTGGTTTAAACATCTTGCAGTGTCTATGGGCTATTTTGTGAATGTTTTCACTTTCTGGTGAGTGTCTGTTATTTGTTGTTTTAATATTTTAAACTCTGACACTTGCTAATGCCTTGTACTTGCTCAGTTTCATCTTCATTTTTAAATATTCTGAACATCCAGTAAACTACACTGCTGGAAAGTTTAACTGAAGTTTAGTAATGCAGAGGAATCTCTGCAAAGGAAGCTAGAGGGTAAATTTATAGCACACACACGGCTCTGTCACATATGGTTTGTCGGGTTTTTTGTTCCATTGGGGTTTTTTTAGAGCAGGGTAGAGTCACCCAACTTAATGGGTGCAGGTATAACCTTCCCAGCTTCAGGAGATCTTGAGCACCACCAGTCTCTAAAATCCCCTGTTTAAGAGACAATGAATGAGACCTGAGCAGCTGGTGCTGGTGGAATGCTCTCAGAAAGGTCAGGCTGGTTTTGGGTGATGTGATTTGCCTCAATCCTTTCTTGCCATGCTCCCCCTTATTGCAGGTTTAGCTTGTCTAAAACATTAATTTAGATTTCTCTTATAATCCTTATTGTCCTTGGGGATGTGTGCTAAGCTGTCTGGTTGCTAATCTATTAATCTTATTTGTAAATGTTTAAAAATTGGACTGCACTTTATCTATAGCACCCTTATCACAAAATTCACCCAACACCAGATAGAACACGGAGTGCTGGATAATGAATTTAACAGCAAAATCAGCACATGTGCTTCTTTTGCATATTGCATGTATATGATTTTTTTTTTCAATGTCAAAGTTTCATACTCTAAACCAGATGTTTATGTCCATAAAGCCATAAAGTTTTAGGCTGACAGCCTAAAGTTCACCTTTGAAAAAGCAGTAAACCACTTATCCCCTCTTCTCTTGTTACCAGTTTATACCACCTGCTTTTCCTCTCTGATATTTCTGGTTGGTAGCATCAAACTGAACGAATGGCAACCATTCTCAGCTGGAAAAGGCTGCTTCTGCCTGAGAATAAAAAAAGCTTCTGAGTCCTGATTTGCACCACCTCCCCCCCCCGCCCCTTAAATGAATTGACCTAGAAACAGGTTCCTCCTTACTTCACACAGAGGTGCTCGTTGTAGCTGAGTGATGAAAACAGCAGTAAGCTGGGAATTCACCCCATGCCTTTCTGCACTCTTTTGGAGCGAACTCAGGTGTTTGGGGTCAGTAAAGCCTGAGGCAGGGCGCTGGGTGCCGCACTCGAGGCCTCCAGTTCTGGGCTGTGAGTGGCACTGGTTCAGACTGGGCTCTTAAGCGAGTGATCAGCTTGCACAGCGCAAGGATTTCTCAAGTAGAGCTGTGTCAAAGCAAGGGTCTTCTGTGATGGACAAAAATACGTGGATATTTTGGTTCAGAACTCTTGGTTTTTTGATAAAAACTTGACTTGCATGGAAGGATAGAAAGCCTGAGGTGACGTTTAAACCCTGCAATTATGCTCAGTTATCATGTTCTCTGTCCCAACCCCCTTCTAATCACTTAGTTTAAAACCAAGCTTTATCAGTAGATTTATTTTCCTTTCCAGCCCCATTTCATACCAGAGATATAAAGCAGAATAATTAAGCTTTTTACTGGTCATTTGCTGTTGTTTTGTACAGATTTATTTCAGCTAAGTGGCTTTCAAGTGTATACAAAGAATGATAAGAGAAGGTTTTACTCGAGCACTTAAACTATAAACCATCTGTCTGTGAAATGTGGGGTTGGTTTCCCATCAAGTTTTTTTAAATCTTACTGATTGCTTAAAAGCAGCAGGATGAAGTAGGGCATGGTGTAATATTCTTAAATAGGTTTGTCATGGCTGCAGGGAGTTTAAGTTTTGAAACTGGGCCTTCACTTCTGCTCAGTGCATTTCTGTTTCTCAAATGTGCAAAGTCAGATTGGGTTGTGTATTGGGTGAGATATAAGTAAACTGCTCAAGTTTTAGGCTCATCTGTGCCATAGGTGACCCTTTCTTTGTTATTAATTAGCTTGGAAGCCTTTCTTATGCTTTTTCTTGTCTTGCTTTGTTTCCATGGGCTTTTGTGTGTAGATGTACATCCTCCACAATAATAAACAAATGCATTTCTCACCATACAACTGAAATAATTGGGAGGCTTGATGCATAGTTATGCAAAGAAAGGATGGATTTCCTTCTCTTTGGATATAATATATATATGATATTTGGATGTATATTTATTTGGATATATATTGGAATATGTGGATATAATATATATATAATACATATATATAAAATATAAAATTCCTTTATTTAATTATCTATCATTAACACTAATCCATGATATGTGGATGTCCTCACATAAATGTTGCTTTGCATCTGGATGTCAATGACACAAGACATTGTCCCTTTCCATGTTCTCCTGCTGTAGCTACCTTCTGTAAATCTGTGTCATGCTTCTAAAGAGAAATATGAAAAAAATCTGGTTTTATTCCCAGAATAATTCACTATTTGGAAGGGTGAAGCATATATTTATATAGCTTCTATGAATATAGAATCCTAAAAAGGCTTTTAAGAAGGTGGAGGTCAGCCAGTGGCCCAAACATCTGGATCTGGCCTTTTCCAGGGTTTGGTTCCTGCACTGCTTGTTCAGATTTTCACCTCTGGCTTGGCAAGTTGGCATCAAAGTGAGTAAAAATTTGAAAACAATGGTTATAAACATTTTGTAGCCTGTGCTGAGAGTTATCCAGGGTGGAAATTACTGATTGGCATATTTTGGAAAGCAGTTAGGCGAGTATCCGGGCTTAAGGGGAAGAGTACTGTAATATGTAACAGCTGAAAGACAGAGGCTGTTTGCAGTTCATCTGAAAATATATGGTAATTTTGCAACCTTCATTATGACAATTTCACCATGGGGAAAAAACTCTCATTATATGAGCACTGACATGCTTTGATTAAAATTTTAAACATGTCTGACAAGTGCAAATTTTCCCACATTTACCAGCATGTGGAGAATCTGCAGGGGGTTTGAGGACCTTTTCTGATAGATGAATAAAGTGTATTTTACTAGAACTTCTTAATGAAGATGTTCTATCTTCAGTCTCAAATTTAACTTGAACTCTAGTTACCCTTACACTTACCAGAAAAGGGTGTGGATTTCAGCTTCCACAAAACAGCTCTTCATGTACTTGAAAGTGCAGAGAAAACTTATTTTCTTGTCACTGGAGAGCAGGGCTGAGTCCTCACAGAACAGTCTCGAAAATGAAAGCACTGAATGTCTGGATAGGTTTTAATCCCTGATTTTGCAGGGATGGTGTAAATGTCTGCTCACACATCCCTGTCATCTCTGGTTTGACCTCATCTGGCTGCTCCTGGAAAGTATTTGTGCTCCTGGGGATGACTCATGTGCTGAGTGCATTGCTTGAACAGCAGTCGTAATGCAGTAATTTTACCTTCTTGAAGCTTAAGAGCGAAAGCAGAAGGACTAAACTTGCAGTTGTTGCATGAAATGATGGGGAGGCCAAAAGTTTTTTGGAAGCTGGCACTGTTTGATGACGGGTGCAGCTGGGAAATAGATTGCAGTTCTTATCCTCTCTGCAGCAGTTGTGCCTCTCCGGCTCAAAGGGAGCTTGAGCATTAGGCAGGATAAGCAGAAGGGCCTTTAGTCTGTGTTTTCTGGCTTCCAAATATTGCAGTGGAAGCTATGCACCCCTGTAGGGAAGAACCTCAGTAGAGAAGGTTAGTGAAGGACTGGTTTGCAGTTCAGTTTGGTTGTGAAAACATCTTCTTCTAAAATATATCAGGTGTCCCAGAATGAAGATGTCTGTGGACCTATCAAGCATTCAACAGCAAAAGAGAGAGCATAAAAGATCCAAGCCCCTGAATACATAGCTTGGTAGTAGACAGTTATCTTCAAACAGCAGAGTCGACGTGACCTGCAGCTGGGAAAGCCCACAGGTCTTTCCCTGGTGGTTTTCAGATGAATCTCCTCACTGTAAGAGAAGTGCTCCCTTGGTTCCCATATCAGCTGGAAAGTTTAAATTCCTTCAGTGGTTTTAATCATGGCAAAGTGTGAAAAGTGGTTAGGTAGACTCCTGGATGAAAAATTCATCCAGAGTTAGCTAACACAGAAATGCAGATGTAATGTCTGATTGAGCAAGTCCTGAAGTTATGGATTTCTTGATCAGGACAAATATAAAATTATATTAATATCCATATGTTTATTTTTTTAAGCACTTGTTGTTAGCTGCTGGTAGGCACAGGATGTTGGGCTGGGCTGTCTGTACTCTGAGGCCGTGCAGCCATTCTTTTGTTCTTAGCAAAGCTGGGTCTGCACCTTCCTGCTCTTCAGCTTCACCCCAGGAATGCCAAGTTATAGATAATGCAGGGGGTACAAGGGGAAGGTCTGCCTACGAGAAAAGGTTATGCAATTGAAATTCCCAAGATTAAATAACTCAGTGGTGCACTTCTCCTAGGTCGATTAACAAGCCAGTCTGTTGAAAGGCCTCAATGATGCTGCCTTTAGACCCTGCTGGCAAAAAAAATCCGTAATTTTTTCTTTGTGGTAACAGTTGGAGTTCTGTTGCATCAAAGCTGAGTTCCAGTACCTGATTGCTTTCCAAACCTTGTGCCTGTCCAGGCAGGACAACAGCCTGCAGAACCACCTGTTGTCTGGCATGTAAATACTCGGGGTTTGACCTTTTTGGAAGTTGCAGTGCAGAAATAAAAGTGCAGAACTTTTGTCTTGACAAATGCAATTTTTGTCAGCGCTGAAAATCAACAGTTTCACCTGGTCAAAAATGGTGTAAATTGGAAGTTGAATAAAACCCATTACCCTATTTGTCCTGGACTTTCTCTTCTGCTCTTTGTGTCTTTCCTTGCTCTTAGAAGGTTTCAGATTAATATCTACGCTTCATTTAGCAGGGAAGGTGTGTGGATTTTCTTTCTTTTTGAGAAAAATTGCTGTCTGTCAGCACCATGCCCCCTAAACACAGAGGCTTATCTGTGAAACCTCCTTACAATTATTGTGTAATGAATTCCAAGCAGTTCATTAAAAGTGAAAATCACCAAAGAGACCTTTTGGGGCTAATCATGTATGCTGTAAGGTTCGGTGTAAGCACAGTGTAATCTGAGCAGGCAGATAAGACCTTGTCTCTGTGGTAATCTTTTAATATTCTTCAAAGTGTTAAACAAAAATAGGATGAATATGAAATTTCTATAATTCTCATAAAGCTACATTGAATAAAGTGTTTCATTTTTGATTTGGGTGAAATTAACTGTTGCTGACAGGTCCATCTGCCTGATACAGGGAAGTGTTTAGTTATTTATATACCTCATCATATTTGTGGCAGGTTGAATAAAACTCGCCAGAAAATAGTTTGGATTGTGGGTTGGTTTTCAGTTCTTATTGTAGGAGTTGGCATCTTTTATTTTCTAAATTAAAACAATTTCCCATATTTTAAACTATTAATTAATTGAAGATTTCACTGTCATATTCTCTTTTTTTGTGTAAATGACTAAAGCTTTATATTCAGGCCTTTCTATTCAAAAGTATGAGCCCATGAGTTTATAAGCACTGGACTGAGATTCTTCATCTTTCAGGGAATATTCACAGTGCCAAATCCACAGCTGACTTGTCTCCTTACCTCCTGCACTGCCCTCTTGAAAATGTAATTTTTTTTTTGTGCTGAAAGTTGTGATATTTCCATGATCAGATTATCATAGACAAAAGAGGGAACAGGGAGGTAGTTTAACCTTTTTCTTTCTGGTGGGGAGGTGCGTTTTTTATTATAATTTTTAACTGAGATGGAGAGACTGTAGAATCTCAGAAATGTGCAAAAGCTGTGGGCAGAAGCAAAGTAATTGAATATGAAACAACATTTTAAAATCCAAGACTAATGGCTGTTACCTTGAACTGAGTATTTGTGCTCATTTCTAGTTCTAAACTGATTTCAGCTATGCAGGAAAATGACCTGCAATGCCACAGCTGACATTTCAGTCAAGATGTTTGTTCAAGAAACTCCTTTGTACTGAAGGTAAATAAATAAAACTTTGATTGAATATTTTTTCTGCTGTAAATATGTTTTCCTAAGTCTGTTACAAAGACATTTCTCTTTGTTGTTTTACCATGGGGAAAAAATGCCTTTTTGGTGAAAATTGAAATATTTAGACACATTACTAGGAAGCAAGGGCAACAATCTGCTGTTCTGCTTCACATATCCGTGTTAGTTCACTCAGGTGCTGAACCTCACTTGGGAGTCTGTTGTAGAGTATTAAAAATTACCACTGTTTTGAAGAACATAATATATGAACAAAATAGTATTGCTGTGGCAGGAAAGCAAACCAAGCATCTTTATCTTTTCAATACACAGCGAGTAACTGTTGAAAGGAACTGATTTGTGACTTGTTGAGAAGAAGTGTGATTTTATTACCATTCTTAACTTGTGGCTTTACGTAAATGTGTCTGTCTTGATGGGCATGCCAGAGTTATCAGAGCTTTATATGTCAAAACAAAGGTTTGCATCTTCAGCAATGGTCATTTGTAGCTCCTGCTACACATGAGATGTGATTGGAATTTGGAACAGAAAAGTGATTCTGATGAGGCAAATGGAAGCAATGTTTTCCTGGAGGTTTTCCAAAAGGCATTATTGGAGAAATGTGGGCAACTGAAACTTCCTCAGAACAGTTCTGCACCATATCTGCTCTGGTATTTGTGATTGTCTTAGTTCAAGACACAGTTCGATGGCAATTTCTCGGATTTAGGCTGGAGCTACATGCTAAGCTGGAACACAAACAGTGCAAAATGAGAGAAAAGAAGACTAAAGGAAAGCAGAAATACATTACATACTTCCATGTTTGTCATACATCTTTCGTATTTAGGTTTGATTCCAGTCTAGAATGCATAAAACAAAAATATGAAACTGTGTTTTCAGCTGAAATATGGATTGGCTCAGTACAAATGCTGACAAGCAAATGCATCATCTTAGTGTTGCATAGTGCTGTTAAGGGTAAAAACATAAAGTCATTCAAAAGTCCCTTTTCCATGTCAATAATTAAACCATGCAAATTTATACAGAAATGGAACTTTTTTTTGTTTAAATATATTAAACTGAGATGCTTCAAAATAAAACTTAACTACCAAACATTGCAAGATTCGATCTACTTGAATGTTTGTTTTGCTTTAGTGTGGATGGCTTTTATTGCTTCAGATGCACTGTCCCCAGTGGGGTTTGATGAATTTTAATTCATTTATCACTAATATAGAAATATGATATCTCAACCTTCATTTTGAAAACAAATGTTCTTCCTGTGTGGACTTGTGAAGTGGGCTTGTTTTCTTGCAGTTCTGGTAGATCTTATTTTATCTCTTCCCACTTGAATAAATCCTCCTTCTGCACAGACTGTTGAAATTGAGAGCTGGTATGAAAACTGTTCACGTCAGTACCTACTACAGTGGCAATAATTCCCTTACCTCTTCTGGATGTTATTTAAATGATGCATCACTGATGCCACTGGCCTTTTCACAGGCATGGCATGTTTATGCTGTGGAGTAACCTAGCTCTTGATTGAAACACAAACTTTTCCTCATGTTTGATGTTATAACGGAAATGTGGGTTTTCCATCTCCAAGTAACTTTTGCTTGATTCAGTACTGTAACGTAGAATCCTTTATTATTCCAGTCTTCATCTGCTTCATGTTTAAAATTCCAATCCTTTCCTTTGAGTGTTCCTCCCAATTGTGTTTTCCAAGAAATTTCACTGCGGCTCTTGTCCCACACGTCTGGGTGACTGGTGAATGAACTAAACAACATAAAGTACTTCAGGAACTTCCCTTGGCGACATTCAGCATTGTGAGTCTCCAAAGGAGCATGTCACCATTCCTTCTTTGGTGAATTTGTCACTCACTTTAAGGAACTTATTCTAATTTATATCATCTTCATTTCAATTATGAACTTTTAATTAGATTTTTTTTTCCCGCAAAGAAATAGGTAAGATTGTTTTCTCAGTTTTGTCCTCAATGCTGCTTAGGTGTTGTCCTATTTTTACCTCTTCCCTATCCTCCAGTTTTCTTCTTCAACACTTTTATTTTAAAGCTTTTGGGGCTGCTTAAAATCAGCCAGCCTGACTTGTATTTACTTCCCTCTTCCCACCTGCTTTTTTGCACTGTTGGTTTTATTTTAGGATGATGCCGTGTTTCTCCAAATTTATTATAAAATATCTACCTTTGGTCTACAGTTTTATGTGTTGTTTTGTCCAGATTTGTGGGTTTGGAATTATCTGGTCAGTGTGTTGTGTTTTAAAGATTTGCTTGCACATCAATTTTGGGATTATTATTTCTATCCTTGCCCCTGCCCCTTTCCTCCATGTTCACCATCATCTGCTGTGTACAGAGTGTTTTATTGCATGGCTTCCATAAGTTATCTCTAATTATTGCTGCCTCATCATTGTGCATGTTTGCTTACTACTTTTTTTTAATGGCTGAATAATTTTTTGCCTTCATTTTTAATGCAGTGTTTAACTTAGTCTGCCTATGTGCAATTTTTGCTCTATTTGTAATTTTCTTCATCTTTAAGACATAATATTGCTTGGTAAGCCATTCCTCTGTTGGTTTATAAACCCTCTGCATATCCAAGTGTTCCATTATAATTCCATTTTATAAGTCCTAGGATGTCAACAATAATTAAAAAGATGGATTTTATTCATTACATTGCTATCAGGTACTGAACATTTTGGGTCTTATGAGAGCTATTTTGAAAACACAAAGATTGTGCCTTTTTTTAAGTTGTTCTTTTTCTGAACAATCATGTAATCAGACTTCTTGAAATCCTTAGACATAGATAGTCATTAATTAAATGGAAGAATAGAATGCCCATGAGGAAAAACAGCAGACTAAATTTCATCCTGACTGAAGCTAGGTTGATTACAGTATAAAAGGTATTTCATGGAGGATTCTTTTTCCGAGTATTAAGTCATGGAGGGCAAGGGACTGAGAAGACAAGAGTGATTCTTGCTTAGCACCTTGTTCAGGGGCTGCAATGAAATACCTTTCACTGTCCAAAGTCATCTCTTGCTCCTGGACTTTGACTCAAACCCTCTTGTTCCTTCAGCTTTTGAGATACAGAAGTCAAACCCGTGTGGGCAAAGCACACACTTGGTGTGGTTTTCATGTAGAACTTGTCTGTTTTTTTTTACCTCCTTAATTCTGACCTTCCTCCTTATTACAGACATTTATTTAAGAAAAAAAAACCCAACAAAGTATGAGAGTAACAGGGAACTTTGCCTTCCTGTTCACAGTAGTTGAAAAACCCTGAAATGCCTGAGCAGCAGGGAATTTCCCTGGTGAAATCTTTTTTTCATGCTTTTAGTTTTCAGCGGCAAAGCAAATAAGTCTAACAGCCAACAGTGAAACCCTGTCTTTTGTGTTTTAAGTACTGATACATGGAAGGGTATGGTAAATTTTGTAAGAATAGGTTGTCACCTCTGATCTCTCCTTGAGGATTCTTTATCTTGTCAATAAAGATAAATTGCACTTCTTGGTGCTTCTGAGATTTTGTTTGAATCTGGTATTGCTAAACCACATAGGGCACTCAAATTATAGCAGGTTTTCAGTGGGGTTCACAGGAACAGGCTTTTTACTTTCCCTACACAGCTAAAATTGTCTCCATCTCTGTATTTTTTATTCAATCTTGCTGATATTTGTGAGATAATTTTCCCTTTTAGGTTAACACAACAACAACCCAGTCATGCCCACAGACTGTGGCAGAGGCTTAGCAAGGACATTTTGCCATTTCTGAGGCCTCCCCTGTCATGTGGATTTTTAAACAAGCTTCTCTTCCTAGTTAGACCCAGAATCCTCCTGTGTTTTGAGGTCTTTGACATAATATTAGCCTAATATTTAGTGAATCATTAGGGTGAAAAGAATACTGGCAGCAGGCTTATTAAAGTCACTGACACTTCACTATTTATGACTTCAGGGTAATAACGTGAAGTGCAAGTTTCATGTAATTCCCCATTCTGTTTGTTTGGGGTTTTTTCTGAATGTGTGATGAACAGAATCGAGAAAGAGAAGGTGGTTCACCAGTAGAAAGAAAAAATAGCCAAAAGCACAGATAAATTTCATTTTAGTGTACATAATCTGCAAGAAATTTTAGAAATTTTGTCTTTTTCTGAGTAAGAGTTGACAATATTCAAACATAAAATTTCTAATATAGGGCGTGGATCAGAAGGCAGAAGGTGTGGATCAGAACCTGCTTCTACAAACTTAGATTCAGTCCAAGTTCAACTAGTTTTTATAAAACTGAAAATATGAAGGTGTTCACTAAACCTTTGGGCTTTCAGTCACTTAAATTATTCTGCTTGACTCTTGTGCCAAATTTTCTCTGGTAAACATTAATTAGGTTTAATTCTCTGGATTCTATTTGGAGATTTTTTTTCCAGTTTTTACCAGCTGGTTCAACAATTTACAGGAGATTATACCCATACAGTCTAGGTGCAGTTTAGGACTGGGACATGTGTGGGGTTTGATATAACCAAAAGTAGAGTCTTGTAATGATTTTCTTGCCTCCTGTTGTATCAAGTGGGAGTTAGAAGAGTTTTATTGAGTTGTGATTTTTTGGTGTCATATCTGAGTCTGAAGATGAACCAAAGGATGTGTTTGCTTTGGGTTTTTTCATGACAGTGTAGGATACAACTTATGGGAGGATCATCTTCTTTCCTAGTTTCTTTTTTTCTCAAAGCAAAGAAGAATCACAGAACTGTTTAGTCCACCCCCTGCTCAGACTTGTCCAGGACTGTGTCCAGTCTCCAAGGATGGAGAGTCAGCAACCACTCTGGGCATCCTGTTTCAGTGTTTGGCCACCCTCACGGTAAAAATGTGTTTTCCTGCATTCAGATGAAAATTCCTGCATTTTAATTTGTGCCTATTGCCTCTTCTCCTGTCACTGGGCACAACTGAAGAGAATCAAGCACTCAAGAATGTCTCATCTTTACTGGTTAGAGGGAAAGAGTCACCTTCCGCTGCCTAGGGTAAAGAATTTTGGGAAGTATATTTAAAAAAAAACAAACCAAAAACACCCACAAAAAAAAACCCAAACAAAAAAGTTTCATACACACAGAACTTGGACAAACCACTTTGTCACCCCATTCCTCACTAAAAATAATAAAATAAAAGAAGACAAGGAAGGGAGAGACATCCTTACCATTTTATGATGACTATATTGTGCTACTTCCTCTCAAGTACTCATTCTCTCAGAAATTCTAATCCCTTTATCCCTGCAGCATTTTTGTATGAAAGTTGCATTAAGTGTATCCTGAGACTGCATAATGATTCCAGCTGGATTACTAAGGGCATGCAGTAAGCCTGTTTCATGGGGGAAGCAGGGCTGCCTAATCAGTTCCTTTAAAACCCTTTCAGTAACCCCTGGAGTTTCACTTGCCTTCAGGTGCCTGGATGTGACCTCCTGGAGAAATTTCAATGTGTTCTGTATTCTGCACATGTTAATATGTCAGCAACTTCAGCTTTAGTGGCTGGCAATGGAACAGCTTTTAAATAAAAATGAAAATCGATTTTCATTTAACAAGTAAATCATATTCTTGTATAAAAAAAAAAAAGCAGCAAGCTATTCAAAATAATTCTGTTCCTTGTGCTACAACTGCATGAACATTCTCCAGCACAGCGTAGCTCTCTGCCAAGTGTTATTGTGACATTTGCAGTTTTTGTGCTGAACTTCAAAGTTCAGGATCCACCAGGTGTCCACGCTGTTCACCTGAGCCAGGCAAGCAGTTTTATTCAATTTTCTATTAGATTTGTATTTTTTTATTTTTTTTTTTAAGGGGAGGGACTTTATTTGCTTTATTGTGGCTAACTGCACTTTTATGACTGGAAAACATTTAAATACTGCTGAGTTTGCAGATTGCTGTAGGGGAGGAAGTGTGAGTGGCATTCTTAATGACTCCATATATTGCAGTCCAGCACTGGAGCTGGCCCCCTTGCTGTCTCCTTCTCCATTCCCTGTCCCAGGAATCATTTATTCTTCCCACAGTGGAAATGCAAGGAATCCTCAGTGTGTTGCACAGCTGGTGTAACAGAAGATTAAGTTGCCCATACACTAAACCCAGTGATTGATAGCCAAGGTTTTCACCTAGCAAAGTGCAGTTTTCTTACATAATTGCAAGAATTATGTGCAGCACTAAATCTATTCCCTGACTATGAATTGAAGGGTTTTTCTGACTGAGTTATGAAAGAAATTAGAAACTAATTTGTGGAAACAACATCTGTTGTACACAGGCAAAAAAAGCTCTTAGAAGAAGGAAAGAGAATTTATTTCCCTCTGTTTGCAGTTATTTATAAGACAAAAGGAGAAAACCTGAAGTATTAGAGTCAGTAGTTTTTGTGCAGCACATGTTTATGTACACAATCTTATTTGCTGAAAAACAAGGGCTCTTGTTTTTAAATACACCCAGGGATATCAGGCACAGGAAAGATGCATCGAGGAAGATGCAGAGAGTAAGAATCCATTTCCGTATCTCTTTGGCACATGGTCTGTGGAGCTGGTGAGATCTTTGCCATTAATGTCACAGACCTGGGATGAGGTTACTCGGTAATTAGTGTTGCCAGAGACTGGAACGAAAATGATGAAGCCTGCTTGAGTTCTGGGAATTTGCCTCCCCTGCTTCCCAAGCAGGCTGATGTTTCCTGAAGTGGAGAGTAACCCAGCACTTTATACAGAAGAAAATGCTTTTCCATCTGCATTAGATAACATTTACCTAATTTTGGCAAGGTTGAATACAGTATCAAAGTAATTCCCTCACTGCCTTTTCACATTTCCAAAAAAAAAAACAAATAGCAGCTTATTGCATATTTTGCATTTTCACCTGGCTACCTGGGGCTTGCAAAGGGTTACCAAAGAACGAGTATGGAAATTTACCACATTGTGCACTTTTTCTTCTCTCATATTCCTTCCAAAGACAACACGATACGACCAGTGATACGAAAAATTTGGAATGTGTAGTGTCCTGGTGTGATGCCTATTGCAGGACACCTCACAGGTTATACAGGTTCTGTGTAATTTTTATTTACGCAAAGAAGGTGTCAAGGATATTGGAGGTCAGCTATCAGTCCTGGCTAATTTAAAGCTGGATGGTTTTTGCTGCAGCTACAAGTGACATTCATATTTGCAATGGAAATGCATCCTCTGAGAGAGTGCAAAAAGTCATTACCAGGATTTGAGGCATGAGAGGGGCAAAGATGAGGGAAGAGTCAAAAGTGGCAGCACTGTTATCAATCCAAGTGATTTTAAGGAGAAAAAAACCAAGGATTTTTAGTGACTGTGGCCCAGACAGAAATATCTTGGTTTACAAGAGAAAATGAATTCATTTTTGTTCTTGGGAAAGTAAAACTGATGATGAAGCATCAAAAAAAAGATACTGAATGAAGGAATAAACCATTGCATTATCTCACCAAGGTGCAGCAGTATCAAAATTATGTGTGGGATAAGAGTGAGGGCATCAGGGATCATGAGTGTGGCTGTGACTCAGAAAGGCTCCCTCAGTGCAAACACTTCAATATCTTTATATCTCTGGAGTCATCTTTGTCGCTTTTGCTGTTCTTTTCTTTTCTTTTTTCTTTTTGAATATTCTATCATCTGGCCCATTTATTTGAACATGGTTTTGCTTCTGCAAATGCTTGAGTCTCCTGTTTGGTTTGTGAGTATGATCAGGTACTGTTATTGCCAGTGATAAATGAACTAAATTATTGCTTCAAAAACGCAGGTTCCATAGAAAGCTGGAAACCCTTGAAATTAATAATTTCCCTGAAAATTCCAGCCTGGTACAGATTTCTGTGTTAGAAATGACAAACTGAAGTCAAGAGAAGCTGAGGAACTCTTTTACTTATGTGCAGAAATAGTGAAAGCTACTCTAGGTGTTAATTAGAGAAAGGACAAAATATTTGCTTCAGACAATGTGATTTCTTTTTTTTTCTCCCTCTCATCAACAGTTGCCTTCAGGATTTTTACCATTGGAAGTTTACAGGTTGCAGTTCTTCTCAAGGCTACTCCTTCCTTCTTTCTCACGACTTACATGACGACAATTTAGATAAGTACACTCAGCTTAAAAGAGCTCTGAACATTTACAACACTCATTTACAGGAAAATACATTTTGGCAGTGAGGAAAATTGCTGCCTACCTGCAGCAGAAATGTCTTAAGTGTTCAATTCAGGGGTACGGCAAATTATTCCTTGAATACTCTCCTGGTATTTGACGTGATTTTTTAACTCCACAGTCTCTGAGAAAGGTATTCAAAGTCTTGGGTGGCCACTCTAAAGCGTCTTTTTTTCTCCACATTTCTTTACTTTCTTTGAAGTTCACATGGAATTCTATATCAATATAAATGTAACATTTATAAAATTCATAAGCTTTTAAAGCTTCTCTGCTATTCTGTTTTTGTGGCTAATTATCCAGTTGTGCAGCTTCTAATGTCAAGTAGTGTCCTGTTAATGTTTAGTTTTCAGGTGGACAGCGGAAAATGTAGGAATCTTCTGTGATTTACTCTTAGTGTTATAATTGCCACTCCCTTGAGTGTTTCTTTTTCAGACATTGATTAGCTGCAGGATAGTATTTTTCAGAGTTCTCTGAACTAAATGTATAAGGAATACAAGTTCTAAGATACTTGTGATATACATAAATTTACAATTCCTGTGATGAATCCAAAATGAATTGCATAATCCATGTTGACTTGTGTAATAATTCCCTCCAATTTGCCAGATATTCAAATGAACAAACAATTTTTAATGCTATAGAGCCACAGTGATCTTATAGAATGCACAAGGAGGGGGGAAAACAAGAAAACCTGGTCTAATATTATGCTAAAATTTTTAGTCTTCTTACTCCTAGACAATAAATTAATGTAAGATCCTAGAGCTTGGGCATTACATATTAATATAGCAATATAAAAAGATATTGGCACACTTACTATTACCCTTAATTAAATAGCTGCAAAGAACATCTAAATATTGTAATATCTTTTAATACAGAGCTGCCAGATACCGATATGAAAATGTATTACGCTGGAGTTTTTCCACTGTACTTTGTGTTTAAAGAAATTCAAACAGTTACAGTTTCAGGCCAGACTTACACTTCAGACCTACACTTAAAAAAACCCTTTCTGGCACAAGCCTCCTCCTGATGATTCCTGATCCATGTGAAGATGGAACTGGATGGCAGTGGGAAAAAAGGAAGAGAAAGGGGGAGCCCTGCCTCTCAGGGGGCTCAGTTCTTCCACGCTGAAACGTTTCCTTATGGTCCATTCCTTCCTTGTTATTTACAGACAGATTTTATGGACTCTCTGCATTTTAGAGAGGAACATCTGCAGCCTCAAGTGCCTTCTGTGTTTTAGAACATTAGCAATATGAAAAATAGGCACTCTCAGAGATGCTAATAAAACAGAATGTCCTCCCCCTGCAATTCTAGGCCAAAATAGAGTAGCAGGAAAAACCTTGTCGTTTCATCTCGTGAGCTCTATCTCTGTGATACGTGTTCAGTAGGTTTCATTTAAGAAGCCACTGGGTTTGATTTGTTACTGGAAGGACTTGAAGGGAAAATGACTTACAAGAGGGGGAAAAATCCTTTCCAAAGATTGACAGTGACGAAAAGAGATTGAACTTTCTTTCAGTGGGACTGCTGTTCTTCAACCAGAACAGGTCTCTTTGCCCTCTCCTAGCCCCAGTATGGTTCTTCAGGAGCAGGCAGAATTTAAAAATATTTTTCTGTTCTTGATGGGAATATGCAAGCTCTGGTTTGAACTTAACCCATCCAGAGAGATTTACCAGTTCCAGTAATTCCCCATCTGGAAAAAAACAAAGTCTGTGATTTGTAGCTAATACAAGGGGTTTTTTTATTGTTATTCTCAGGGAATTAAAAAAAAGCTCAGAAAGAACAACAAAAGTGAGATTGAAGTCTCTCTAATGCAAGGTGTTAACACTTGCTATGCTTTTCTCTTGAAATACTCCGAGTTTTTGCAATGAAATATATACAAACTTATCATTATGTCCAAAAGCCTTTAGTTTTCTTTAATTTTAAACTTTCAGCCAGATAAGTTTGTTGGACATCTTCTGCCTGATTTGTGGCAAGTTTTATGCCTGCCAGAAGCCCACCAGGCCCTGGATTTCCAACTGGAACACAGATTCCCTGAGAGCATCACCATTCCTTGTATCTGCATCCTTCACTATCCCATCTGATTCCCAGCTGGTGTGAAGGAAGCAAAGCCTCGTCTAACTCCTGGCCTTGCTCCAGAAGCTGATCACACCTTTAACAGTGTTAGAGAAAAGTCTAAGATGTGGTTTTAAAGCTGTTATACAGTGTGAAAGTTATTTTTGATACCTATTCCCTTGAAAATATGCATTAGTTTATATGCTAAAGCCTTCAGGGCCCAGAAAATGAGTTTTATAAGTTGTGTTATCATTAATCTGTGTTCTGTGTTTCTGAATTTCCATGCTGCCTACTTTTTGAGGCTCTCTGCTGTTGTAACAGATTTGTAAATTGAAAATGAGATATTTGCATAAAATACAGTCTCCAAAAATAATAAAAATACAAACAATTAAAAATGTGTGCTTAATTCCTTTAGGATTCTTTTAATGTGCCCCGTATTACATGAGATAAGTTTGAATTCTCTGGGTGTTGCTTAGATGGGTAAAGCATTAGATGTGCTGCAAGTTTATGCAAGATTTCTCCTGGATAATCAGGAAAATGAGTTGCAAATTTGGTCCTTATGATAGATATTCATCAATATATAAAAATGCTGAATAAAAATATGAGAGCACCCATTCACAGGTAATGAAAACATTTCATCTTGCCCTTTTCTGTAATAGTTTCACTGAGATGGAAAACATTTGCTGTCTTTGTATATTGTCTTGCTTGGTTCTGCTGTTAATGTTTTGGTTTTTTTTAAATGTGGTAGGTTGTTTTCATCTCTGTTTTGTCAGTATTTATCAGTATGTTTTAAAACTCCAGAAGTTTCTCAAATCCTGCAAATTCTTGCCATCCTGGTAAGTTTTATTTAATTCTGTAGGTCCTTACTCCTCTGGAGAAGGAGCTACTCACCTGGGGCCTGTGCTTTCTGTGAGCTTAAAATATACTTGAGGATTATAGTGCTGCACCATTTTCTAATTTAACAGACAGGAAAACCTTCAAAGGTCTGGAAAACAAACCTTCCGGGGGTTTTGATGGTGATAAAGTACAGAAGTGGCCGTGGTCTCCTGTGAGACAGCATCGTGTTGAAGGGCAAAGGGAGAGTGGAAATTCTGCTGAAGTAGCAAGAGAGAAGTCTTCAGGGAAATGATGGGACATTTTGATTAAACCAGCTGAAGAACAAATTTCTCTTGTTAAGAGAGGTCGGAGGGAATTGTTTCAGCTTGCTGGTGTTCTCTCTCCTCCCTTTGGCTTCTCAAAGTAACTGAAGTGTGTAGAGGTTTTTTAAATTTCTTTCAAGATTTATGTGTCCATAACCTGATTAAAGCAGCAGCCATGCCGCACTGAACAATAGCTTATTATTCACAAAGGGGGATGGAATTTTTAGCTAAAAATATTATTTTCTGCATACTTCTACCATCAATTCTTCTAATGCTGTGTTTGAAAATTTTATTTTCTTAGAGAAATATTGGAGTAATGATAGTGTTAAAACTTGTTTGTTGTGTTGTAATGATGTGTCCCTATCAAAACAAGTGTGTCACAGTTCTAGTGAGTCTGTGCATGGAATGGAAAGAGGGTTGTGCCTCAAATTTGTGGAAGGTTCTTTTCCATGGAACACTGGCATGTGAGAAATGTCCTGGTAGGTCAGATCAGAGTTGGTTTTTTTGAAAGATGCAGGGGAGGAAAGATTTGTCCTCTGTGGCAAAAGAATCCTGTCTGCTAAAATGGAACAATAACAGGGACAAGCTGTCCAGCACCTCAAATGTTACATTGCACTGTCCTCATGTGAGCAGAGAATCGATTTCCAAGTGGGACTGGAAATAAATAAGTGAAACAAAACTTTATGTTTGGCGCTGCCCAAACAGGGTATATGTGCTTGAATTTATCTTTTCATTGGTTATTATTATTTAGCGACTGATGTTTTTCTTTCTCCTGGGAGCTGATGCATCTGTCTCCAAGAGAGACTGTTTATTAATAAGATTATGTTTTATTTGACTTGAGTAGTAATTCATAAAATGGAATAAATTGCTTTAGAAATATTCATAAAACTCTGAAGCCCCCAGCTATGGACACAATTCTCACTGGTATATTGGGATCCTTGAAATACATCTAATACTTGGGGTTTAATAGCTCATATAGTACAAATAAAGCTTCCAATACCTCATATAGTACAAATAAAAACTTATTTTCTGCCGTCCCCCACTCTTGTTTTGTAAGAGAGTTCAATCTTGCTATTAAAGTAGCAGTTAAGGAGTTAGGGATCTTGATTTTTATTTCCAGTTTTAACAGGTTATAAAGTGAAACGCTGAGTGCATATGTAATTCTCTTAAATTTAAGTTCTTTGATGCTGTTTCACATTTATGTGAATTATGGTTGTGTGGTTTGTGTATGGACGGCTTTTATTTGCTTCACTTGAATTCTCATTACTGTAGGTGAAGTTAAAGCTCAAATTTGTCTGATTTAATGGAATCATAGAATGGACTGGGTTAGGAGGGACCTTACAGATCTCTCTGATAAAAAAGCATAAATATATCAGAAATATATTGCTGACAATTGGAATAAACTGTCCTTTCTTAACAGTAATCGTCTCTCCACATTATCCAAATCCAGAAACAGGAAAAGTAAATGCCTTAAACACTCTTGTTTCTAGAAAGGAGCCTAACACAAGTAGCTCTGTGAACAGGAAAAACAAATTACAGCTCTGGTATTTTTTGTGTACAACTAAAAAAAATGTAGATAGCGTAATAGAATTTTTCTTGACTCAGGATAGGTTTCTTCATCTTATTTATGTGTGCCATGTGATATGATGGAATTTATACTGCAGCTTTTTGATTTGCAAAACCCTTTTTCCTTCCCTGAGAGGACTATATAGACTGCATTATCAGATGCCAAAGTATTTTTTAAAGTGGAATGAGAAAAGGTTGCTTTGCAAATGCAGGCAAATAGCCAGTTGTGGAAAATGTAGATCTCGCCAAAAATGTAGCTAAAGATACATAAAGGATGGAAACTTCTAGTTATTCAAGATATTTTGGGAACTTCTTTCAACTAGGAAACTAAAAGATGCAAAATATTCTTCACAAAGGCAAATTTTTCAATAAGTTTCTTAAGGATGGAGGAGAGTTATTTTTACAGCATTTCCCTTCTATAAAAGGAAATTTTTAAATAAGAAAAAATTGTCTTGAAACCTGGGAGCTTTACACTGAGTACAGTTCCCAATTTTATTATAAAATAGATGAGAAATGGAAAATAAAAATGCAATAGAAATTATATTTCTTTTAGACTAGTTCTATTAAAGTTTCTCTGTTTAGTTCTAAAGATAATTTATTTTAATAGAGCATGTAGATTTGAGTTAAGATAAATCTCCATTCCATTGCTTTAGGTCCTTCCTCTACAGGAAGCATTTCTTCCTCATGTTCTCAGCTAGTGAAGGATGGAAAGAGAACAGATTTGGATATTAACTGACATGCGAAAGGTTTCACAGCAAGTCAGCAATTAAATAAAACATATTCTGAATGATGCTACTGA
Source organism: Oriolus oriolus (assembly GCA_013400235.1). Lineage (NCBI taxonomy): Eukaryota > Metazoa > Chordata > Aves > Passeriformes > Corvidae > Oriolus > Oriolus oriolus. The sequence goes on along the minus strand of VXBT01008397.1, from coordinate 963,120 downwards.
TTTCTGTCCACATTAGGCCACAAATCTTACCCAAATGTGCCTGCATTTGCCTTCCAGAATGTGCTACATCGTTCAGTTGATGTAGCCGTGATGTGTTTTCCAATCGTTATTCCCAGTGATACACAATTCCATGGGTTTCTGTTGTTAATAATGTTCTAAGCACCCACTGTGATGCCCTGTGCTCACACTGCTCCTCTGGAGAGAAAAAGAAAATCAACACAGCACCTCAACAGATTTTATGTTTTGTTCTACTGTAGACTCAAAGTTCTTTTATCAGCATGGTTTTGTTTCGAGTTAAAAATAAAAGCAAGTATAAGATTTCATTCTTCCTCCATGGAACAGGCAATTTCTCTTTCTTTATTCATGCTCCCACTTCCTCCAGCATCACCTTGGTCCCTGAGTGCCAGTGTGCATGTTAACCAGAGCTGAATGTCCTAACACTTGAGAGAGGGGAAAGAAAAGAAGGCTTTTATGTTACTGTTTTATAAATGTTATATTGTTGTGTAATTTACCCTGATGCTTTCAGAAATTCTCTTGAGTGCCAGCATTAAAAGCTGTTATAATTTGCAATTATGTCAGCTGTGTGTTTTGCCTGGAAAATATTAATGTTTAAAATTCTTGTAAGGAGAACTTAATGTGTAATCAGCAAGGAAGTGTGTAATGAAAACACAGAAGAGTTGATACAAAATCCACGAGAGGAGGAAAGGCTTAGGTAGATATGTACCCATCCTGTGGGTGAACCAGAGGTTCTTCCAACATGAGTTAGTCTATAAGTCTATAAATTTATTAGGCTTTCTCCTGTTGACAGCTGAAGGAGGTTTTCAACAGCAGACAAATCTCAGCACATGATTCTTAAACTCTCTGAATTTGAAACAGAGCGATTTGCTTTAGTTTGTGCCTTGGATGATCAGTTTGTAAATACTCTGCAGAGAAAGCTTACCGACAGGGAGAATCTGAGATTTAATAAATGTTTGTCAAATGCTTTGGAGACCCCCAAGAAAATACATTATTTCTAGATTTTCCCTAAAGGCCACTTTCATTTATTATATAGGTCTGTACACTGGTTTTGTATTTTTACTAGTCTATGAATACAGTAATAACAAATGGGGTTTTTTTCAGGACAGAAAATCTCAAAGTGGTTCACACATGAGTTGCTGGACAGAAAAAATGCCCTTAATTTGTACTGCAAAAATAAAGATGGTGATGAGTATGTGTGTGTGTGTGTGTTTTAAAGGCTATTGCATCAAATACTCTGATCCCAGGCTGGACAGACACTTTTGAAATTATTTTAATTCAAGCACTTGTAAACATTGGACAGAGCAAAATGAAGATATAAAATGAAGACAGAAAGTAGTGAATGGGTAAGGACAAGGCCGTAGTTATTAATTATGACTGAAAACTGTGAATTAAAATTAATTTTATGAACTTCAATGCTTTTTAGTACTGTTCAATATAGATTTAATAGAAATGGTGAATTTCCTGTAACCTCAGCCCTTTGCAACAGTATTGTGTGCCAAGATCCTGAAAATAATCTAATTTAAGCATCAAAAGTGTGTAGTTTATTTCTGGATGGTTCACTCCTATTTTCTTTGTTTTCTCTCGAAACAGGAGGTCCTGTTTAGGCAGCAACATATTTGAGTCTCTTTTTAATCCTGATGCCTGAGATGGCCACCTAAAAAACAGAAACTGGACAGGCATAAGGGAATAAAAGTAGATATTTATTTGAAGGGCCTTCAAAAGTACACCCTGGGCAGCCAGAGGTGACACCTGAGATGGACCCCAGGTCACGAGTTCTTCACACTTTTATAAGTTTGGTTCATTTGCATATCAGGGTTCATTCTCCAGTTACAAGCCCAGTTAATGATGTAACTACCCCATGCTTGCCCTCCTCTTTAGAGGTCTTAGTTTACACATTTTGGGGCCTGGGACAATCTGGGTATCCTTGGAGAGCAAACCTAGAGAGGCTTTGTTATGTCTAAACTGCATAAGAGAACAGCAGCTAACAGGTTACAAGAAACTTCAGAATTACACACTAGGAAGTACAGGATTTGAAAAATATGAAAGTTAAAACCTAAGGCATCAATCCTAATATTTGATGAATTGCCCCTGAGATGCTGTTGAGTCTCTGCTGAAGAAGCTGGGGTGGCCAGCTCTGAGGTAGACATTCCCATTTATCAGATGAATCCCAGGATTAGTCATAGGCTTGTGATGATAAAAATTAGAAACTCACTTCAGAGCTCCTGATTAATTCTGACGCTCTGCCCTAATGAGACACAGAATCCTGCACACAGTGTTGCAGAGGATAAGGAACTCCATATTTGTGGCTTGGCTCTATTATATTTTAGCTCAGTGATGCATTTAAATAACTTGAGGTCTGGCCAGGCTATATCTAACGACTGATGTAGATTAATTAGGAGACTGGAAGTCTGTGCGTCCAGAAAGGATAGTGGGTTCATATTCTCTGTTTAAAAGAAATGAGATTTTAATCAGGAGGTTGTCTCCTTTATGCCTGTTTGTGGTCCAGGCAGATGGTGCACTAATCATCCTTACAAAGACAGCGTATTGAGCATAAATAATGCAAAAACCCCAGTTTGGAGCAGATTATTCATTATTTCTGTAGTCAGACTGCAGGAATCATTTCCTCCTGCCACCCTGTCATGCTGTCTGGGAGACAGAGTGGTTGAAAGAGCTGCTCCATCTCGATCTGACAAGCTGGATTTGGATTTTACAAATAGGTTTTCCTCCTTACTCCAAGTAGGTGTATGTATAATATATGTACTTCCATTGTTTACATTTAAATTGAGATCCATCTCACTTGATTATTCCACACTCCTATCCCTTATTTCATCTCAAAATATCTTGCAGTAGAAGGCTGGACAAAACTCTTTGATTTGCTTCCAGTGACAGAGAGAAGAGAGGCATTTCAGAACTTTTTGATTACACTTGAGGTCCCAAAATACTTTAGATCTTTTTACTCCCCCAAAGAATGTGTTTATAAATTTGTAACAGATACAGTGCACAAATCCAAGCAAAATATTCTGGATTTTGGAAGATTTATCTTCTGAGTGTCTGCCAGACCACACTAGGGGTCTAAGGAGTAAGAGGAAGCCCAGATAAGCCTTGTGGGCTCGCTGTGCTTTGCATTTCTGAGGAAAGCAGGAAATCACCCCACCTATACCTATTCCCAGCCTGGGAACAAGTTGTGGTATGACCTTCTAATGTGATGACTTGTTTTCCTATGAATGAGAGCAAGATAAACCATCTGTATCCAAAAACCCACAACAATTTCATGCAACACCTTGCCCTCACCCTGTTCTAGCCCATGGACTACCATGGAAGAGGGAGAGGGGAGGAAAAAAAGGTCAAGGAAGAGCTAAAATTAAATTCTTTTTGTAACAACTGGAATATGCTCTGAAGCACTTTTTTTTTTTGTGCCTCAGCAAGTGCTTTTCTAAGTCACAAGGGTTTGCTGCTTTTCAGATAGGATGGATGGGGCAGTTCTCTTGTTGATTGTGTTCCTCAAGCAGGCGGTGATTTTCCAAATCTTTCTAAGGAATTTGCATACTGAATAGCTGTAAGTTTATATGAGCTAAACAGCATCCAGTGCTTGGGATGATCTGACAATGAAAATTAAGGAAGTGCAGTAATTATTGTTCAGAGTTATGAAGTGATTGACTTGAAACTTGGATGCTTCCTTCCTTACAAAAATTTCAGATTTTAATGGTTTGGTTTTGTATCATATTTATCAATTCCTTCCTGCTTACTTCCTAAGGGGCCATTTTGTTAATGCATATCGGAGATGAAAATACCTAAAACAAACCCCAAGTTTGTAGTGTTACCAAATCTCTTTTGGCAGTTAATTAAAGGAGAGAATGAATGTACGGCACAGGAGAAGGTGACTGGATGCCTCAGGCTCAACCTGCCACCATGGCATTGATTCTGAAAGTAACATTCATTTTGTTGGTAAAATTCACCAGGCCTACCCCCAGTTATAAGGTGTCAGCACTGTCAATCTTTACAAGCTGAAAAAAACCCCTAATTTAAAAAGTACAGGTTCCCTGTTGATTCCCTCAGCAGGCTGCACATTTTGAGTAATACATCACTGGATCAGCAGCACTTCACTGTTAAGGTGCAGAAACTCAATTTGTTGGCAGTGCCGTGAAGTCAAGTACACTGTGAAACCGCTGCTCAGTGATAGCAAAAATAACTGTAAAAGCAGACTTTTTGGAAGGAGTTAGGTGATAATATGATATGTGCATGGTGGTTCAGTCACGCTTGCCTAAATTCAAATTTCTTTAGCCACAAAATTTAATATGCTACTACTGGGGTTTGCTTTTTCTTTTCCCCTTCAGGAGATCACACCTAAATGCAGTTCTGTCACCTGGTTTGGAAGAGTTAGAAAACTTCTGGAATGATAGAAGTGGGAAGAGGATTTTTACGCTCTCTCTGAGAATGACTGGCATTTCCCAGTGCCAACAGGCAGAGGATCCAGCTGCATTCCTGGCAGCCACTGCTGCTTGGCACAGCCCAAGGACTCCGAGAATGTGCAGGAAATGGTCAAATTGATGGTTGTGCTTCAGTTTTCCTGCTTGTTCTGTGAGAATAATAAAGCTCACTCTCCTCAAATGTGTGTTGAAGCTAAATTCCAATGTGCGAAGTGGGTGATACTCATTGAAGGAAACTGATGATAAGATGAGAAATACCTGAAAACTGGTGAGGAAGGTGTTTGAAGGTGGAACTTAATCAGTTTTGAACACCATAAAATTATGCCTTTCTGAGCTTGAATCACTGGATGCTCATTTATATTTTAGCAGGACCTAAGAGAGGACCTAGGTTCTTTTAATCACAATCTGCCATCCTTGTATCCTTTCTGCAATGTCTCTGAAGAGTGCTTGAGGTGAAATGAGGTCAAAAATTGGGCATTTTGGACACTGCTCGTATTAGAAATAGGACAAATGTGATACCTCAAATGAAAACTTTCTGGAAAAAATTTAAAGCCATGGTTCCAGATATGCCTTTGTAACTTTTTAATGTCAGCCAGAAGTCAAAATATATTCTGTGTTATTTGATGCTAAAATCTCCTAGAAACTTTTTTCTTTCAGGAGCTTGGTTATCTTGCTGGATACTCTTAAGCCAGTGTCATTCAAAGTGTCAGTACTTGATTAGGTGATCCCTTTTTCTGGATTTATAACCACATTTTTCCATAACCAGGACAGGGGAATTCAAAAGATGAGGAGGAGGTAAAGGCAGCTGCACTGGATCCTTGAGGAGGAAGTTGGACTGGAGATGCTGCTGTGGTCCATGATAGCAGCAAAGCTTCTGGATAATGAGGGAATGGGGAAACCCCTGTTCTCAACTCCCCTGCCATCCTTTCCCCTTCAGCCTTCCCTCTGCACCCCACTGAGCCACTTCACATCACTTGCTCTGTGGTTACTGTGAAGCTGCACTTGCACTGCTGGGAAGCTTTTGAAATACTGTGAACTTTTTGGTTTCTTCCGTGCTGCTTTTTGACTGGATAGCCCTAATGGTAGGGAAAAAAACTCCATGCAGTGCCTCATCATAACCTGCTGTTTAGGCATTGTGGGAGTGCTGCTCTGCAATTTCCCATCTCTCTTCTTGTGACTCCTCAGCAGAAGGAAGTCAGTGTGAGTAGCAAACTCCACATTTAAATTGTTGACACATGCTTAAAAGCAAAGCCTGCTGGAGAGTATCCTAGAAAACAATAGGACAGTTGCTCTAGAAAGATTTTTTCTCCTTCTTTCTTGAAATGAAATAATTTTCTTCTGCTTGGATTTTTTAAAGCAACAATTTTATGGGCACCAGAAATTTCCTAACATAACCCATTTGATAAAATAACCAAGCTACTTTTCTGTAAAGATGAAATGATGGAAGGGATGATATATTTAATACCTGATTATCTTCCATAAAATCTTTTTATATAATGATACTGCAGTTTAAAAAACCTCGTTAAAGACCATTAATGAAATACCAAGTCTCTCGATAACAATTCTAAATTATGTCTGTCATGAAATAGGACACTTGTTAGAATTGTCTTTACTTCTATACTGAATTCATAGAGAGGATTCTGAAGAGTGTTATTTTGAGGAGGAAAGTTTCTGTTCATAGTAAATCTTTTGCTAGATGAGGCATTTGTATAATACAGTGCATTTTCACTTGAAAGGCTGGAGTCTATGAATGGGGGTGTTTTATGAATGAGGGTGTTTTATTACAATGGAATACTGATAGTGACACTAATTTGATGGGATAATGGGATTCCCCAGAGGAGCTCCCCAGCACTAAATGAGGGTAATGTCACCCAGCAAAGACAAGACTTTCTGAACTTTGTTTTTTGTTTGTGTTGCAAAATTTTAGGCTCTACAGACTGGTAATGAAAAGGTTTTATTGGTTTTGGGTCTTTTTATCCTGTGACTAAAATGAATGTGTAATCATGGGTTATTATGATAGAAGGGATTTATAAACTTCATGTTATCCTATTAAAATTACTTGGGACAGGGAGGGAAAATGCCTGAGGCATTACCATGACAAACAGAGCATCCAAAGGACACAAAGAGTGAGGAGGATTGATTTCGTTTTGCTTGGTAATAGGGAATCAATTTTGTCTTGTGCATATTTCAAACAAAATCCTGGTAGAATTTGTCTGGAGACTACAGACCACACACACCTAATTTTATTGCAGAATACTAAGAACACATATTCCAGTTTAAGTTGTAATTGAAGAGTAATTTCAAGGAAAACTCACTCTTCTGTTGAAAATTATCTAAGGTGAAACAGGTAACAGGACAGGTGTCTGAGATGAGAATGTGTAAAATTTCAATAATGAGCTCCCCAAAATGTCAGAAAGATGTTAAATTTTAAAAGGTAAGTTTAAAAAATTAATTGATATGGGATGAGGAGATGGGTGAAGGAGGAGTGGTGTTTGGAGTATGCTTTATTATTTTAAAGCAGTATCAGGTGGCAAAAATACCTATTTTTCATATTAATAGAATAAAGAAAAGTTGTTAAAAACTCTTAGTGAACAAGACAGTCCGTGGCAGTCACAGGAGCCTCGTTGTTTCCAGTCTAATAGGGTGTTGGAAGGCTCCTGGGGTGCGTTTCAGCAGCCCTCACTCAGCAAGCTCTGGAGAACTGGAACAAAATCCTGTCATGTGAAGGGCGGGTCAGGCCTGGCAGAGGCTGCACAGGTACCTGAGGACAGTCAGTTCCTCTGGCAGACACACAGTACTCCTGCAGTGAGCGTGGCAGTTCCCTGGTGACACATTTTGGTCACTGTGACTGTGTGTCGTGCGCTGCCCTCAGCTGAGGGTACCGTGCCTGCGGCTGTCGGAGCATGTCTTGGATTTCATAATCTCTGCTCTGCCAGGATGGGCTCAGGGGAGTTCCACTCCACTCACATGGAAGGAGCTTTGTTTAACTACCCATGCCTAATTGCAGATCACACACAGCAGGATTTCTTCCTGAGCAAATACCATAAAACCCTCTAAAGATACAAAAAGGAGAGGTAGAAACACCCAAGGCCTGTGCAGCCCCCTTGTCACGGGGGGACATTTTGGGATGTCCCTTTGCCACTGCCCCACAGCACCTGCCTGTCCCACTGGAGAGAGGAAACACCTCTGGCTGCTGGTGGAGAAAGCAGAGGTTTTGCTCCTGATGACTCTGAATTAGGGGAAGCAAAACAAAGGCAGCTGCTCCCTTGGAGGAAGGGGGCCTGATGCATTTTAATGAAGGAAATGCCCTGAAAGCCTCAGGAGGAATATGGTTTCAAGTTGAACCATGTGCACAAGGTCACCCAGGGCGAAGGACAAAAAGGGTTCAATCCCTCCAGCGCATAACATGACAGTTAAATTGGTTGAAATAAGCTGGGATCTTCCTCTGGAGGATGGATACTGGACACAAGCCAATTAGGTGATGTGAAGTGGTGGACTGCTGATCAGCCTGCTATGCTTTTGGGCAGGTGAAATGATTTAAGAGATTCAAAGGAAGAAGAGGTTGAAATGAGACCTGGTGTAGCTCCACCTGTTTTTCTCTTTTTTATCTTTCTTTTTTTTTCCTGGTAGTTATTGTTTGGTTGTTTTTAGAGCAGAATAGCTCCATTTTCATTACAGCAATAGGCTATTGGGAGAACACTTGTCTGTTCATAAATCACAGCTTTTCTGTTTGCAGGTAGATTTAATTCAGAAATTCAGTAAACCTGTCAGGCATCATACATACGGTGGCTGACGTTTAGAGCAGTATATTGATAGGATTTTTAAAGGGAAGAAGGGAAGGGGAATGGGACTCATTGCTGCTGTTTGGGAAGTGACATGTGAGCCCTTGATTTAGAGGAACTGTCCTGGTGAAATGAGAAGAGGGATGTGGAAGATCTGCTATGCTATGACTGAAATGAGCTGTTCTTTGGCTGTCTCCTGATTCTGACAGACTCGGGACTGCTCTGCTTTGTCCCAGATTCTTCTGCTCAGACATGAAGGAAAGTGAAGGCCTTTGTCATATTCACTTATGGTCTGCTTTGACTGAAGCAACTGAGAGTCTCTGTCATATGGAAATGCCATATCTAAATAAAAAAACATTGATGTAGTGTTTGAAGGTCGTGGTGTTACTAAATTGTATCCACAAAAAACAGCAATAATAGTACCTTTGTCTTCTCTTTTGAGTCAATATTGAATTTCACAGTCTTTTACTTGCTACTGAAATAACAGTAAAATTTAACAGCCAAGCAAGGGTAGCATAATATTTGAAGGAGACAACATAATAGACAATGTGTTTGAATATGAATTGTTTTGCTAGTCCCAGAGAGCTCCTGATGGAAATTTGTAAGGTCATGACTGACTTGATGGTGTAGTTATAAATTCCTGCTGAACATTAAGCACATTGCTATTCTTCTCATCTCTGTTTGGTCATTAAGGAGAGTGATGAACATCGCATGGTATCAGGAGCGTGGAGCAAGAATGAATTTGGGAAGACTTCAGCAAAGGTCACAGAAAATAAAGGAAAGGGGAAGAAAACCCAAAGTGAGACTGTGGTAGTTCAAAGCTTTCTTACATGGGTTTTATAAGAAGTTATTCTATGTTTGCTTTTTAAAAGAGTCTCAAAAGTTTATTGCATATCTTGTGGAGAAGAAGAGCACAGATATGCCCTTGACTCCGAGATTGTACTGGCTGTTGGAATTATTTAAGAGACATATTAAACATATAAACATAGTTAACCAGTTACCTGCTGACAGAAGGAGTGTAAGTGTCAGTGATATGGGCTAAACCCTGGGCTGTAGCGAACAGAATGCTCTGGGCAGAAAAACCTAAAAATTCTGCATGTGGCTGGAGCATTCTCAGAGCAACAGTGAAGACACAGCAACCTGCTGCTGTTAAATGATGGCTCCAGCACACCAAGGGTTTCAAATAAATTCAAATACATAGATAGCTACTTAACTGAGACAAAACAAAGTTCTTGATGAAATTACAGGCAGACTTGGGCACAGGCAAAATTAATTTTTCATACCAGAGTCCTCCAAGCTCTGTCCTTGCAGAAACAAGACGGTGTGACTTTCTCTGTCCTAAAGTACAAGCTGGTTCCCTTCTGTAATTATGTGAGTCCTGCTTTATTTCACTAGGAGCTCTCTCTCCCACTTGACTGCTTAGTAAATAACTTCTCGCTTCAATGAGGTCAAAACCTGCCTTCCATCCTTCAGTAAAGATGTTTTTCATGCAAACCTTACATTTTATATCTGTCTCTGTGTCAAAAGCCTTTGTGATAAGTGTCTAAACACTATAGTTGTAGCTGTTGCTGAATTTTCACTTGTCCAAGACAGTTGTGTGACGCTAAGATGCTCACCTTTTCTTCTTTAGGCAACCTATAACCTCTTCCCAAACTTGTCACACTTTGTATTACCAAATCACAATTAATTTCAACCCATCAATTTTCAAAGTTATCCAGGAAAACAGGTTCTTCCCTCGTAAATTGACATTTTTACTTGATCAGCTACTACTGAAATTGAGTAAAGGCATCATTGGTTAATGTTCAGGAATAACTTAAACCTGTTCATTCTGCTGTTGGTTTTCTTGTCACTCATGGTCTGGTTAATTAATATCATCACATTTTAAGAACAACTCTGCGTGGTGAAACTGAAGGCGACCTGCTTCAGAAGGTAATGTATTAATTCATTGTCGTGTTGCTGTGCTGTGCTGCCTGGCATGCAGGCTGCCTGCTTTAATGGAAGATGTGAGGAATTTATTTTTTGTAAGTAGTGACCTTTTCTACCAGGGCATGTGCTAAATGGCAGCCAGCTATGCATCAGAAAACAATTATGCCTGGCAGTGCAACTGTTCATATGTTCACAAGGTCTTTGAGTTCTTGAGTTTTCCCTGGCATTTAATCTGAGCTGTGTACTGGAAAGGAATCAACTTTTTAAAATAAATACACATATTTTTGGAATCCAGACTTAAAATTATGTTGTGGAGTATCCATTTTTGTATTTCGCACTGTCTGAGAGATGGCTATGTTGTCATTGATCAGGTGTATTATTAAATGTTTGAGGCACTTTTGCTGCCATTTATTTCAAATTTCAGAACTCATTTAGTATGATTTTGTAAATTATCGGGAGGAAACATTTTCAAAGGCTTGTGTAGAAAAAGGTACCAAACCTTTGTTAAAAGTCAACAGAAACTGGGCACTTATTCCTCTACCTTTTCCCCTGCTCACAGCCAGTGGACTAAATTGTTGAATTGCTTTTTTTTTCTTGTTCTTTTGCATTATTATACAAGCAATGTGTGCTCTGAATGAGTCAAATTATTATTTTTCCCCAGGAGCTGCAGAAATGCTGTTTATTTCATTCTAAGGAGAAAAGACTACTCTGATTTTACATTGGAGTTCCACTACATAGAACTGACTGAGGTGCTGTAGTGTAGTCCCAAAACAAAAATGTTTTGAGATGGATTGCTTAGAGTTCCCATTTATTAAAAAAAAAAAGCATTTATAAAAAAAGCATTTATAAAAAATTCCAAGCCATATCCCAGCAGGACTTTATAGGTCTTTGCAGGAGTGAGATCAGTTTTATTTGTTCTCTTCATTTGCACTGGGATTTGGGTTTGTTATCAATTTAGTAGGGTGAGAAATCCTGTTGTGAAATCCTTGCTTTTAGGGGTGAGCAGCTCAAGCAATAAAAGGGGTTTTAATTCTGTCATGGATATGTTTTCTTTTCAGAAGTGCCCTGATTTTTCACACACTGGATTTTAAGCATTTAATTGTTCTATTTTTGTGATATTTAAGTTAAAAAGAAACAAACTATTCATGTACTTGCCTGTAAACTATTCTGTTTGAATAGGGATATTCAGTACTTTGCCAATGAGAATGTTGCTGCGTAATAGCACAGATTTACCAGCTGCTGAAAGTAGTTTGGTGTTAGTTGTTTCCCTTAGGTCCTATTTTTTTTAAACAAACCATGTCATTTGTAGTTCCTGGCAACGTTTCTTCTTCTTTGTGAGTTACAATGTCACCAGAAAAAAGTCAGTGTCGGAACTGATTTGGAACCCATTTTTAATTAGAAGCAGATGAAACAAATAATAAAAAAACTTCCTTTACAAAATGGAGAAACCCTCTCCTTCTCCATTTAACTTCCCAAATATTTTTTCCCAGTGTCACCCCTTGCTGAGCAAATGCACGATTTCTCCACTTCAGCTTGAGAGGAAGAAGCCTTGTGAAAATGCAAAATGCACAGATGCAAAAACATCCACTGATAAAACATCTCAGTGATGCATTTTCACTCAGCTCTGAATAACAGCAGCTGCTTTCACTGCTTTTCCTTTTAAAGTGGGGCATTCCCATAGTTTCAATAGTACCTTGCAAAATATATATATACACCTATATCTGTATTAGATTAGATTATAGGAAGTATCACCTATATCCTGTTGTGCAAGGTGGATGTAATATAGTACATTTGTAGCGGATATAATTAGTAAAATTTTCACTTTTGGGAAGCATGAAGGAGCAATAAAGGTTAAACTTTTCGAATGTATTAGTCTGCATAAAGACCATGAAAGTTTCTGTCAACTGAAACTGGGCCAAAATGCCTTTCTCATAATTTTAAGAAACAGATGAACTGCCCTTGTTTTTCACTATTTTTCCTTTTCCCCTTTTGTTTTTTCTTTTTTTTTATTGTGTAAAAAATCAAAGCAATTCCTCATTGCTGAAGACTGGATTTTTTTTTTTTTTAATTCTTTGCAGGAAATTATTAGCATATAATGAATTATATGCTAATAATTATTATAAATTTTTTTCTAATAATAAATTAAAAAGAGTTTTATAATAATAAACTATTATTAAAAAGAATACCAGAATTACTAGGAATTTACTTAGTATTTATTACTAAGTAAGTAGCTAGGTAAAAATATGCTTATATTTCCTATTATGTGTTACCACGTATGTACATGGCAGAAAAGAGAATTTCACAGTCTGAGATTTCTCCTATGTCTTTCTTTGTTTTAATTGTAAAATCTCAATAAATGCGGATGTTTCTTTCTTCTGCATTTTGCAGTTTACCCCATAGAGGAGTCTGAAATTTGTTGGGATATCTGCATTAGAAACAATCCACATCATTTGATATCCGAGCTATTTTGTCCATCCTGAGAAGTTAAGATGTCCCTTTCCCTCCTGTCCTTGGATTTCTGCTGTCTTTGCTTTCTGTCACTGGCTGGATTGTGAAAAGTCATTTTTCCTGTGAAGCACGCAGCTCTTCGTGCTGCTTTTAACCGCTTTTTGTTCCAGCCCAGTGGTTTGGGTTTCCCAGGAAATGCCAGCTGACCATGGGAAGAGGCTCAGCTCAGCAGAACAAATCCCATCCCTTCACAGTGGATGGGGAATCTCCTGGAATGGCTCTGCAGTCCCCTCTGTGCAACCCCCAGCTCTGAGCAGCTCTTAAAGATGCTGCCCTTTCGTGCTTCCCAAATCCTACAAGCCAGCAGCTCCTGGGAGTCCCCTGTTTCTCTGTGACCTGACATTTTCTCCCCTCCGATGTACAGGGGCTGCCCTGTTTGCCAGCTCTTCCTAAATTAGGAAATGGCATCTAACATGAGGCTGGGGACACAGCAAAGGCAGCTGTTTCATGCAGGGCTCAGCACAGATGTGTGCGCTTGGGGCTCAAGAATGAACAGCATGGCAGGACTCAGCAACACCACACACCGGGTGTAATATTTCCAGAACTTGTGTTTCTGTAGAAAACTTCCTTTAAAGGGAAATTTTGGGGAAAATAGCTGTCTTCCAGTGACAGTTTGGCAGGGCTGATGTAGCTCTCATAAACTAACAGGGCATCACATCAGCTACCTGCAGGACAATGCAGTGCTCTGACTTCTGTGCTCTTATGTAACTTTAGTCAGAACCCAGCAGATTTAACAGAATGACTTTATCAATGTGACTTTATCAAGGTCAAGCCTTACTTTATGCCTGTGGTTTTAGACGAAGAATGATGTAGTGTACATACCTGTACATCTGTTGTATTCCCGGGATCGTGTAGGCAACTACTTTCAAAGGGTCCCAGAAAAATATGAAGAAATACACTTGTCAAGATTTTGATAAGGGTGAGTTGGAAATTTCAGATATCTAGAGTACAGGGCTTAAACACAATGAGACTTGGCTTTACAATTGTAAGATAGTTTAGTACACCCTAAAATATGTCTTACTATCCATGATTGGGTCATTTGGCTTGTTGAACATGAGGCATTCAAACCTTGTGTCAATACAGTTCAGCCTTTCTGTCCTTAATATAATAATTTTATGTCCTTTATGATACAATTGTAGATCTATCAGTGCTGATACCTTACAGGAGAGATTGATAAGCCTTTAAGCTTTCCTAAATTTATGCTGGTTGAAGACTGCTGTGAATTCACTTGCCAATCTTACAGTGCTCTAGATAGACATTGTTTATAACCCCCCATTTTTTGTGGTTTTAACCCATCTTTTGTGCTTGTTTGGGTTTTTTTACAAACTTTTCTAATTAATCAAATGTTGGTTTCCAGAAAAACCTGGAAGATTGTATCAAAGGCAATTCTGCTCCTCCTCGAGCAGCAGACAATCCCGTCTGCACTAATTGTCAGCCCTCTGCTTGAGTTCTCTCTGATTTCTAAGGCGCTGACCCCGGCTGAACCCTGTCAGAGGCGCTCTCACAAAAGAGAGGCCTCTGATCTGACAAATCCATTGCCAGTGAGGGAGAGCTAAGGGGAAACGACCTCCTTAAGAAAGGCTGGAGCTTTTTCCCGGGAAGCCTGGAGCTGTGGGAAGGATGGGGAGAGCACAGGGGGAGCCTCCCTGCTCAGGAACCAGGGCTGAGAACCAAGGAAGGCAACAAAAGGCTCTCAGCTTCTTGCCTAATCAGCGCGACAAGGGAAACAACTACATCTGATTTAGAAGCTGTTAAGTGGAGGTCAATTGCCAATAATTGGGCTAATTAAAACCAAATACTGAAATGATATTGCAAGCCCAGCCTGGACTCTACTGAAGTCAGGTAATTAGAGGATGGAACTATCAATTCAAATCTGCAGGGAAGAAGTTGGTGTGGTTAAGGGACAAGCTAGATTTAAAAATAAAAACAAACAAAAAAGTGGATGGTAATTGGCACAAGTCCTAATTTAGCATGAAATCTTTATTTTAAAAGGAGATGCTGTCACTTACAATGAGCTGTAATGGTTTTTTAATTTTACAGCCATAAAGTGGGTAGGAAGATAATTTGGCAATGTATAGATCGATATACACTTTAATTAGAGTCGCTAAAGCAACACGTCAGCAGGTACATTTCACTGTGACAGAGCCACAGAGTCCTCCTGAAAGCATTCAAAGCACCATGGTGTAGTCTCCTGTATCCTTGTCTGAACTTCAGTTCTCAAGTAACTAATTTTGGGCTGTAACCCAAAGTAAGTGCCTTTTACTGCATGGGATACATGTGCCTTGGGTCTACTGCCTCAGCAAAATAGATAAAACACTCCTGTGCGAAGATTTAGCATCACAATTATCAGAATAATGTCTGTCTAAAGTATTTCAGTCCTACAGACAGTTTACTGCCAACATGTTTTGGCAATAATTTTAAGCACGAATAGCATGAATTTCTCTGTGAGGAGGTATTAGAAGATAAAAATGGTTTTCTGTATTCCTAAGCAAAATAATCCCAGAAAATCCAACCAGTCTAACCAAAAAGTAGCAAAGAGTAAGAGCCTGCTTCTGGTATCACCTGTGAAGTGAAAACTCTCCCTTAGCATGATCAGAAATATAATTTGGAGCTGTTTCTGTTTTCAGCTTGGTTAGAAAAGCTAGCAAAAAAAGCATTTGTGATCTTCCCCAAAGTGAATATATATATCTGGGTGTCCTCAGTTATTCTTTTGAACAAAATAATCAAAATTACACATTAAATGACTCGTGAGTTATTATGGGAAATCCAAAGACTCTTACGGCACCCATTTTTCGATCAGCATCTCCTGAGGTAGTCAGATTACAATATATGTAAAATCCATACAAGCAGTATTTTTTTTAATATTTACATACGCGTGGCTGTATAAAGATAACTGACGGGAATGACAGACCCGTGGTGTATGCACACAGTGGGGTAAAGGAAATGGTGCTGTTCCCTGGCTCCCAGTTGGACTGTGGTGTTTCAGCACTGCCTGAGGAATTTCTGCAGCTGGGATTTGCTGTGACTCCCTCTCCTGAGGATGCTCTGGTGTCTGATGTGAAGGGGTGTCTGATGCTGCAGCTTCTCCTGGTGTTGGGGTGTTGCAGAGTTGTTTCCTTTTCAGCAGGATGTCAGCGCCTGCAATCAACTGGAGAGCAGAATTCCATTAAAAATAGATTATTAGTAGAAGAGATGTTTCATGCTCCTGCACAAAGATATTTGCAAAACACACCAAAACAGATACACCTCTAGTACGTACTCCTATTTTGTATATCAAAACATGCTGGAGACGGTGGTCATAGTAGGAACAAAAAGATTTTTGTTCAGTCACACCCCAGCCCCCAGAAAAACCCCAAGAATACCAAGCTACCTACTTTTGAGTCAGAAGAAAGGCAGGAAGAGAAGTATGAACAAACACACTGGATAAATAATTTGTTGGTTTTTTCCATATCCAGGCAAAGCACTAAGGATCCTGTGCATCCAAAATGAATATGAAATTCAACCAGTGTGAACAGGACCATTTGCTTCGCCCTCAAAATTAATAGTAAAAAAAGTCCTCCACAAATACTTAAGTTTTACGTGATTTTAAAAAATAAACCAGTAAAAACAGAGAATTAACACAAGTGTTATTAATAAAGCCAAAGTAGGAAAATGCCTTGACAAACAAGAAAATGAAATTTTATCTGCTGATGTCATGAAGCCTTCCTCATGTCACTAGAGTTCACCAGCACATTCAGGGGTGTTTTTTAATCGTCCTAGAAATGTCTCACAAATAACACCACATCTCAGAGAGTAGGGGAAAACGAGAGTGGGAGAGTAAGACTTCACAGTCTGGGAAATGTCTGGTTGTTACCTTCAAAATAACATCAAAAGTCAAGTAGGAACGAAGTGAATAATCACAGAAAGAGCTGCTAAGTTGTCTTATTTTTCTAAAATTTTACTATTTCATAATTCTTAGAGATGCTGCTCTGCCATGAGGGTATCTTTCCCTATCCTAAGTTATTTCCTTTTCCCATCAAACTGCCATGCCAACCAAGCTGGAAAGTTCCAAAGCTAAAAGCTCCTCGAGAAATGAATAAAAATTTGTGTTATTGCATTTTAACCTATGCAAAATAAACAGCTTTAATTTTACTTCTAAAGCAAAATTAAAAACAGGATTGAATGAAAGTGTATGCACAACTTTTCAGACATCTGTATACTTTCAAAATAAGGGTAGTTGGCTCACATCCAACATTATTTCTTTTTCCTCATTTCTGGTGGGTTACTTATGTTGAATTCTTTTGGTCATGCTGGGTTAGATAAACAAGCTTTTCATAAATTCCTTTTTTTTCCCCCAACACAGTGGTAACAAAAGATTTCTCATGTTAATTCTGTCCCTTTCTGGAATACGTAATGCCAGTGTTTTGGGGACAATGTTACGCAGAGCTACAGTAGAAGTCTGCAGTGAAATAAAGCATACAGAGCCAACCTTGCAGCAAGCTTAAACTGAAATATTCAGGCATGGAAAATATCTTATTGAGTATAATCTGGATGTGTCAGGGCAATTGGAAGTGACAGCAGTATTTAGAGCTTTAAATAACCCCAGTGTTACTGTAACTGATCACCATCAGGATAAAAATTGAAGTGTAATTTGTTTGATACTGCCTCTGGCTTTCCTTTATATCTCTTTCTGCTTCTCCCCTTTGTAAATATATTGACTTTTATAGCCGTGTTAACTTCCACGGCTTAAAAGTTGTCTTTGTTTGCTTTGCGGTAATTGCAGTGTCTCCTTTGCTACTGACAAGATTTAGGCTTTGAGATAACTCTGTCACCTGGAGTTGTGGTTTTTAGGAGCTGTTTTCCTCCTGCCACTGTCAGGCTTTCACTCAGAGATGTGATGCTGTCTCCCAGATTAATGCACTTTTCCCAAAGAAATGATCAGACAATATTTTCATTAACACTGGCAGAACGTAACTAATGAGTCCCAAGTTGTATTGAGCAATAAAGATTCTGTTTTCAGTGGAGTCTCGCTAAAAGCAAGGCTGTTTGTAGCCGTTTCCTCTTCCTGTAGCATTTGTTCTGCTCCCTGTAAAGATTCTGCATTAAAAAACCCTTAGCAGGGAGAGCACACAGCACGCAGTGATACCTTTACCATGAAAAATTATCACTACTGATAGTAAAACAACTGTAATTGTTCCCAGTTGTGGCATTCTTCAGCTGTCTGTACTTTTGGGTGAAACACTGAGTTTCACAGTGACTTCTCTGTCCTCTCCATCCTCATTGATTCATTTTGCAGAATTTTATATCCTCTCATTTGCAAGTTAAAATAACGCTTAGGCATTCATATTCCCCTAATAACAGAGCATATGCTTGGAACAAGGCTGTGACCATCATTTTTACTGCATCCTGATGAAGAGAGGGTCCAGCAGGTGTGGGGACAGCCCTCAGCCTTGCAGAAAAAAAGGCATTTTCCCTCTCCATTTTGGAGGCAAAGGAGATAAAGGAAAGAGGATAAAGATTTTTGTGTCTCTGCAGCTCTGTTACACCAATCAGGATAGGTTATTATTAACACTTTCATTTTATAAATAGCAAGAAACTGTGCTGCCTTAGGACACACAGGTGCATGAAACTCTGTTCTGTAGGTGTGACACCTCCCAGGGAAGCAAAGCTTTGCACCTAAGGCTGTGCTCCAAAACTTCCACCCCTCCTGATGATGCCAGAAAATGAGATGCATTCTGCAATTTCGCTGATAGCAGATATGGGTTGTTTCCTTTCCCATCCCAATGGGATAATTGTGGATGTGCTGCATTCCAGGTGGCCTTGGAGAGCTTTTAGCAGGGTCCGGTGTTGCAGAAGCCTCACAAAATCCTTCAGGCAGAGATAATGACCATTTATCCAACACCATCCTGAGAGGCAGCTGAACACACCCTTGGCTACTTGGCAGGACACTGATCACACCTTTATTTTGCATTCAGGGTTCCAGGGAATGGCTGCAGTCTCAGGAGAAACAAAAAAGCTTTTTTTTTTAAGTGGTTGCGTGACAAATCTTCCCCTGAGTAGGAATGCTACTGAACACTGCTGAGTGCTCAGGATGGGAAACCATCCCCAGAACAAGAAAAAAATGCAGCTAAAATATCCTAATTTTGTAAACCTTTGTGTTAAAGACAAAACCCCCCAATGTTCTGTCAGAGGCAGTAACACGGGTTAGCATTTGTGGCTATTTAAAAGATGCATTTTTCTGATATTAAAAAAAAACCCCAAACAAACCCAGAATCCAGACCAGTAAGATAATACTTTTCACAAGCTCTACAGTTTTTAAAATATTTAACACAGAATAAGGATTAATAATTAAAACCATCTGTTTTGGGTAGAAGGCGTTTGTGCTTGACCTTCTTTGGAAAGCTCTAATATTGCAGTAGCACTTTATTGTGGTTGCATTTTGTATTTTCCTGTAGAGTGCAAGGAACATTGTGTGGTATCCATGAAAGTAAACGCTGCAGGAATAACCCTGCACTTCCAGTTGCTGTGTTCCTCTAAACTATGCTCCCCAGCTCATAACAATTTTAAATCATTAATTTACATCCTTGTGTATTTTTTTTTATATCTAATTGATGGTTTGTCATGCTCTCTATCATACTGTACTTTACAGGATATAAACCTTACAGATTTAAGAATTTTTCACAGATAGGAATATTGAAAAAAAGAGCAATAAAAAACCTGCCTGGTATAATTCCCAACGTGCCGTAAAGTAAATACTTTTGACTAACAAAAAAGACCCTAGATTTTTACACAGCTGTGGTTAACAATAGTGCAGTGATACTCTTAGGCACACAAATGGATGCACTTTCCAATACATGGTATAATTGCTGAATACATCCCCACTGGGAGTGGGGGTAGAACTACTGCAGAACTGTATTAGAATATGAAATAAGAAAGGCCATTTTTACGTCTTACGAAGTGAAGCAAAAGGATGCTGCCTACAGACTGGCTACACATTTTCTGCTGCTGGCTCAAAATAGAAAATCCTTGATTACATCCTCATCCAAACATTAGCCACAGGGATCTGGGGTGATGTTATGTATATGGGAAAATACATGTACTTATTCTGCTGTGGATGCCAGTGCCTCCATGGCCTTCTGTTAAAAGTTATTCTTCTAATAAAACCATGAGGTGAAGCTGTTCTGTGTCCTGCTAAGAGTGATGTGGCCTCACCCACTGCCTGCAGACAGAGGTACTGTGGAGCTGCCCGTGCAGCACGTGGTCAGCAGAGCTGGGAGCTCTTCATCCTTCCTGCTTTGGGGTCGTTTCTGCCTAAATCTGGGAAGCTGGCAGAGCTCCACCAGACCTGGAGCAAGGGAAGCATTTGGCCAAACCCTTCTGCCGCCAGGGCTGTTCCTGTCCTCTGTGGGTACAAACAAGTTCAAGTTAAGCAGTTTTTAATTGTTTGATGCCCTCTGCCTGAGGGATGATGAAAATCTCCATCTGGATGGCGTGGTCGAGGTTGGGGTGTGCAGCTCCAGATCCCCTCTCACAGGGACAGAAGAGGAGGAAAGGCTGAGATGGCTTTGCTTTTGTTAACACGTCATTTTAAATATGTTATTAAATACAACTCTTCTCAACACAGAGCAAAAATATTCATAAAATGCACACAAGTTTAAAAATTCCAATATATTTTTAAAAATAGCTCTGGGTATCCAACAGGACCATGATACTTTATTTTTCAGACAGGCAATAACTGAGATACTTAAGTGAATAAATGAAGTAATATTTACTATAGTTGTTCAGAAATGTGAACAAGGTGATGCTCACCATAGCAGAGTAGGTGGTGGTAGTAATGCTGCCTCTATGTGTGTTTAATTCTACTTTTCCTTTTTCAGCTTAGATATCATTAGGTCAAAGCTATTTTCTCAAGGATGGATTTGTGATAAACTAAATGTTCTCCTTTCTCTTTTGTGCCCAGCATGACATGCAGTAAGAATATTAATATCACATATAATGAGAGTACAAATAGCCTTCTCTGTTCTTAAGAATGGTGTTGAAACACCAAGCAATAATAGAGAAGTTACCTATTTTGTGAGAGTGAATGAATATCCTAAGCAAATGCTCAAGACAAAAAGTAAAATAAAACAACAAAAAGCCTGAAGAAATGGGATATAAAACTGTCTCATGCAGGTGCTTTCCTAGGAGAAAACAATTTCGATAACATCATGAATTACAGAAATAGTAACAGGTGAATCTAATACCCTGTGCTTATCTAGCAAGTGCTTGGCAAGAGTAAGAGAAGACATGAAATTCTTCTTAGCTGATATACAGGGGTCCAACAGTTTGTTTGATACAGCTGTTAATCATCTGCCCTGAAAGCTTTAATTATGTTTCAGGGATTAATGAGTCTGATGTCCTGTGGAGGAATATCAGGTTTGGGGTTGTTAGGTTGCAGATTTTTTTTGTTGAGCATGTTGAATTGCTGCTCAGTTGTTTTAGGCAAACAAGTGGGTAAAGGGTTTGATCTGTTTATTATAAAAGCCCTAAAAGATTGATTTTATTTATTTTTTTTTAAGTAAAGGCAATTTATACTAACATGGAAGAGGGCAATTCTCAATACAATATAGAGATTAAAAAGAGTAGTGCATATTTCTTGGTCAAACTCTCTATAGTTGTACAGTTGTAGTCACTTTATGCTTCGGTGACTGCCAAAGGAAATGATTTAAAATGTAAATATTTGGGATTCTCTGTCATACCTTTCAAATGTTTCTGCAAGTGCTTTTTAAAGCTCAGTTTGGCAATGTACAGCACAGCTGCACTTCATCCTGTGAAGGTGCTGGCACTGAGAGACTTTGCCCAGCTCAAAATCACCCAGGGTCTCTGGGCTTTATAGGGTAGGCAGAACACATGAGCAGTTCCACTGGGGCAGTAGAGGTGGTACTTCCTCAGGGGTCTAGTGCCAGTGGCTACTGAAAAAATATCAGCTTTTCTATGAATTTAAACAGACCCCAGTTGGTGACGTGCGCCTTCTTTTCCCGCACAGCTTCTGAAGAGTCCAGTATTTGCCGCGTTTGGAACCTTGGCAAGATGCCATTGCTGCCTTCAGGGCTTGCCCTCATTCAGGTTGGGGTACAGCCTCATCTGGAAGCATTATTTAGTGAATCTTAGTCCCTTCGGTTTGGGGAGCCACGTAGGATTAGGTAATAGCATTTTTTGCTATTAAGAAATAGGCAGGAATTAACCACAAAAAGTGAGTTGCAGATGATTTCAGTAGTCTCCCACTGAGGGGCACATCAGCTTAAAGGACAAAGGTGTGTTCTGCACCCAAAAGGTCACACGGCAAAAAGATTGGGAATATCAAAGCAGTGAAGTGATAATCCTATGATGGTTTAGAGGGACATCTGTAGAAATGCCACCCACTGAGTTGTGAAAGCTCATGCTCAGCAGAGCAACTTCATCACAGGGACCAGGAGCCACAGACCCTGGATGATTTTCAGCTGGGCAAACTCTCTCAGTTCTCATCACTGACATCCAAGGTGTTCTGTTTGAGCTGGTCAGAAAAAAGCAACACTGATTTTGGTATGATGAGGTTAAGGGAGAGGAAACAGTAATCTTTGGGGTTTGCATATTTAAAATAGCAGTTCTCATTCATTAGAATGAATGTTTAGTCATGAGTTAGACAAGTAGTGATTTCACAGGGCTGAAAGATTAGAACTGGTCCTAAAAATTGACAGTAATATGACTGTAGTGCAGTTTGCAATAATTCACTGCTTGTACGTGGCTCAGATGTGGTTGGTGAGATTTATCTAAAGCTGGGTCCACAACTCATTTAAAGTCACTGTTGAATTATAGTGTGAGAGAGGTGAATAGTCAAAGGACCTTCTGAATGATGATGAGAAGTGAAAAAGCCTGGTTTAATCTTATTAGAAGGAGTCAAACGATATAGAAAGTGACTGAAAGCTAATCAGCCCTGGGGATTACTGTAAGGCTTTGGTGATTAACATGGTAGAGATTTTATTTTATTATTTTTTTGATTTCAGGTTTTCTCAGCCCATTCCATTATTATAGCAGAAATAGAAAATAAAGTGTACTGTTTGACCTAGTCAGTCCCTTAAGCCTAATCTTATTATTTTTAGCTGGATTCACATCATCATATTAGAACATCTCAGTCAGCAACATATAAAAGATACTCCCTTTCAATTTACTTTCCTGTTTACTGTGTTCTTAAGCCCCAGGAAGACCAAACTGGAGCACAATGTGAACGAATGAAGCAATCATTTGGGGTCTGAAATGGAAGACAGTGACAATTTTTTTGTCAAGGGAACAAATTACAGAATGTTTCACTTTGTGTGTGACTTCAATTCCTTAGTCACTGGATAGCAGCTTTAGCACAAACTTTCCATTACAGGAAGTCAGGGATTGAAATAGGAAAAAAGATATAATTCTCACTCAGAGTCCACCCAGAAGACAGACTTTATGAACTTTAAATCCTAAAAGAAGGCGCTTATTGAAGATTTTGAGGAGATATATTGTACTACCAGACCTGTTCATCCCAGTTCTTGAGGCTTAGTGCTGAGACGGGGATTCAAATGAACTCCCAGGGCTGGATTGAAACAGGAACTCATTTTCCTTGTATTTAGGGCTGTACACGGTGTTTATTGGGATTTCTGAGACACACAGTCACATCCAAATGCTCTTTTCTCTAGTCCTGGAAACAAAAGTCACCATTCCCTTCACTGGGAACAAAACTTGAAGCTACACTCTGATTCCAGCCACCACAGTGCCATCTGTCTAAGACACAAAATGAAAATTAAAGAAGCCCATGTAAAATAAAATAAATAATAAAAAAAGCACTGACAGGGGTCCATGCTTTTGCTGTAGTCTAGCTGTGCTGCATAGCAACCAAAAAATATCCTAAAATGATATATTATATAATATACAAAATATTCTAGAAGTTAATGAATTTCACCTCAGCTTTCTTAATTTGGCTGCAGAGGCTGTCTGCAGCTCCATCTACACAATGCTTATATAATTTCACATATTTTGGGAGTATTTTTTCCACAGTTCAAATAACTATTTTTTTTTAAATTTGCTTAATTTTGGGGGTTTCGTTTCACTGTTTGTTTTATTTAGGTTTTGTTTTGGCTGTTTGTTTAGGGTTTTTTTTTTTATTTTAAAAATACAGGCTGACATTTTGAACCATAAGACGCCATCATCAAGTAAGACTTAAATGTGATAATATAGGATGTCCAAAATTGACATGAATTGTAATGAATCCATCTTTACAAGACCCTTAAAAAGAACATGAGAATGTGTGATTGAACAAATAATGGAGCCTGGGTTTAGAAGGCTCTTACAGTATTGCCCGTACAAAGCAGCTTCTCTGTAAACTGAGCCCCTCAATCTGTGAGCTTGTTTTCCATTAACATCCACGCCATACATTAACACAGTGAGATTTATAAATTAGCTTTTAAAATTTACTAGATCTGAAGTGAGAAAAATCAGAGAGTCTCTGACAATCTGGAGATCACAAAATCAGCCTTTTTGAGGCAGAAGGTACTTCAGCTTGTTTAAAATTCAAAAAGGACGAAGGGATCCACTGCCAGCAGCTTGTTGATGATGGGTGCAGTGCTACCAAGAGCTTCAGACCTGTAGGTTTTAGTGGGATGGAGACCCTGTTTTGTTTTCCCTCTTTTTTTTTCCTTTGGTTAAAAAGAGGAAAAAAAGAGCAGTCAAGTTCAGAGCATTAATTTGAACTTACACTCGTAGCAACAGAGTTGAAGAGCACTGGAGAAGGATCCTGTGAACATCAGAGCATTCTGAAGCTGAGCTCAGATACCATCTGTAATCAACCTCCCCTGCGTTTATTTTCTTGATCTCATTAGCAGGCATCATAAATCACCATGGAAGACACAGAATTAAGGGAAGGCTGACCACAGATAAGAAAATAGGATTGCTGAGGAAAATAAAAGTCAAAATGCAAGGCTTGGACTGGAGTAAGGTTCAATATATTGCATTTTTAGGTGTGTTTTCCAAACAAACACAACAAACCCGCTGTAATTCTGTAAATGTAAATGTAAATCTGCTGAGATGGAATTGGCATTCTTAACGAGTCTTGAACTCGGTAACAAATAAATGAAATCCCAGCATTTTAAATGAGTTCCACTGAATTCCCTCTTGAGAATGCTCTGGGGCATTTGGAAAGGGCCAGAAGTTTGGAATTTTAGGTCTTGATGCAAGAGTGAGGTCAGGCTGGGATCAGCCTGGGATTCTGCTGGAGTTTCTGAGCACTGTCCATGACAAGCCTTCTTTAGGACCTTTGCTTCTGAACTCACAGAAAAGAAAGGATCACAATTGTGTTACTTATCACCTTTGAAAGGATGCTTGAGTACGAGACATGCAGTGTGCTCATCTCACCAGAAAGGGTTCCTGAGGAGCTGTGCTGCTTCTTTGATGTGGAAGATTTGGGAAATAAAATACAGCTGACAAAAGTAATATTTTAAATATTTTGCGTTTCAGAATTTATCAGACTTTGCTGCATTTCCCTTGCAGGCTTGGTACACGCAGTGATAAGAGAGGAGAACAAGGGAAGGCAAGAAAGGAATTTTAACATTAAAAGTAAACAGCTGGTGCGCTGGATTGTTTCTGAACGTATTTGATGACTAAACATTCTTGTTCAGTCTTTTGAATGTTAATTGGGTGTGCTACAGGTTGTATGACATGCATTTATCCAGGAGAAATCAGCTGCAGCACAAGAAACAGCCGTGTAGGGTGTAATTATGGCTCTGTGCCTGCCTTAACAAGCTGGGTTTAAACTGAATTGTAAGTTCTGCAGCGCTGAAGGAAATTCTATAATCCTTTCTTTTAGGGAAAAAAGGAAGACACTGGGCATCCTATATGAACAAAAGTACCTTAAGCGTGCAATAGGAGTAGCCCTCTGCTGACATTGTTACTCAATCTGGTATATTTTACTTTGACCTCTGCTTCCAGATATTAATTCAACACAGACTTCAGCACTGGTATTGCAGCCTTTTATGACATCAGCTCTGAGGGTTAAATTAAAATCTGACAGTTTATTAGGGGACTAACAATTTCTTACCTCCTTGAAAAGAAATATGCAAGCACTTTCACAGGGTTGTTTTTCTCTATTATTATTATTATTATTATTATTATTCTAGGGATTTTCTTGTGAAAGATCTCAAAATTGCAGTTTTCCCCAACTGTTTCTTGTTTTTTTCCCTTTTTTAATATACATCTTCAGAAATTGCACATTAAAAGCCTCACAGAGGCATCCACATGAAGATGGAATATTTTTAGAATAAATAATTCAAAAGTTAAAGAGGTGTTTGCCTTTCTCAGACACATTTATTGTTTGCCTCAGAGGCCAATAGAATTATTGATTTTTGTAGAGAAAAAGAAACCTCTTTGAAGATTTGGTCTGACCTTCTGCATAATGTAAGTCAAATAAATTCACTCTGAACAGAGAAATCATCCTTTCTATTGGACTTAGTTACTTCTGGCAAAACTTCAACTTGTGCTTTACAAATATGTCCACCCACGGTTTTGAAAAACAAAGCAGAAAATTATCCAGGTACTGATTAACTTTGATAAAGTGGTCGAACAACTTAATTATGCCTAATTTTTGAGAAGTTGTGTGAAACTTTCTGCAGTTCTCTGTGCGGTTTCAGAGTCTTAAGAAGCACGCAGTGGGGGCCACCTGAAACTGGAAAGATTTCCTGGTGTTCTGAAATACCCAGAGTTTGTGATGAAACACTCAGTTTCTTGTTTGCTTGGTTTTTTCCTGAAATTGAAGGAAACCTTATTTTGGAAGAATAAATAATTTCATTTCGGCAGCTTACTATTTTGAAGCGTTAAGAATTTGGGTGAGTGCCAAAACCTGACCATAGGTTTATAATCTCATAACTACCCATACTCTTGTCTTCTTCTGAGACCTACTGAGAGCCCAAGGCTGGGGCACCTCAGCCTTGTAGGGGAGCAGGAGCTGCCCTTTGGGGTGTGGAGGGCAGGTGGGGCATCTCTGGGCTATGCAAAAGCTGAGAGCTGGGAGGAAATAAATTATCAGAGAATGACAAACAGCTGTGTTATTACTCATCTCTGCAACTCACTGCAGGGCTGCTTTTGGCTTGAACTGGGAAACAGCAATTTACAGAGCCTCAGCGAAAGGATTCCAACACCAGAGGTCAAGAAACAGCCCGAAACCAGGGTGGATGCAACTCGTCTGATTGAAGAGTTAAGGTAATTTGAATTACACTTTTATTTATAATCTTTGGCCTTTCCTTGAGTTGCTTGAGAATCCACCTTGGGTGAGGGTAGCCCAAGCTTGGGCCCAGGTTTCTACAGAGAAAGAAGGAAACAAATCACCCAAACCTTCCATGAGGTGGAATTGTATTTTCCATACAACCCTTGTTTTTGCTTTCTGAATATTAAGGTTCTTCTGAACCTTAGTCAAGAAAATTGCAGTCAGAGATGCTTGCTCTGACACAGGAGAGGTCAGGCCCCTGAGTGTGAGTAATTCTTGTGTGCAGGACAGGCTGGTTGATGTTGGGATTAAAAATTTGCTGCAGAACCAGGGAGGCTGAGAGTGAGTCAGAGATGTATTGGGCTGTGTGTGAAATGCAGCATCGGGTATGGCTGGGAGCAAGCACTCACCTGTTCATCTCCTCAAAAAATAAAATGGAAATAATGAAGATTATATTGACAGTAAACAGGCTTGTTAGCCAGAGGTTAAACAAGCATCAGCCTTACACAAAAGTGTGAGTTTGCAGCAAGGGGCAGAGGTGGTTTTCACCCTACGTGAAATTACTCTGTAGCAATGTGCCCAAAGTAAGGATAAAGCAAAGACACCATTTTATTTTACATTTCAATTGTAAATGCCCCTGCATTTTATCTGCCACACTTTACTTCTGATTTCTAATGACTTATATTTTTGTATAAAGTGACGATTGGTCTTCAAAACTCTTGGATTCAGAGTGTGTGGTCCTCCATTTGTATGTGTTCAGGACAACAGGACCTGGTTTTTCATTGACACTGGGCCACTGTTGCTATGGTTTTTACATTACTTGTGATAGGAAACTTCTACATCTTCTCTAGTGAATTTGGACAGGGACTTGATTCTAAAATGTGCTTTAATTCTCTGTGGTTTAATGATGCAAATTTGCATTACAATGTGTGAGCCTTTTATCTCAAAGGAAAATTTCCAATGTTAATGGCATCTGTTTATCTGTAAATTCACCCTTCCAGCACTTACGTGTTGTAACAGCTCCGTGTAGAAGTCAAGTCCTAATGGAAGCTCTGTGGGAGAGCAAAAAGTGCTGCAATCGAAATCATTTAAGATCATAGCAAAAATAGCTGGTACAAAAATAATTTGTTGCAAAGGACAGCTGCCGCTAAAACGCACTTGTTTAAGTGGAGCAGGGCTGAAAATTGTGGTCCATCTCCTTTATTTTTCTTTTAAAATTCTAACCACTTCTTTCTCCCTGTTGTTTAAAACCGTCATTTTCGTGAACACAACTAAGATTCAGAATCTTCACAAGGACTCCAGCTGTTAGGAAGTTTTCAGCTGAAAAGATGATCCTGTGTGTTCCCGAGTACAGCTCCTGTGGACTACTCGGGGGAGTTTTCCAGAGAAGCCACTGGTCCTGGGACCTTAAACATGTGCATAATAGGGAGAGTTGATTCAGAGATAACTTTTCCAGGATGTAACTGAGGGAGGCACTGATCTGGAAGACCCCCAGTTTTTGGACATGGAAAATCTAGACCATATCAAGCTTGCCCATAACTAGAGAAAGATGTTTGTAATGTAGATGTGGAACTCAGGCAGTGGACTGCAGGAAATGTTTCTGCTGATGTTATCCTTTTGAAAAACAAAAGTCAAAAGGCAAGTCAGAGCCCAAAGAGAGATGGGTCTTTCTGTGAATTTGTGCTGAATTCTGATATTGAATGAGCAGGAGTGGTGGGAGGATATGGGATCTCTGTATTTGGGGAAGTTCAGAGTATAACTGGGCAAGATGCTGAATGATGTGGTCAGGCTTTGAAGTGAGCCATGCTCTGAGCACGTGGGTGGGCTGGAGATCTTCATTTATCTGTCCTAACCAAGACCTTTCTGGATTTCTGTGTGAGGGAGATGGACACATCAGGTGTCAGGAGGGCGAGTGCCCTGTGCTTAGTGTGGCAGCATGGGTTTGCAAGATGTGAAGAGAACCTTCTGAAGTAAACAGCTCAGAAAAATTAAATAATCTTCAGAAGAACTGAAAACTTGTCTTATATTTCCATTTTCATTTGGCAAGAAAAAAAAGTGGAAAATTTTAAGACTGACCCTGTTTCTGAACAAAATTTTAAAAGTTTCACTCAGAAGAAACATTGAGAGAACTTCTTGTTTGGATTTTTCTGCTCCATAAAATTTAAATTGCTACAACTCCGTAATGCATGCCAACATCTCAGGAAGGTTTCAGAACATCTTTTTTATTAGATAATGTCACTAATGCAACATTAGGAAACACAAGAAAAACTTGTAGGCAAGACCACACTCTCTGTGTACCAGCAATCATTAGCAGCCCACAGTCCTGTAGATTACTGTGGCAGCTCAAACGTGATTAGGAAAAAATGCCTTTGGAGGAATCTGTGAAGGGACACACATCCCACACCACTTGGTGTTGTAAAAACTGGAGACAGGTTACTCCTTCTTAATGCATTACCACAACAAACAAATTGTTTTTGCAATTGGTTTCATTCTCATTCAGGCAAAATTACAGTGGAAAACCCCATGATAATGAGTATGACATGCAGATTAATATTAAATGAAGTCATTATGATCAGCATTACTACAGCAGATTCCAAATGAATTAATAATGACAGGGTAGTCAAAACAAAGTGGAGCCACACTTTGTTAAAGGCACAACATGCTGTTAATGACACCATTAAACAGGGGCTAGAGAGCATCAAAAATTTGCTGTGCAAGATTACAGTCTTGGGTGCAGAGTGCTTGTTTCTGTGCTTGGTTGTCAGCTGAAACAGTTGGTAAAATATTATTTATTGTTTTTTTTTTAATTATTTACTTGTTTTTTACTAACCAAGGGAATGGTTTTCCCGTTACACAAAATGAAACAATTCTGGTTTATACTGACCATTTGAAATAATCTTCAGTGGAATGCTGGCAAATTATTCAGGCTGAAAAAACAAATTATTTTGCTTGGACAGTTTTAAACAAGGTTAGTTTTTTTTCCACTAAACAAGAAATAGATGTGAATGCATATATTACTTTTTATTTTGGTTTTCTTCTGAATTTTTCACAGAAAAATTTTCATGCAGTCAAAAACTATGAATCTGCATGCTGCCATAGCTTATTTTGCATTTTCTATCTTTAAGGTTACTTTCTTATTTTAATAGTGAACTTGATATAAGCATGGAAAAATAGGTTTAGTGAACAAGTTATATAGCTTGAATTTTAATAACCCTTTACATATTTTACCTTCCTTCTCACCAGGTAGCAGCTTGTACTGTGTCTTGCACCTTTTTTCATCCTAGAAAATGAACTCTAATTCTCTGGGGAAGAAAATAACATTAGCACAACATGTAGGAGCTGTGAATTCAGGAGTGCATAAACTAAAAGAGCAGCCAGAAGTTTTTGTTCAGTATTCTAATTAGTCTGATTACCAGATACAGCAACAGAAGATTTAAGAAGCCTTGTTGTTTTCTGACCTAGAGCCGCTGTTTTTTAACTAATCCAAAAACCTATACCCCTTCCATTTATATTTCTTCTTTTGATTGTAAAAATATGTAGTGGAAATAGTTTTTCCTAGCTCAGAGTAAAAATGGTTGGCAACTATTTCACCTAGAACTCAGTTGCGTCAAGTTTTATATATGAAGATGTAACAATTTAAATTTTATTTAGCAGAAAAATCCAAATAAGAAGCTCTTTCATGAAAATGCTTCCACTTCTTCTGAGTGAAACATTTAAAATTTTGTTCAGAAACAGGCTCAGTCTTAAAATTTTCCTTTTTTTTTCCTTGCTAAATGAAAATATAAGACAAATTTTCAATTCTTCTGAAGAATATTTAATTTTTCTGAGCTATTACTTCAGATGGTCCATGTTTTTGTTTTTCAACTTCAAATCCGACTCTTCAAAGAATTTAATGGAATAAAATTTAATCTCCTGACCCCTACCTGTTGTTTATGGGAGGAAAAAAGTCTTTTATCTGTTACATTTCAGTGCCATTGAAGGAACCATTCTTCCTCTATTATGAGACATGACAAATAGGAGCACCTCCGCTCCATTTGTCTTTTTTACAACATTCATTACTGTGTAAAGTTCTGGAGTGTCCTCTCTTATTTGTCTCATCTATAAACATCTCAATCTTAGCCTGCTCATTTCTTACACGGGAAGTCTTGCCATGCCTCTCATCATTTTTGCCATCCGTCAGTGATCCCTTTGTACCTTAAAAGGAATGTAATGGAGAGAAGGGAGCCCAAACTTAACAATTCCAAGGGGAGATGTACAGCACTTACAGCACTTAATAGAGCAGCATTAAAACCATCTTTTTCTGTCTTCTACTTTAACACCAAAGAGGCTTTTTCTGGACTTACAAACTTGTAGAAGCAACACAGTGAAATGACTCAAAAGAATATAGATTCACTAGAAATATTGCTGATTAATGATCACATTCCCTACATCTCCCCAAATATCCCAGTTCAGGAAAATGCTTTTCTTTTATCACAGTTTTAATTATAAGCCCTTTCCTTTTGGAAAACTTTATCAGTAGCTAAATATAAAAAAATGACCAAATGGTAGCCATTCTGCAGTGCTCTGAAATCAGTACAAGAAGTTTTCCTGCAGGATCTAAAAATCAGAATGAGATTGTGCTGTACTGACAGAAAATAATGCTCAAAATTACCCAGATTTTCTAGTACAGCTGAGGTTAATTCTTTTTCACATAATTTGTTGAGGTTTTTTTGTGTAGTTCTTACTTCTCAACTGACAGCAAACTAAAATCATAGTTGGGCAGCTATTATCTTACACTTTTATCTGTGATAATAGACAGATTGCCCAAATTATTACAGTTGGGCAGCTATTGACATCAAGTGTGCTAAAATTCTATTTGTGTTCTACTCCCACTTTTAATCCCACCCTCTATACACTTTTAATTCTGAACACTCCATGTTCTGTTAGTTCCTGTTGCCTGAGGTGCTTTGTCATCTTGGGTTGCTGTTTAAAAATTCAACAGACTGAAAAAGTGAAGTCTACTAAGAAGACTGGAAATGGTAAAGTCAGTGGATGCAATTTGAAACCAAGTAATGGTACGTAATCTGCATATTTGCAGATGTTAAAATTAAGGCCTTTGCCTTCTATGCGTTCCACAGAAGAACTGAGGTTGGAAGGCACCTCTGGAGGTCACTGGGTCCAACCACCCTGTTCAAGCAGGGTCACTGGGAACTGGTTGGCCAGGACCACATCCAAATGGTTTTTTTTACTATCTCCAAGGATGGAGACTCCACAGCCTCTGGGGACTTCCTTCGGCAAGAGGAATATATCAAGTACTTATGGCAGAATTGTCCTTATTGTCCTGGGGCCAGCAGATTATCCTTGCTCTCCTTATCCTTAAACCTCTGCTGGTTTTGCTGCACTTTCCAGTGCCTCACATCCCCACCCAGACCTTAATTATGTTGGTGAACAGTCCTTTGGAGTTTCTATCAAATTATGGACACGTCAAAAGTATTTTACAGGCTTTCAGGCTTCAGATACAGACTTTTCTGTGTGAGGTGATTTCTTTGGCTTACTTATATCTTTAAAATATCATCATGTAAATGCACTGCCAATCATAACATATTTAAGGCAATTTACAAAATAGTTCACAAAAAATATCAAATCATTTACACAAGATGTGCGACAAAAGCAGGTTATAGGACCATTTTAAGAGTCTTTTTTCCTTTTGTGCCTGGTAAGATTCAGATTTTACTACTCCACTGTTCATATTTCTTCCGGGCATTAGTTATTCTCAGGCAGAGATGTCCATCCTGTGGGATCCGTGGCAGGATAGTGCTTCTGGTTTGCACCTCTGTGTCAGAGAGCAGGTTGAGAGCTAAATGAATCCTTTTGGTAGCAGCATCACTTCACTCTCACCAGCTATCAGCACCAGGGAAGGTATCACAGCTAAAGATGCTGACTGGGAATGAACCCCTGTTGCAAGAAAAATTAATCAGTCTGCAGTTTGCTTCCTGATTTTTCCAGTGTGAAATAAAAAAGGGGGCTTGTGATTCCATGGGAGATTGATATTGAAGCTAAAAATGAAAACAAAAAAGGTCAAAACCATACTTTATTTCATGTCCCTGGTTATTTTTTTCAGGTGGTATCTTACATCTGAATCCTTAAGAGGCAGTTTTATACATATGTTTGCATTCAATGTACAAATACATCCACCAAATGCAACATTTTGTTGTCAGGAAGAGTAGAAGTCAGCAAAGAAGGAACAGAAAAGCCCTTCTTTGCTCTCCCTGGTTATAAGAGTAGGGAAGCAGACTGGCAGTGCTTCCAACAACCAGTCTCCATTAATTCCAGCTGCCCCTCAAAATGGTGAGCAGAATGAAGAGCTGAATGATCTCTCTCTGGTTCTGTTTTCACAACTGCACTTGAAAAGAAGTGCAAATGCTCAGCTTTGTTGTTGCAAAGTAGCAATTTGCAATAAAGCTGCAGAATAATTACTTTTGAAATGAAAACCAATGGGATCCAAATTGGTTCTTCTGACTGCAGAACTGCTTGTATGAGAATTTTTCGTTCTCTGGTGACTTTGCACACTGGAGCTAATTAACATTTTAAAAAGTAATTAAATAAAAGGGTAATATTCCTGAATGCCAGTTGTGGTAAACTCAAGTCATTTAACTCCTGCAAGTGATCCTCATTCAGGCAAACCCTGTTCATGACCTCCCTGTTACTCACATAGTTTTTGGGCATAGGGGTTGTGTTATGGGGCCCTAAGCAGGCATGAACAAGACCTTTTCTACACGCACCTTAATGCTGCAGGGCAGTAAAACTGAATGGAACCTCTGCTGTGTCTGTGTAATACCCAAAGTATTCTTGTAACTCTGGTGAGACTATCAAGGGAAAGTGAACTTCTTGATTAGTTTTGAAGGTCTCTGGTAGGAATTCAATGCCATAATGCCTGTGTTAAGAATTAGTTCAGTGCTGTAGGGAAAGGTCAGTAGGTTAAGATGGTTTGTGCCAAGACCCCTAAAACTGCTCCATATTCAATTCAGAGCTTACTTTAGAGCAAGTTTTGTCTGGTTGCCTGGATCAGACATCCCCCAGAGGGGACTCTGGAGCCAGAGCAGGTTTGATGCTACCAGCACACTCCCAAACTGCCTGAAGAGCTGAAACAGCACGTGGTTAGTAAAGGTGAGCAAAGAACTGACTTCAAACCTCACGCAGCTGCTCTTAAACCACATTACAGATGCAAACCCAGCCAGCAGAGTGGGTCTTGAGTGGGCAGGGAAGAAAAGCAGCACTGGGAGTAGGGGAGCAGTGTCCTAGTGGGTTATCTCTGAAAGGAATATTGTCTGCTTGCCACACAGTAGGAGTAAAGCTATAAAGCTCTTTGTCACGCCCGCAACAGTGAAGGCCCCGTCCCCTGTGTGGCATTAATAAACGGACAGGATGAGGAGTGATGATGCCTTGATGTGGCAGTTTGTCTGTAAATTTAGTTGAGATGAAGTTAGAGAGTATCTTTGCCTTGTTTTATTGCATCTGAGATTGACAGCTTGCTTCAGATGCACTTGCTGGGGAGGTGGATAGCATATGTTGGAGCACGGGGACTTTGAATCATTTCGGTTTATAAATATTGGATCTCCTTTCCATGTTTTTATTTTCCAGTGGCAAATACCTCTTGCTGTCTAAACTGCAGCTACTGTAGCATCAAAGGAAATGATGGAACATTAATAGAGTGGATAACCACAACTATATTAATCATAAATTTCTCTGTATCTGATTATTCAAGCCTCGATTCTTAAAAAGACAAGCCTTGTTATCCTGTGGATGATATGTTGTTGGTGTGAATTTGACTGCCAGAACCAAGTTCAGTTGCAGTTTACTTCTTTTATTATCAGTAATATTAGATTATATTTTTTCCATCAGTATATAGTAAATACACCTAAACCTGTACTCTGAGGTCCATTGGCTCTTTCTGTGTTCAAATTGAATCCCCTCTAATGTGAGTCCTCATTGAGACAGAGAAATATAAAGAAAAGGTATATTGATTTGAATACAAAGATGTTTGAAGCCAGTTTAAGGCAATATATTTTTTTAAAAAAGCTTCTTCTGAACACCTGCTTTTTGGTATTTTGCTGAGCCTCCCTACAGGAATTTTGTGGGATTAAAGTTTGGTTGTTTCCAATGGCTTTCTATAAAAATACAGTGGGGCTGCCTGTATAACCTTGAATTCTGACAAAATTCAGGTTAATGAGAGAAAGTCACTGACAGTTTTAGGGACTAGTGTCTTGATTGCTCACTGAAAATTCATATACAAAGAGATACCTTTTTTTACATAAGCCACAGAGGACTTGACCTGCAAATGCTCAGTACTGAAGTGTCTGTCATGAACAGAGTATAAACTGCAGCTTGCATTGTCGCCATTTATTTTCTTTTAAGATTGGCTTTTTATGAACTTTATAACTTTTCATGTATGGCCCCAGGAGTTTTCAGAAAAAAACTGCCCTGTGTTTCTACTACAGCACTTTTAACCCAAACCAAACCAGTGCCTAAAAGACCTGATAGATTTAAATGGATGCACCCCATTTTTACAATTGGGATTTGTAATTCAATTCATTTCTCTATTTTCACTAGAGTAAATAAAGGCTAATATTTCCTTTAATAAATACAGTTTAGGAGTGGGCTATGCTCTGCAAGGGAATCAACAAGCTTTAGACACTGACTTGAGCTGTTCCTCTTTGCTTTCTAACTCTGGTACAAAAGATGTCAGAAGTGGTTGCTCCCACTGCCTGTCACTTTGTAAGTGGTGGAACTTGTAAATATTTTAGACTTGCTATGGAAAGTTCATAATAAAACCACAGATTATAAATTAATTATGAACTTACCAAGTATAAACTTACCTTACAATGTGGGAGACTCTTGCGGGCCAACAATCAGACTCACTGAGTAATTTTGAGGCGGTGAGCAGGGAGTAAGCACAGAGCAATTTTTCTTT
This sequence comes from Oriolus oriolus, assembly GCA_013400235.1. Classification (NCBI taxonomy): domain Eukaryota; kingdom Metazoa; phylum Chordata; class Aves; order Passeriformes; family Corvidae; genus Oriolus; species Oriolus oriolus. The sequence continues at coordinate 927,288 of VXBT01008397.1, read as the reverse complement.
TCATTTTCTTTTTAATTGGCTTTCTGCTAAAAGCATTTTTGAGTGGTAGTTCGTTACATGTGTTGCAGCATTATATTCACCAGCCTCCCTGGAGAACACCAGACTAATTAGAAACACTGAGCTCTCACTTCTAATTTATAATCTGGCAACAGAAGCAAAGAAATTCAAGAAGTACTGTAAGCACAGACCTCCATGACCCAGGCCAAGGCAGCTCTTTACAGAAAGGTCAATGTCTGTGAGAGCCTGAGATATTATAGGGCTGCCTAACTTGACATCCCAGTCAGAAACAGTAATGAGTTTCTTAGTCTGCACTCCAGAGAGTCTAAAATTAACCCCGTATCATCTTCAAACTTGACCTCAATCACAGCAATTAATTAACAGGCACTGGAAGGACCTTAACAAAGGAGATGAGTGAAAGGACTCTGAAGGGAACAAAAGACACCTTTGTTTTACATTTCAGCACATTCTTCCTTTTTCCCAGCGCTGTTTGGAAACCATATGTTTTGTAAAATCCTGGAAGAATACACTGTTACGACCAAATCTTTGACCTGATATAGACATGAGACCTGGACATTAGTTTGTAACTCAATTATGTGCTTTTTAAAGTCTATTTTATTTTTTGTGGAAAATTGTAGAGTCTAGGAGGCACCCACTGAAACACACAGAGTCACATTTGAAGGCAATCAACAGTGGCTTCAGCTTTACTGTTATACTTTGCCAACCTACACCCATTTAGCACCAAAAATGTAGTTTCTGAATAAAACTGTTGCTTAACTACAAGGCTCATTCATTCTGGCTTTTAATTTCACGTGTTCTGACAATATAGGTAATCGTGGGAGAAATTGGTTAAAATGCAGGTAAGAAGCTGGAATGCTGAACAAAATAATTGGAAGGTACCACACATATATTTGTTTGAATGATTGAAGAAAATATGCCCTCGGGGAAAAAAATAAAACCAAACAACGCTATTTGGAAAGTTTTTTGAGGAAACACATTTTTATCTTAAAAAATTTAAAATTCAGTGGAGCAATCTGCTTGTATTGGAAGTCCTGCATTGATGAAATTGATGCTGTGCTTCATGAAGAATGTTATTTACCTCTGTAAATATCTGGGATATACACTGAGCTTGGCAAAATGAAAACAAAACAATTCAGATTAGTTGGTGCTAAGTTATATGCATGCCGTAACGGTGCTTTCTAGACCATGACAGCCTCAAAGAAATGCAATAAAAAAGAAAATAGTTCATTCATTTGCCAGAAATAACATTTCATGAGTTATCTAGAATCGTTTATCAGAAGAAAAGAACCTTGATTGCCAGGAGAAGATAATGCAGTATTTTTCAGCCAATGTGAATGTTAGAGAGCAGCCACACATAATGAATCAAGACATTTGTGTACAAAGAAAAAAGAAATTTAAAAAACCCCTCAACAAACAAAGGGGAAGTGCTTCTCATCCTGGGATTTTAGCTGGTAAATGGAAAACTCCTGACATTTTTTTACTGCATATTTTAGAGTATTACAATTAATCAAGTGCACATTTTCCATTCCAAGTTAAATTACATTTTATAGTCATTTCCACTCTTCTGTTTCATTCTGTGCTCTCTGATTTAACAGTGGCTTTAAGCTTTCAATTGAGCCTTAGATAAGCAATTTTATTCCCATATTATTGTTCCTTCCTGCCCACCCTGTAAAAATCTTACTGATACCATTCATGTTGTACAGGTGATCTCACAGACAAGTCTCCTTTTCTGTTCCTTGTTTGTGCAGTTGTGTGAGGGTGGCTGAGAAGAGACAAACAGATAATTCTGGATTAATTTGCTGATGAATTACAGCTTCCTGTTTACAGAGAAGGCAATAATAGCAGTTTAAAGAAGTCACACTTAGCTGTTTGTTGTGTTACTTGAGCAAAGGATGGACTGAAATGTTTTAGTGTTTTTAACGTCATTTTTCCTGTAAATTTTGGTACTGCTCATAGATTAAGTTTCCATATCCCAAGCCCTTGCCAGCATGGTGTAGTGTAATGAAATTCTGTCCCTGAGGGCAGATAAAATACCCCTGGGAGCTAACTTCGGAGGTGCTAAGCAGAAATGAAGCAAGGCCAAAAGACTGAATAATCTGCCTGAATTCTGGTTAACAGAAAGACAACCAAAAAAAAATTAGAAACTTGGACAGATTTAGAGACTGCTTCTTTAAAACATTGAAGATGTGACAGTCATAAAATAAACTGGTGGAAGGATTAGCTATTGAAATTACGCCCTGATTGGAAAAACAACGCTATAAATATTTTTTCATAGGTTTGCGGTGGAGCTATTGCTTGCACAGAATTAATTGTTATGTCTTTGTTTAGATTTTCCACTTCTTTTAATGATCTGTGTTAGTGTCTTATGTGGTTGACTACCCCAGAAAATTAGGAGTCCATTAGTGTATAGATTAAGTTATGTAGATTTGAAATGTTGGATGGGCAAGGGAAAATCACATCAGGGAACAGAATTAATTTTCAGAATGCAGCTAAATGAAGTGTGGGACGGTAGGTTAAAAGCAAAATTTCTCTTCCTTTTTCAGGTGATTCAAGTTTTGTGATGACTGTGGTGAAGAGTATGGTTGTTTTTAAACACTTCACTGACTGCGGCACTCAGTGTTATCTTAATTCATGAAGCCTCTGGGGTATTTTCAGAGAAAAATACATTTTTTTATGTTAATATGTTTAAGTAAAAATGGGTTGACTAATAGGAAGAAAATATCTTTTTATTTAGCTGTAATGTTAGATGGAGGTTCGTGTCCAAGGACAGAGTCACGTTTCTGATGAGCTAAGCAGGATGTACTTTGAAAAAGATTTGAGGTGAAATGATAGCAGAGAGTTCTGTACAGCTGATTCTCTTTTCCTTTTAATTTGTAACCACACATCTTGTTTTTAAGTTGAAGTATGTGGAAGGACTGGAGCAAAAATACAGCCGAGGCCAAAGCACTTCCCATTTTCTGAGAAGTCCTTCTCTCTTTTTTCCAATGGGCTTTGAAGAACAGCCTTTTGTAGATCAATAAACCTATTGCAGATAAAATAAACCTTCCAAGACTCACTTTAATCTAAAGAAGAGTTACTTGGACTCCAGTCTAAGCCTTGCTCTGGTCTTGTGTTGGAACTTGTCTTGTAATTCCCTGGAGAATGTCACTAAAAAACAGAAAGCAGCTACCTAAAGAGAAAGGCAGCCACTGCCACTGCCACCGCCACAGAGGGCTTGTCTTCCCCTGCAGCAGGGTGAGGATGAATTCAGGAGTTATTGCAAGAGCTTTCTGAGCATATCTTGCCAGAAGAAATAGGAGTATTGTGAGGAGAGACTGGGAGTCAAGCACTCATCACAAGGGATGGATTTAATGCTTGGTGGAGTTGTGTGGCCATCAGAGAATAAGCAACTCTGCCTCCAGGTTTCTCTGCGTGGCACACATGGATTTAGCTTCAGATCCAGTGCAATTTGACAAAATGGAAGCTCCTGAATTGAAGCTTTGGCTCCTGAAAGCCTCCAATCAGTTATGGATGAACTCTTGAGTCAGTCTAAGTTCATTAGCTGCTCTTTTTGACGTGACAGTTTTCAAAATGGCTGCATTTACACATTTTTATGGCTGTAATTACTTCAGTCTGATCAGCTCAACACCTAAATCCCCCTTAAGCTCAATCAGGAATCTGAAGCTCTGTGGTGCTCTGCAGGGATCCTTGACAAGTCCTAATGGGTTTAATAGCTTCGGAGTGAGCTGAGTGTGTGCACTTGTGGCTGTTCTCTGTGAGATTGCCACAGCAGGAGGAGAGAAGGAGGGTTTGATATGCTTTATCCTCAAATACAAACTAGGGAAAGAGTTTTGGTATTCCTAGACTTCTCTTTTTCACACATCTTCAGTTCTTTTTGGCAGGATGTCATCGTTTCACTGAGAGGAGTGTCGGTAGCTCTTCCAACTTTGTGCCCTGCCAGACAGTAAATATGCTCACAGATGCTGGTGTAATCTCCTTCAGACAGAGAAAGATATTGGGTCTCAGTCTTCTTGTACCTGGACAAATTCTCTTTGTTGTGAGGTATTACTTTTTTGATTGTGATTAAAAGTGATGATTACTTTTTTTCTTCATGTTCCAATCCAAAAAATGGCTTTATTTGGTCTGGGTGTCAAATGTGCAGTTGTATCTCTCCTGAAGCCCTGTCTGTGTTTAGGCTGTGGATGAGGGCAGGATTTCAGGAGTATCCCTGCACTTGCAGGAAAGGAACACCTTTTTGAATTGCATAGTCTGGCACAGAAAATAACTCCTGATAACAAGCTTCAGGCTGCTCTCTACCTAAATTTAAGATCATAAGGCACCAACATTGTAGGTAAAAAAGATTCTCTTTTGGGATTTCCACCATTACCCATGGGACTGGAAATAATATGATCCTTAGGTCTTTGAAGAGCTTTTTGAGACCTCACCATCCCATGTATCTGATAAGTGTTTTATTTTTGGCAGAAGTAAAAAAGAATGTTGACATTCAGATATTTCAGGCAACTCAGTAAGGTGGTTATTAGTCATAAATGAGCAGGTTTTGTGTTCTTGATGTGGTCCTTAGGCCACACAGCGAGCCTGTGGGCAGGGATAGGGAAGCCGACATCCATTTCCAAATGTGGTTTCTGCATTTCTGCAGAAAGAGACCTTGAGCAAACAGCAGCACTGATAAAAGAGCAACAAATTGTATCGCAGGGGGATGAAGTTTTTCATGACTCCAGGGCCTAAGGAACTTTATCTTAAACTAGAAATGCATCCGTAGTGCTTTAAATTTTAAGTCACTAGAAATACTGACTTTTTTAAATGACCTTTTTGTACATAAAATATAAAATTATATACAGCTGAATCCTATAGTATCCTTTTTAGGAATGAACGGTAAATAATTTGAATATTACTTTTCCAGTCTTGGTAATCGGTGCAATCTCTGTAGGGTATTTAGTGTTGATCCTTTGGCCCACAAAGGCTGTGAGGAAGAAAAAGGAGGATCTGGCTGTGCTTGCTGAAATTCCAGTCCTCACTGAATTTGTGCAGATTCTGAAGGTGGTGTGGTGGTTTGACCTTGGCTGGCTGTGGGAGGCCCCTCAGCCACACTCCTGCTCCTCACTCAGCTCAGACTGAGAAAATCAAATAGAAAAGCTCGTGGGTGGAGATAAGTGCAGGGAGATCACTGCCAAATTACTGTCACAGACAAAACAGACTCAAGGAAAACTGATTTGATTTAAATTGTCAGTTAAAATAAATTTGCATGGTGAGGAAAAACAGCCCCATACCAGTTAATGTGAAGAAAATTAGCTTTAACTCAGCCCCAGAGTGATGTGAGAGATGCAAGAGTGATATGGATTGGTTTCTGGAGCTATGAAGAAGAAAAGCTTGATGTCTGTCCACAAGCAGTGAAAGATTGCCATGCTGCAAGCTGAAGTTGAATGCAAAGCAAAAACCCAACCAACCAACCAAACGAAAAAACCCAATTGAAAAATTGCACAGCAGCACATTATAGAAATAATGTGTGAAGCAGATGTGTGGGGGAAATGCATTTAAATGCAGGTAATGCTTGCAGATCACATAATAACTTCTATGTGGGAATGGTATCGGTGTCTGTAGGATCCTGACCTTGCTGAAGAGGGACACAGGGGTTTAAATGAAATGGGGTGAGAACACGGCACATGAAAAGTGAGTTAGAACAGGCTGTGAAGCCAAATGAAGCACTACATGTGCAGGGGACCTCAGCAGGTGGCTGAGGGGTGAGAAAAGGAGGAGGTAGAAGGTGTCTGGAAGGGGGCAGATAATCTTATGACAGCACTTTCCTCCATAATTCTTAAAAATGGCCAAATTATTGCAAGCCTCTGGATTCCTGAGGTTCTCTAGGCAGAAAAACTTTATTTCCATAGAATAAATTATGCTATGCCTTTTGTGACAGGTGTATAAAAAAGATAACAGCCTACTTCTGTTACAAGTTTTTCAATTAGCAGAAGTGGTGGAGAACTGCTCTGGGATCTGAAATTGCCAGTTCAGCTAATGAACCGTGTAGGTGTTCAGGTTGGTTCCATGTGACTTGTGTAGGAGAGGGCATCTTTTTAGCTGTTGCATTTTTTAATTAGAAAATTTCACTAATGAGCACGTTAAAAGGGCATTTAAGTCAAGAATCAAGTTAAGAAATGCCAACATCAGAGTGTACCACCGGCATATTTAACAGGGTAGGTCACAGAGTCAGTCTCTGCTTTAGCTGGGGTGGTTGACTCATTAATAGATTGAAGAAAAGTGAGTTTCAGATTTTTTTTAAAGTCTCATGTGCTCCTTTAGAATGAAAACTGTCAAAACTTCAGCCAAAATATTTCCATTTTCTGGCTTTGTGTCTGCCCCAGTCCTGAAGGCATTTCTTGCTGCCCTCTGTTTTCTCCAGAACATGCAGAACTCCATGGCTTCCCCTTGCCAGACACTGCCTTTTCCTTACCGCTGCCCAGATAATCCTGCCTCTGCTTGAATTCTGTAAATGAAGAAGACAAAACTGATGAGAATGAAACAGATTAAAAGAACCAAGAAGCTCAACACTGGCATTTTAAGGCAGAGAGTAAATAGTACCACAGTCTGGATTGAATTTCCCAATTTAAATGGGGTGTGCAGTAACCCAAGGGGAAGCTGAGTAAAGGCTTTTCTGAGTCATGCTTCCAGGCCTATCTTACTTTATGGGATACTTTGCTCATTTGCATCACTTAATTTCATCAGTTTCTTGTGGCATAAAAGAATTCCCACCCCCAGTAATGTAGGGCTCCTCCTTTTACTTTCATTCCAGTCACTCCAGGACAGAGCCAGCCTGCTGCCTCTTGGCTCCTCCTGCTCTCTGCAAAGTAGACTCTATTTTCTTTTATGTCTGATCCTACACTGCAGAACATCAAAAACTGAATCACAGGTTTATCTTGATCTTCTTAGTAGCGACTACCCTACTATAAAACTATTTTTTACAGCATTTTTCAAATGTCTTTTCCAGCAAGGACTTCAACTTGGCTCAGATGCTCCTGAAGTAACTATAATCTTTTTTTGCTATTGATCTCTCCTATAGTGAAAAATGGTTTGGGGTGAGTTATTTTGAAGAGGTTTTTTTGGTTTGTTTTTTTTTTTCCTGAAACCGATCAGATGAACTCAAATGCAATCAAAACCTTGTCTTCCCAAGAGGATTTTCGTACATCAAGTATTAAGACTTTATACCTTGTACCCTATTTCAATGCCCTGATCCAAACTTCAGGGGAATAAATTCTATCACAAAATCTGGATGCAACTCTAGTAATGGTGTATTCCCTGCTTTTTCAAGTTTATCACCCTGAGCTATGTTTGTTTGTTTGTTTTTATCAAGCCATGTATTCTAATGCCCTAGGCAGAAAGTAGGAAAGCACTTTGAAAAGGATTTAAAATGCAAGATGTGTAAAATGATACTATCACTGAACCACGAAAAACAGTGTTTTCCAAATTATACCCATATTAATATAGAGATTGTTTATTGTTGTTGTTCTTTGGTTGTAATCAGAAGAGTCTGTCATTTATGAGGTTTTTTCAGGGAGTATTTTTTCAGGGAATGCAGCAAATACCATCCAAGCTTCAGCAAACATCCTCAGCTATCTTTTAGTCATTGCAGGTAATCATTGTATTGACAGTATTTGTGTTGCATGTGAGACACAGCTTCAGTGAGCAAAAAGAACGTAATCCACATTTTCATTCTTCAGACCAATAATGCAATACTGTTCTGCAGAGACATCATCATAAAACCCCTAATTTCTGACATGACATTAGAGGGATGAGTTACATTTCTAAACTGTAGCAGTGTGGTAATCATTCGTCTCAAAGAAAACAATATCTCTGGGTTAATGAGGAGAAAGTGTGTATTTTACAAAAGCAAGAGCAGCAAGGAAATGAGAAGTGAATTCTTATCTTCAGTATCTCAGTTGGAACTGCTGCCATTGGGAACGTCTACAGGTACGGATCTGCAAACAGCACGTGTGCTGTGCCTTCTGTTCTCATTGCTGCTGCTGCATGTATCCTCATTTGATGCAGGATTTGAGATGGTTTTTGTTCTCCCCTCTGTGAAAATGATCCTTACATTTTTTCCCTTTTCTTCAGGCCTAGAGGTGAGCAGGGATAAATGCAGCAAGATCCTGTGACTCTTTTGCTTTTCACAGGCCAGGGAATGTTTTGCATGGGTCAGGTGCTGCATTTCTGGCTTCTTCTGGAGACCTGTTCATTCTGTTGCCTGTTTCCTCTTGAGTGCAGCCCCAGCTTCCTCTGGCTCCAGTTCTTCTGCTCCGCAGGCTCTTCCTCTCCTAGCACTTGAGGAGTATAATTATCTGCATAGCAATAATTCAAAGTGCATGCTCTCAGAGTACATAGGTGAGTGTGTCAGTGTATTCCCACCTGCTTTTCAGAGCAAGCCTGGGATAAGGGGCAGTGCATCCCCCCTAGTTACAGCTGCCATCTGCCCGGACCCAAAGGCTCTGAGGGCTGATGTGGGATGATGCTGCAGCAGCTTTCAAAACCCTGCAGGTGCTTATGGAGCAGGAGCTGCTCAGCACGGTGTGGGGAGCACCCTGTGTTCCCTCAAGAGGCCCTTTGGGTCACCCCCCTGCCCTGCAGAGCAGCTCAGGTGACAGTGGGAATGTATACGTGAGCACGTCTCCCTTTCCTTGCAACCCCCCACAAAGAGTTTCAGTGCCTTACAACTGTGTGTCACTCATTTCACACTTCCAATCTGACACCTAGGAGTTTCAGCTCTTTTGTTGTGAGTTTCGTCTCCCAGACAAGCTGTTTGCCTGCAAAGCAGGTCCAGAAAGTGCTTTTGGCTCGTTTCCATTGCAGACCTATATAGGAAGTGGCTGAGTGCTGAAGGGTGGCAGTCACCTTTCAGCTTTCTGTGGCTCCATGTGTAGTCCTTCAGCCCTGCCCACTTTCGAATCGATAGACTGCCTTGTGACCTTTTGGGGGTCAGCTCTTTTGATGAAAAGGAATGTAACAATCAGGACTGCATGTAGCATTTGATTCACCATTCAAAGCTCTTCAAGCCCAATTTAGTACTTAATGTGTGGGACAATTTAATCTTCTCATACAACACTTTTTTAAGTAGTTTTTGTTTTATTATTTGTTGTTATTGAGAAGGCAGCAAATAGGTCCCCTCCATTTTTATCTATACAGTTTAATTCTTAGAATTGCAAAGGTTTCAGCCTTTGAATGGTGCCACAGTATGGGATTGAGATGTAAGGTTTAATGGCACACATGTGCTGTGCTCCGCAGGGTCATAGCCAAGGCCTGATTTCATCACAGCCTGACTGCAAGCAATTCCTTCCAGTCCCATTATTGGCTCTTTCCAAGGATGTACCCAGGATTTTGTGAAAAAGCAATTTTAAATCATTTGATCCAGGTGAATTGTGTTTGAAGCAGTTAGAGGAGCAGACTCACAAGGGTTAATTTTTACAATTTATGAGTTTAACGTAAGTTGGATACTTAGTCTTATATACTGTTTTATGCAGGAATTCTGACCTGGGAAGAAGAAAGGAATTCTGGTACTGCCCTTGGTTCTGCATCCCTTGCCAGTATCTGATGCACAGGCACAGATAATGTCCCTTGCAACTGGGCAATGCATTGTGCCTTTTCCACCACAACGAACTGTATCCAGCTGGACAGGAATGCCAGAGGATTTACTGCTGCTCTCATTTGTTCGCTTGGAAGGAGCTGTGGAAAAGGCAGATTTGGCTCAGTGTGGCAACAGACGTGGACCAGCTGTCCTGTACATAAGAACCCACTGATTTGGCTTTGAAGGGAAAATCTTGGGCAGAGAAAGAGGCGGGGAAGTGCCAGTTACGGTGCTGTGCATACAGGCTGTGGAGAGGTGTGGAAGTTGTGGGAAGGGTGTGTTGCTAGGGAGCACTGAAGTCAGTCTGTCAATACATAACTGAAATGGCAGCTGGAGTGAGTTTCTAGTCCTCCTACAAAGAGATCACTTGAATTTTACACTTGTGGACTGCCTTCATGCTGTTTGCCCAAAGTATGGCCCATAAAATGCCATCCAGACAGCAGCTGCCTGGATTGCTGCGTGTTCCTTCTCTATGTCTGATGCTAGGCCTTCCAGAGGAAGGGAGGGGCAGAAACACTTCTCACCTGGTCTGAAAACCAGGAAAAGAGCAAGTGAGGGCCAAATGCACCAGCAGATGGCTGTTCCTGGAGCCTGTTCCCTGGCTGCTGAAACTCCCCGTCCTCTGAGTGGGATAAATCTGTGCCACACGCTCAGGCAGGTTCTCTCAGTGATGGCTCTTTGCATTAAGGAAGGAATTTAGCAGAGTGAAGCTTCCACTCCCCCAAAATGTGCTCCCCTCTTTCCCTAATCAAGAAAACAAGGTGACTGTGCAAGTTTCAGTGCTGCCTCTCTCCAAGTGTTACACAGCATGAAAGCAGTAGGCTCGATTCCTGTATCAGGACAGATTGCAGCAGTGTAGAGCATCTCTTTTGTCCAGCTTTTGTTGTCTAGAACACTTTCCTTCCAGCTGCAGAACTAGAAGGTAGATTTTGCAGTTCAGAACCTGCAGTTTTATTTACTTAGTGGCCTATGTATTTACATTTTCACCAGAGGACAAAAGATCAAACCAGTATAGGAAAGTCTCTTGTAAGGTATGTTGTCTTTTGGTGTGAAATGCTGCAGGTCAATCTTGTAGCAAAACATAGTGAAAATTAACTAATGGCTGATCAACTAAAAAGTTTAATTAACCCATTAACTAATTAACATTTAACACTTAATTTTCATAAAGTATTTCTTTTGCAACATCCATATTAGGATGAAGCTATTCAATGATACACTGAGAACTGCTTTCTCAGAATAACTGATTAATAAGGGAATCATAGTACTGTGGATTTATAAACCTTACTTCAGACTAGAACTACATACAACACTGCATATAATCTGCATGTATTTTTTTTCCCCTAAATGTAGAACAGTATTTTACAAAGATTCTGTATTTTCACAGCAACAAAGTCTGCTGCATGATTGACAGTTTCTGGAAAAGTTAAATATAAATGTTTCAAGTATAGGACCATTGTTCTTCTTACATTCATTGGGACCATCCCTTTGGATGTTCACAAATAAGATGCAAACAGAGCTACAGAAAGATATCAAATGTAATCTGGGATGAATCACTCTACCATATTATTTGTATTTAAAAATGAGACTTGTATTTATAATAAGTAGGACAAAACAGTGGACCCTGTAATTTCCAAAGATCCCTTTTGTCCCCAAAAGTTATTTTCCACTGTCTGACTAATCTGCTTCTTTTTTGTCTCTCCATAAACTCTTGAAATCCATTCAGACCTTTCCGAGACAAAGCAACTTAAATATATAAATAGGAAACATGCACACACGAAAATTTAACACTGTACCCAAATAGTTTCCTGTAAAACTGCAGTCTTAGGAGTGCAGTTCAGTTCTGGTTTACATTCTAATTTTTATATAGGAATTTCATTTATTGAAATGAAAATAAAACCTATCAGTCATACCAAATTGAAAATATAATCATGTATCTCGGTCTGTGAAGTGATGTTGGGTCTCTAATCAGAAAGTAGTATGTAATAAGCTTAAGTGCATTTCTGCTGAGGTTTTCCTCATCAGTGCCTCTGATTTAATTTCTGTATTTGATTAAGAAGGACAATGATGGAGTGACTGGTATCATTTTGGGAAAAAAATTAAAGGATGAATATTCTTAAGAGGAAAAAGACCTTACTTTTAAAGCTCTCATCTATCCTAGTCATTTCAAATATTACTCTATATTCTGTCCTATCACTCTGCCTTAATCTAAATGTACATAATTTCGTCTCTGTATGATTGTATTAAAGAAATGGGAGTCCTGTGGAATTATTTTGATTTAAGATTTTTTGGGCCTGGGCTCTGCATTGCACTTGTTTGTGCAGCTCGAGATGTGCTTGTCTGTGTGGGAATTTCCAACACTCAGCAGATAATTAAAGGGCTTGGTTTTCATTGATTCAACACAATTCAAATCTCCTGCTTATTAACCTAAGTTTGCAAATTAAGAACTATGATTTTAGGGAGAAGTATATGTAAAGTATATATTTTATGCATGTCCATTTTCCATTACTTTACACAAATACAAGAGTCCCTGGCTAGCAGAGAAACCTGGATAAGATATTGATTCCAGAAGATCTAAGGTGATTATAAATATTGCCTGCCAGCATTTCAAAAGTGGGGAGTTTGCAGATGGAATAATGCAGCCACAGCTGATTGATAATTTCCATTTTAGTTGTCATTGCAAACTTTGAACAAGATCAAGACCTGTGATTCTCAGAATGAAAGAAACTTGGTGCTTGAAATGGAAACCAACCCAAGCAAATCTCCCTGGATCTGCTGCTGCAGACAGGCCTTGAAAGAACTCTCCTCAGAAGAGCTTTGTGAACCTTTCTTGCTGTTCAGTGTCATTTATAAGTGTTCGATTTCATCTCAATTACTGCACTCCCATCTACTTAGTGAACTTCTCTTTGCAGGAAATAATTACTCTGTCTTCTTTCTTCTCCAAATTGCTATTACCTTATTGGCAGGAGATAGTCTGGTTTTTCTAATAGCTCTCCATTCTAAGATATTTTGGAAAAAACCACATACACACGTAAAAACAAACTTTGATTTTTGTGTGAACAATTTTCTTTTATGTAAACATAGGCAATTACCTAGCCACTGCACCAAGTGGGTTATAGACCTGCTCAAATACCCACAGGCTTTAGGATAAATATCTCCATTGGACTGAGTGGATAAAAAGAATAAAATCCTTAGTATAAATCTGTCTTACTGTTTTGATAAAGCATCTGTGACTTTATCATTTTAAATGAGTGAAAAATGTCCATATTTGGGGGGATTGTGTCCCAAATGTTTGAAGTCCTCTCCAATTTGAAGCTTTCATGAGAAAAAAATATTAGCATCACTGGAAATGAAGTAATAGTCAGCAGGTTGGAATCTGAGTTGTCATAATTCAGAATATGGCTCTAGACTGAATTTTTGTCAGTTTAGGTTGATTTTTTTTTTGGGGGGGGGGGTTGTTTGTAAGAATACAAAGATTTCTATTTAAGTCAGAGTTTTACCATGAAGGAATCTGGCTGGATTAATCATGCAATACTAATTTAGTACTTGCCAGCTTCCATAATGCCACTATGATTTCACTGCATAGTGAAATAACTGAAATCTCTTAGATACATTGGTTTTCATGGTTATTAAAAGAAACTCTAATCTCAAAATTCACAGCTTTATGAATAAAAAATTGATAAATATGTACTGTGTGTACAGTAAGTTAAATAATTTTACAGTATTAAAAGGAGAGAACGAAGACTACTACAAGAGGTGTGCTAAACAAATATTTAAAAGCATATTATGATGACTAATAAATAATACATAGCAGTACTGAATGTTTCAAAAACTCCTATCTGACTGGATTTGGGTGAAGTCTCAAAATATTCATCTAAAGAACACATCTGTATTTTTTTCATTGATTTAATAGTTCATAGAATTGTGTAATACAGGATTTTTATACATAATCCATCATCTCAATTTTTCTTATGATTTTTTTCTTATCAGTATCTGATAAAAAAATGACGATCTTTAGATGCAGATTGTTACATTTCAGTCCTTGAGCCAGTGTTCTGTGCTTTTTTCTCCTAACATTATTTGTTGCCACACTTCCAGATTTATGGCATCCCAATGTTTGCTGCCAGATTCCACACATCTGTGTAAGGTACCACAGGTGTCTGTTTTCCTGAGGGTTTGCTGCACCTAACTTGATTTTTACCTTTGCAATCTTAATCTTCTGTTTGTATTTAAGGTCTCAGATTAGGACTGCTACTACAGTAATATTATTTCTGGCTTCCTTAAAGCTGTCAAAAAAAAGGTTCAGAGCTTATTTAGGGATGTATTTCCAGACTTAAGGATGGGGACAGTGCCTGAGCTGCTTTGTGTTACCTGAAAGCAGTTCCAGTTCTCCCTCCTTGACTTCCGACAGATGCACAGTCCCTTTCTTGGAGCTGCTTTTCCTTCCCACAGCTGAATGAAGCTTCCCCAGTGCAAAGACTTTGCCATCCTCAAAGTGTCAGCTTCAGTTTTTTGAGACAAAGATAGCAACAGTTAAAATGAGAAGCTAAGAGAGAGCTCACACACAAGACACGCAAGGTTATCTGACAATTACCAAAAAACCATTCAGAAACATCTGTCGGTAGTGTGATAAAAGCAGCGTTTCTTAGAGCCATCTGTCTGCTTTCAGATTAGCTCTAGATTGTGGAAATAACCTGCCTTTGATTAAGGTGGTGGGGTTATTTTTTCCTCATTACACCTGTGACCAAAATTACAGATGTGTTTAATGAAATATATAATGATTGCGAAAGGGAAATATTTTTATCTACGAGTAGAAATAATGGAGTAGATTCAAGGATCATTTCAGTGGTGAAACAAGAACTGTGAAGATATAACTTGGAATTTTATAGGATTTCCTTGCCACTTTTTAAGCACTCCATCAGTCTATTGAATTTGAAGCTGGTATTCGCTCTTTGCAAATAATTTTTCCAGGAATGTTTGCAACAGACTAATTTCAAAATTTTCTGCAGTTTTATTGTAGTTGACATTAAGAACACCGTGAATATTTAAGCTGATTTCTGTTTGTGATCTGAACTCAGTGTCCTCCTGAAGATTATGCTGCTAACAGTATTTCATAGAATACATTCTGTCATCTATTATTTATCTGGTTTCTCTAGCATGACAGATATTCTTCCTTCCCTTTCTGACAACCTTCATCATTGTTTCACTTCTTGACAGTGTGACATTCTCAAACAGCAATCTAATGCCTACAGAGTTTCATGTTGACACAAACAAAACGAGGGACAGACTTCCACCTCAATGAAAGGGTGGTGGGTAAATATATGTGTAGCTGTCAGTGGGGGAAGTATTGTGATTGAGTAGATTTTTTTTTTTTTTTCTTCTTCTGTGTAGCCCTTTTTTTCCTACTTCAGTTCCAGAGTGTGTCACTGAGCCAGACTGATCTCTAAGCAGGTGCCTCTCAGCACTGATTTTACTCTTCAGAGTCTCACAGTTCATTACTCTAACAGCCACACCACAGCATTTTCCATACTCTTTCCATGCTATTTCCTAGCAAACATCTCCCACTTCCAGGCCCATCTGCTCTTTATCCTAGCCAAGAAAGCTGCTTTTGCGTGTTCAATTGTCCTGCCTGGAGGCACTGACCAGAGTGTGGCCCCCTTGCCTACCTTGCATCCAAAGTCAAAACTGTGCTCAACATCCTTCCATGCCTTTGACAAAAAAGGGCTGTTCACAGATATTAAATTGTTGCAAACAGTAACTGAACCATTCGGCTTTTTATTTACTGCAATTTTCCACTTACAGCAGGTTGCTTTCATGTTCATGAATGAGTGTTACTGAATGTTGAATGAATGTTATGAATGAAAGATGAATGGATGTTGCTGAAATATTACAAAATGAACTAAAATTATTTCATATGATCAATGAACTGAAAGGTGCACTTTCAAAAAAGATTCTCTTTTCTTTTTTACTCATCTGAATTTTCCTAGTTCTCTCCCGCAGGCAACTTTTTAGGAGATTTTTCCTATTGCTACTAAATTGTGTGGGTATTGAGGTAAAATGAGCTATTTTGGAAGGAATGCTTATTTTATCAAGCTCTGAATGTGGAACTAATAAGAAAAGATTTCTGGCCCCAAAAGCTTAATACATATTAATAAATCAAAGGGTGAAAAGAACTTGCTGAAGATCATAAAAAGCCTGTAGTTGGCTGAAAATTATAGTCTTGCTTCCCACTTCAGAACCAGTACATAAGCATAACATTTTTAACCTTTGGCCCAACATAGATTTTAATTTATAATAATATTGTCTATTAGAAAAAGGGAAAAAAATTATTTTCTAAAAGCTGGAGTAAAATTTGTGTGGGATGATAATAGCTGGATTCAGAAAATTAAACTACTTAATTGAAGATGTTTTGAGAGATACTCATTGCCATTGAGTAATTTAAGAAGGTTAGCTTTGTTTCCTTAATAGCTCTGGAGAATTGATGTAGGACTTTTTCCTTCGTTTTTTACAAAGAAATGAATTTACAGAAAGAGTCTTTGGAACCATCTGGCTTAATCAAATTTAAAGTCCTCCCATCAGGAAGTTTTACATGGCTCTTCTTGTTTTAAAGGAATTCAATAGGAAGAAAATAATATATTCCTTATGGGCCGGAGACTGTGTTGGTTTCTGTGTAGTAGAATCCCTGTCCAGCACAAAAGAAGCTCTGACTTCTCCAAGTTGAGGGGTGTTCTGAATATCTGCTAAGTTTCAATTTTTGTATAGAAAACAGCAAAGTGATGTTTTTGTAGCCACAGTACTTTAATTGAAGTTGTTCTAGGCCCAGACCCATTAGGCCTATGTAGGCGCAGGCCTAGACCAAGATGCTTTTGCAGTGAAAGACTTAAGGATAAATTAATTCCATCTACATTACTCCCAGACCAAGCTGAGTTATCACATCTCAGGTGCTCCCACTGGGAATGGTTTCTTCCCAGCAAACGCAACCTGAGCCACAGAGAGAGGAGGAAGACAGAATCCCTGTGGAAATGTGTACTGAGAAAATCGCCAATAGCAGCAAATGAGCTGGGTACAGAGAGAGACCTCTTGGGTTTAATAATAATGCAACACTCGTAATTTGAATTGTGTGTTCTGGATGCTGTTGAGGGCTGCATTAACAGTTTGCCAATGTCCTTCATTTGAGTCTGATCTGAGAGAGTTTCTGCCTTTTTTCCCCAGGGAGGGAAAGGGATTTACTAGGCTGAGACCGTATTTCTGCTGTTGCTCTGCAGCTTCATCCAGAAAAGCTCATTCCTGCTTTTCACCCCCTCAGGCCTGGCTGCCTGGGGAAGTCCTTCAGATAGGAATTGTGATCCCTGGCTGAATTACAGCTCCTGCTTGCTCATGGATCAGCTCTGCTTCTCAAGAGCCTTAAAATACCCATATGCTTTGTTCAGGACTTGGGGCTCGCTTTTTAAGGACATCTATATTAATAGAAAGAAAGGGGTTATCAGGAGCTAATACATGGTTACAGCTGAGATGGAAATCCCTCTCAGTAGTCAGAAATTAATATTGTGCTTAAATTTGCCTGCTTGTGTGTGGAAAATCTTTGATGACAAGTTTTCTGTATTTTAACTCCTTGATATAATTTTTAATATCAAGATAAAATTACTTTTCACAATACAGCGTTTACATCTGCATTTTGTAACTATCTTTTTCCTGGATGAGAAATCAGAGAAAACAAAAATCAATATAAAAAAAAGTAATATTGCTTTCTTTCCAAATTGGGGTGCTAAGCTTTACTGTCACGGAGGCAGGCACCTGCTTAAACTACATCTGATTTTGTCCCCTTAAGTTCACAGCAGCAGAACCAGAAATATTATTTCATCCCCTATCAGCAACAAAAGGTGTTGCAGCTCTTGAAATGTCTTTGTTCTAAAATGATGTTTAGACTGCTGGAACTCTAATAAATTGTACTTTTAAAAAATCTTTCCTTCCATGTTTTCTTTAGACTTTGAAAAATGTTGTTAGAATCAATATATTCTAATTTAAACAACAACTGCATTTGTGAAAGTTTACAAAAGAGCAAAGTGTAAAGCCCCTGTTAGCTCAGGGTAGAGTCTACGTGCTGATAAAAATGCATAAATGTTGAGTTGATGAAAAATAATTTGTCACTGATATAACTAGAATGAAATTGTCCTTATTGCTGCAATAATTTTTGTTCAATAATCTGTCCCCATGATCTTTGCAATGAAATCCAAATATATTAATGATTGGCCATAGATTTCATTACCCTTGATCCCTGTGCCTGTGTGACAAAAATATTTCATGCCAGCCCTGGTCAATATGAAACTGAACCGCAGCTGAATCTCCTCAAACTTTTGGAAAACACTTTTTAGAAACAACTTCTCCAAAACAATTGCAATCCTTGACAGGCACTAGGAAAAAAAAAAAAAAAAAGAAATAAAGAAAACTCACTTGAGCAGAGGCCATAATGGAATTTATTCTGCTCTTAAACATTTCAGACATCCAGCAGAATAATTTAATCTCGTCACAGAACTAATATATTTTGAAAGTACGTTTGGTATATATAATAAAGTAGTATGCTAAGCATTTTAATGTAATTTAAATTCTATCAGAGCAAAACATACTTTTTCTAATCTTGAAGAGAAATGTGTATTTCATTTTCTTCAAATGGAAAAGAATTTTTAAAATCTTCTTCCTCATTATTGGAAGGAATTCTTCCATGTTGAAAAGCAGAATTTGAAGTCAAGATATTTCGGAGCTGCGCAGGAAGGGACTTTACTGTATGGAGGGTCAGACAATGACTACTTTTTACTGATAAAGGGCTTAATAGTGTCATGTTTAGAATCAGAATAATTCTTCTTTCTCTCTGTCTTTTTCCTTTTTTTGTTTTTTTCTTTCAATTGTTGACTGTCATGTAGATTAGGATGTAGCCATGGGTAGTTTTTGCACTGTAAAGCTGAGGAACTGAAGGAAAGAGCTCTGAAAATATGGCACAGATCTGATGTGCAGAGTCAGGATTTTCTCTAGATTCTCTCTTAAAACTGACAATAACAATATCTACATTAACTGGTTTTTTTGTTGGTTTTTTTCATTTGAACATCAGCATTTGGCTATTATAAACAGAGTGAAGACATTACCTTGCTTCACATAGCACTGAAAAACTTGTTTCACTTTTGACTGGACTCAATTCCTATCAGTGATCAAAGAGGGAAAGGCTCTATGTGCCAATCAGCTGCTCCTGCAATATAAACACAAACATATTTAATTAATTCCTTTTAAGTTGCATTTTTCATGTCATTTCTAGAAGAAGATTTAAAATTGAAAAATAAAAATAATTTTAAAAAAGCAAAACTCAAAAACCACAAAAAAGACTACATGACCAAATCTGGAACTCAAAGAAAAATAAATTCCTGCCTCAGTATTGTTTAGGTCATTATTACCTCAGTAATTGCAATGTAATTTACTTAAATCAGTATTATAGTGTGATACTGATCTATCAAAGAATATTCTGTGGCTATTAAATGGAATTCTTTTAACCATGAGCATGCATTACTAGATTAATGTCCACAGCTGATCATAGGTCACCAGTTATGTCCCCAGAAAATACCTCCTGACTGCTACTCACGGTGATCCTTCTCTTTGACCTCTGCAAGTGTGACAGAAAGAGACGACAAAAATCATATTTATAATGTTCTACAATGTACTCTGAAAAGTGACCAGCTCTGACTCTGGCAAACCCAGGGATGAAATCCATTTATCCACCTTTTTTTTGTGAAGTGTGGATTGCTCTTTTATATGCTATAATACCTAACATTCATTTTAACTGCTCCATCTGTACTGATGGTGCATTTGGCTTTCTGCAGTGTGAAGAAGGGGTTTTTTTCAGCTTCTGAGGATAAAAATCACCTGTGTTTTCAAGTATTTCATCCCTTGTAAGACTTATATATAATTTAGCAAGCCCAAGACATTCTAAATGAATGCTGCATATTATGACCAATTATGATCTTTCAATAAATAAGTTCCACCTGCTTTTATAATTTTTTTCTTACATTTTCTTCTTTTTTCCTTTTGAAAAATGTGCTTTCCATCCAGCAACAGCATGCAGAAAAAAGCCCTGACTTCTGTATATAGAAATATTTCATTTGTGATCCATGTACACCCTTTGTCTTGCCCGGAAAATACAGTTTTTTAGTAGGGCTTGGGAGAAATGAGTAATTTGCTTTGTTTTATTAATCCTGAATTTCATTTTTTACTGTCTAGAGGAATATGTGCCCTAAATATCAGCTTGTATGTTACCCTGTTTCGAAGGGCTTACTTGTGCATAGAGAATATGTCTTTTAACACTTTGTTTGATCAAGGCGGTTTGAAAATTAAAAATGTGTTTCCAGCGGGTTTGTAGAAACTGGGTAGATGCTTATTTGAAGTATAGTGTGTGTCCATATACCAGAACTCGCAGTGTAACAGGAATGGGCCAGAAATAGGAAAGAAATAGGTCAGAAATAGGTCAGACCCTCCTTTACCCAGGCACTCTCTGTATGGTTGCCTCTATTTACCATCAGTGGCGGAGCTGAAAGGGCCATTGCTGGTCCATCTACTCAGTTCCCTTCTTAATTCTCTTTTTTTTTCAATCGTAAATGTGCACATCAGCTCCACGTGGTGACAAGCTAGCATTTCCTAGGTGTGGATGACCTTCTGAGCAACTAACTAATTGCAAATTATGAATCCTTGCATAGCTTGGAGCAAACAGCTTGTTTTACTGACCAGCAATCTTCAATTTTAATTTCCTTACACTGCTTCCACACAACCCCTTTAGCTGTAACGAGAATTACATTTATGTGCAGGAGAGAGGGACAACAACGCAAACAGTCAAAGCATAATAGTCCCATGAAGCTGTGAGGATTCATTCCTGACAATCCCAGTGGAAGCATCAGAGGAATCTCCTGGGTGCCTCTGGAGGAAGGATTGCCTTAATGGCTGTAAATGCGCTGTGAGTGTGTTAGTAAATCACGTGTGGAATTCCCTCCTGATTCACTTCCCCATCGCTCTCTCACTCTCTTTCTTTGCAAGGCAGCGGCAAATCCTTCACTGTGGAAAATTTAGTATTTCATCCTGCTGGAACAGTTTGCCTATTTGTCTTCCCTACAAGCATAATTGCCCAGCGCGTGTGAAGGCTGCTACAGCATTGCTTGTGTGTGTTTCTTGATTTATTAATCTTTAAAACAGCAAAAAAATCTCACTTAAAAACACTGTTAATGTCAAGACATAAAAATCAAGCACAAACAACTCTCACTTCTGGGTTTGTTTGTTCATGATGGTCTAAGATAATCTGTACAAGTGCTACTACCCTCACAGACAGGTGGTTTTGGATGTGATCTGTATTCTTTATTTTTGATGTGACAAGGGCTAATGGCATCTCTTGTCCCATCTTTTGCAGTTCTGCCTGTGCTATTTGGTTTTTCTTCCTCAAATTATGTTAGTATGACCAGGAAGTTGGAAATATTGAGAGAGAAATGGCCAGAGCAGGTAGAATGCTGTGTTTTGGTAAATGAAGATTCATTGGAAAGGGAAGACGTGATCAGGTGCATAGCCAAAAGGGGCTTGTGCACCTTTCTTTGTTGCTTTCTGGGAACAAAGTGTGCATTTTAGATATTTGGTGCTGTATGAATGTTCCACGTTGGATGGGGCTGTGAGCAACCTGGTTTAGTGGAAGAGCTCAAAAAAGTACACATTTTAAAAGGTGTGGGGTCACTTTCTTCAGAAGAATGAGGCCTGGAGGAGGCCGTGAGTTTGAGCAGGAGAAGGATAATTCTGGTTTTCCTTACAAAAAGGCCACTGGGTCTGGCTTCCAGGATGATCACAGATGATATCCCAGAAGAAAACTCATGTTTTTTCCTTAAATATTTTTTTGAAACAATGCTAACAGAACCACAGCACTGCTGCCAGCAGAAAGGTGCAGCTCTTTAGGAGCAGATTTCCTGGACTCTCCAGTAAGCCCTGGGCTTGCTGATGGAACTCCAGGAATAAGGAATTATGTGGGAATTCTCATGACAGTTGTTCAAGATCAACGTCAGCTGAAAATAATTCAAAAGGCAATGGCGCTCACACACCTGTGAAAGTCCCTGACACAAAAGGATGAGTCCTTATGTGCTTTGCCACAATAGTACTTGGTTCCCAAAGGTTTTGTTTGGCTTTTTTTAGATGACACAAAATGTGTAACTTCTTATTTTAAACATCAAGCATTGTGTGAACAGCGGAAGTAGCAAGGCTTTTACTGGACTATGATTCTTGTGTGCATTTTTCTTTCATTCACCTCAAATTTTCCCTTGGTTGCTTCCCAGGACCCCTGCAACACAGGTTTGCATTCCTATATCCCAGAACCTGCTGTACTTCCAGGGTGTCCCATGCTGTGTCGAGGAAGTTCCCTGCAAGTGTCAACTGTACAAACCTCTATCAAATCTCCTACCCTCCGAACCTCTGCTTTCTAATCCGTCAACAAGTTCATCTCCAGGGATGGGGCAACTTCTTCCAGTGCCTCATTACCCTCTGAGTAAAGGTTTTCTTCCTAATATTTAATCTAAATCCCTTTTAGTTTAAGATCATTCCCCCTTGTCCTATCACTCTCTGCCCATGTAAGAGCAAAACCTAAAGTTCACTGTGTCATTTGGAAAGTGAGTTTGGAGAAATTAAGTGCTGGTAATACATCATGCATTCATTTCTGTAGCAAATATATATCCTATAAGAGGATGCCAGAGAGGAAAGTGGAGCAACAAAAGTGAAAAATTGCCACTTGATGCAATGATTTGTCACCTGTTGACAGTTGTGCCTGTTGGCAGAAAAGTTCATTATGAATGATAAGTTGAGGGCTCAAAGAAGGACACAGAGAAGCCTTTAAGATTTGTCCTTGAAGGCTGGTGATGTACAGCATGGATTCTTTCTTTCTGTAGTGGAGGTTAGTGCAGTTTAATATGTCTGTTAATCTATTTTAAGATATCTCCCATCAAAAGAAATACAGGAGGAAGCATGGTCATATTAAACCATATGGTCACAATACTGGGAAAGGACAATGCCCTGTTAATATCTGTACAAATAAAGGGAGAGAGGTACTGACAACCAATTAAAATCAGAGTACTGATATTGTGAGCCTAATTTCCATACGGATGACTTGAGAACAAGAAGTTTATGTCAATTGGAATATTGATCATTCTAAAAGAACATAAGAAAAATGCAGAGCAGACCAAGGTTCATGAAACTATTCAACCAGTAGAGACTTTTATAATATGCACTCTAGAACTGGCCTTTTCTGTTGTCATATCCAGTGGTTTATATGGCATCCAAATCCTTTATTTCCATTGTATGTTTTCAGGAGAAATATTATAGGTGTAATGTAGAATAGACAACAGCAGGGAAAATGTTTTTTACATGTTTTTTTCATGCTCTCAGTGGTGATGAAAGTTGAAGCTATGAGTATCTCCCTCCTTCCTGCTCCTATTCAAACAGATGAAGTATTTTGTACGTAGAACCAGCCATATTTTTTCCTACACCATTAAGTGTAAAAAAGTATTTGGCTTAAGGACTGCCAAGTAAACAACCATTTGACCCTTCATTGGCTTTTTCTTAGAAGACGTAAAATTTTAAAGGATATGGTAACCCTGTGATAATCTTATTTAAGAGGGATTTTAAATCCAAGAAAAACAAGAAACTCCATGTGGGAATAATTCAGTGTGGGAATTCCTGCTGCTTTATTTCAACTTTTTGTTTAGTTACTGTGTCAGCAGTGTGTGTCACTTCCCCTGTTATCTTCCACTGTCCTTGCCTGAGTCTGATATTCTGGTTCTGAGGGGTATCAGTACTTCAGGTGAGAGACATCTACAACTTCCATGTCCTAATCTATTTCCTGTTGCTCTTCCTGTTGTGGGTGCTTCTCTGCTGAAAAAGACTACCCAATTAAAGAGTAATATTTTCTTTCCTGTGGGCATTAGACTCAGTTGTTTATGCCTGGTTATGAAATTCAGTGAAATTGTGTGATGATACCACAGTCTTCCTCCCCTTACTGAGCTTTCACAGGTTTCCCAAATATTCCCTCTGACTGCTGGAACTACACATAGATAGAGCAGGTGGAGTTGCTCTGCTTTTAATCAGGAAATACCTTTGTTTAGGAATCACATGCAATATTTGTTTCTTAAATTTTTTTTTTTTTTGAGAAAGAAAGGAAATTTTCTGTTATTTATATGGTCCTTTCTAAGTGGTAGAAAGAGGAAATGATCAGAGAATAGCTGTTCAGAGGAGTATTTTGATGAGATCATTTGGTAGGAAGAAGTTAAAAGGTGAAGGAGAAGGTCCTACAAGGAGGTTGTAATGTTGACCTTCAGGTACAGGGGATACAGAGGGGGAGAAGGGGTTTACCTCTCCTGTGTCTGGCAGCCATGCAGGCAGTCTTCAGTCAGGCCATGTGATTATAATCACAGCATTTCAGCTTGGGTCTCTATCTCATCTCGAGATAACTGCTTCACTAATTGATTTTCAGTAAGAAATATAATTACTTCTGATAATGGCTTTTTTTTTTGCCTTGCTGCTTGGACAAATAGAGATATTCTTGAATATAAAGCTTGAGTTTTATTCTCTAAATGTTCATTAATACAGAGAAGACCAGTTATTTAAAGCATTTGATCTTTTGACCTTGTGACAACTTACCACACCACAGTGACTGTGTGAAGTCAAAAGTCAATGACAACAGCATCCTCTTTTGGTTGGAAAGCTTTTAATAATTGAGATATTCCTTTACCTCTGCTTCACTCAGATATGCTAATATCTTATTTGTCTAATATTTATTATTGCTCTTTGATATAGATTTGTGTCATTTTCATGTCATCACCTGCATAGTTATTTTTGATGGAACGTTCTGATAGATTTTTAGAGAAGTGCTTTTGTCTACTTCCCTATACTGATACGAAATTGCATTTTATACAGCACATTATATACTGTACCATACATCCTAAATAGCTCAAGTTGGTACAGAAAATGCACCAGAATATAAGAACACATAATGTAAACATCCCAGTATCATTTAGGGTGGAAAAGACCTCTAAGATCATTTGAAGCCAATTGTAAACACAAGTTGACTAAATTAGAACTGAAAGTGATATATTTCTAAAAGTCAGTACATATTTTAGCTGATGTGCTCCTGGGTATTTTCTAAGATGAAAACGATTTGTCTCCTGAAGGAAGCTAGCAGAATCTAATGTCACAGATCCCTTGGGATCTGTAGGACAGCAAGGGTCAGTTAAGCCATTACACTTCCAGAGCTGTCCACCTTCCCCTCAATTTGTAATTAAAGGAGTCTTCCAGTGCCAAAATTACACATTACAGTTCCCGGGTTTCAGATAAGTGATGTAGAACTGGGAGAATTGCTGCAAGTGGTTTCATTTCCTCCCTCAATTCCAATATTAATCAGTCTTTGTAGAGGAGTAAGTCCAAACCCCATTCCCAAATAATATCTTCAGCCTGTCCAGCTTCAGTTGTCACTGGGCTGCCACAGCCAGACTGTTCACAACCATGGATTTCAGCTTTCCTGTCATCATGACACCTAGATTTGAAAGCGTTCTCTCCTACAGTATTTCATGTCATTGTAGGAACCTTATTCCCTTCTGTTTCATGTGTTTAAAATCTTAAAACTTCTATCATTTAGGGTGTCATTTTGCTGTTACAATTTTTATTATTATTTTAATGGAAAGTCTAGAAGCTCTGAAATGGTGAAAGACACTTCAAGACATTTTCATGAAAATTTCTTATCTCTTCTGTGGTAAAAGGGACTGGAATATCCTCATAATTGCTCTTGTGGATATCTTTTTGATAGCCTTGTAGACACACACAAATATTTAATTACTAGGAAAGGAGTGAATACAATGAAGAATATCATAGTAATAACAAAGTTTATAAATACATAGAATTCATTAACTGATAATTAATTTAAGAGATAAGCACAACTCAATTGGTTTCTCTTCCAGCAAGGAGATCATGCAGGTGTTTACTTAGGAAGAGATATCCTGCTGTATGAGTCTGTGGCAACAATTTTCCTCTTTTCCTTGGATCTAAACCAGTGTTGATTTAGTAGGGCTTCTTTGCTCCTCTCTTCTTACCAAGCATGCATTTTTCCTTCTCATGTTATTACAAAAAATATATTAGCATGTGTAGTGGGAGAGAGCCTTAGAATTGGCCCAGACAGCATGAGAAAAAGTCAAGGAATAAAGTCCTGTATCACTCTAGAAAGCAGTGTTTAAATTAATGCAGAGCTGTTTTCTTGTATCCACTTGTACTTTCTCACTTTGATAGATCTATTACATGCAGCTGAAGAGTAAGAGCTCTTTTCCCTAATTCTGAACATTTTCAGAGAATAAGAAAGCTATTTTTTCATCAAGCACTATTTATGCTATGATCTCTAACTTAGTAATTTAATTTAAAGGAAACTGCCAAGTTTAATTTGGTCTCAACTATAAACCTGTAAAAACAGAGTTTTGTGAGCTCTTTGTGACTCACCCACCAGATTTAGTTTGCGTGCTTTTCACAAAACTGTTTTATTTGTGAGATGGAAAAATTCTTGCTTGAAATGCAATGTTTTAAGTGAGCAGTTTTCCTCGGATTTCTTTGAAAAGTATTTTTCTTTTGAAAAAGTGAATACTTCACAGTGGCATTTGCAACCCAAATGAGATATTGTTAATAGCAGAGATGAGAAAATGCACTCTTAAAGAAGTTAGATGTGTGGAAGAGGTGTAAGACTTTGGGGGTGCTTTACCCACTACACTCTGTTCTTCCTAAGCTTCCTAAAGCAAAAAAGAAATCGGACATTTATGGGGATGCAGAGAGCACAAAAATCACACAATCCTGATTGCTATTTTTAAAATACAAGCTTAAAGATGACTTCCCTATTTTCTTATTTTCACTCTAATTTATTTTTCAGGTAAAAAGTATTAAAATCATATGGAAGAAAGCTGAATAAAGTATTGGGACTACTCCATCCTGGGGTGAATTTGCTGCAAGGTGGGAAACAACTGTCATAAAGGTCTGTCAAGCTGGTTTGGTAAGTCCCAAGGTTATTCCATTTGTTTAAAAAAAAGAGTAAAGATCAGATGTGAGGAAGGGCTTGAAATAAACAAACCAAAACCCCCCAGAAAATCCGAAAGAATAAAAGTAAGCTCAGCGCATTTGTGGAATTACATCAAAACTGATGTTTGGGGAGATTTTTGGGGTTGGAATGCTTTGCCAGGTGGCCTTGGGCTGTGGCTCAATAAAAATGGGGTTTGGCTTTTATGTTCCTGGTGTCAAGTGACAGCAACTGCAGCCACACAGCTCAAAAGAACTGATCTGCAATAAGCACCCTCTGCCAGCTCAGGTTTGTCCTAAAAGTGCATCAGGTGATGTTTTGACTTCCCCTGCGAGCACTGGGTTGGCTGATTCTCTGTCACGTGCAGAGAATATTTTTGGTGGAAACTCTGTTACGCTGCCTGCCATCATGGAGCTGGGTAAAAATTTTCTCTGTTGGTATCTGTTATGTGCAAATCCAAGACTGATGATGGGGGAATCACAGCTTTTAAGCACTCAGAGTTACAGCCTGACATGTGTCTGTGTAATGTACTGTAGACATGTAAATCAGAGTCATTAATTATTGTGGAACACTTCAAAAGCCTGCCAGTTGTTAGTTTTTCCAAAGCGAAAATGTGCACACAAGGAAAATTCTCTGAGAAGGCATTTTGTGATGTGAAAAATAATAAAATCTCACTCGGCAAGCTACCAGCTGTGAGCTGTTTCAAGTATCAATTCAACATGTCAATTATATTAATGCGTACACTGACTAACAGTTTTGCCAGAGAATGCAGGGGAACACTCCATTTTTTTGGAGGATATAAAAAAAAGCTTAATACGTGCTTTGCCATATCAAATTATGTCATGGGAATAGTTTAGCTGTATACAGTTATTTTTGGGAAACTGTATTAGGTAACAAGGCTCTAAACATAACTTTGGTGGGTGAATTATGACAATTATTATTCAGGGTATGAATTAACCATTTTGGAAGAATGTAAGGTAAGAATGAATTCTCAGTTTTCTCATGTTTTCTGTAGCTTTGTTCCTCAAACAAATAAAAATCCCTAAGATAATATGTCTGCTTGCTCCTGGTATCAGAAACCTTAAGAAATAGATGCAGCTTTATGATCCAAATGTTACTTCCCTGAGAGATGCATGTGATGTGTTACTTGAGGTGGGATTGAAGGCCCTCACTTGGTGGCGTTTTGACTTTTGTACTTGTAAAGAATTTGCCAAACTGGGAGAAAATGCAGGTTTCAAGAGGCAGTTTCCCAGTGAAACCCACCCATTCCATGTCCTGCAATGCAGGCAGGGGTTCAGTGTTTAGGGATCACTGTCAGAGCTGAATTTCCTACTCAGTTTTGTCAGCATTTCAAATAGGAAACTGATTGCTGCTGTAAGATAACATACTATTGCTTAAGGAATTTGTTCCCCTAAAAATACCATGTTCTCTGTGAGCCTTTCTTTTAAGTATGAGAAAATTCTCTTAAGTGTTCTGCAAAGCTGTACTGGCCAAGTATCTCTCTATTGCAATTGCCACACTAAGTACACTTGAATATGACCGTGATTGTCTTCTCCAGTTTCATCTTTTTTCTCCTCACCATCCATTGAACAGATGGCCTTGAGCTTTATGGAGGTGATTAATTAAACTGCACATAACAGGAGTATTTTTTTTCCACGCATAAATTCCTCTTAACAGGATTTTAAATTCTTTTGGCGACCAATCTGCCCTGAGGGGAGGGGAGTAGAATATTTTTATCTTTTCCACTTTTCTTTTAAGCATATGTAATGTGTGTCTTAAAATCAACGTATCTCTATGTTGAGCCAGTTGTTGGAAACAGCTTAAATTTTAAGCTGGCTAGTAAAGCTTAACAAGGGTATCAGTAAACAAAATCTTTGAATATGAGCACTGGAGGTTGTGAGTTAAAATGTGTGTCAGGAATACTAACAATCTAAAATCCTGGGGAGGATTTTAGATCTCCAGGAACCTCTCTGTTGTGTCTTGTCAAAACAAGTTTGGTTTTGAATGCTGAACATGTAAAACAAGTTAATAATATGTGACCTGTGAGTATAGCCAAGGTTTCTTTGTAGAAATAACTGACCAAATTATGTCTGCTAATGAAAAAATATTTTAAAGAAGCTTTGTTTTGTATCTGCTGATGTGTTCTGCTGGCCAATCTCCTAGAGGACCAGGGTAATAATAACAGGTGTATTAAATTATGTAGTCAATGGTTGCTGTAGAGGGTACAGCAGTAGAATTCAATGTGTGCTGTGGAAAGGCAGCATGAAGGGGGTGTATATGTGTCTGTACATTTGTGCGTGTGCATATTGGTATTCTAAGAGATTTGCTGAGTGTTTTTTTCCATGGTTTGTTTTTAACAAGTTGGGAAGGAGAGGTAAAGAGAAGCTTGGTACAAAAAGGGGATTGATTCTCCTCCCAGATATGTGGCCAAGGATAACCACAAGTCTTGAAAAACTGCTGCCTTTACTGTACATCTATTAACAGCCAATCTGTGATACCTAACTATGAACAGATAGACATGAGAAGAATGAAATCTTTCAAAGTTAATCCATTGTAATCCCTCGGTTGACACCTTTTCCAGCTGCTTCTTCCTCGGGCAGTCTTCACATGATCTGTTTCCTTTTCCACTGATAACACCCAGGAAAAAGCTTAGATCTTGTCAGAAGGCAAAAATATTTGGAATTCGGTATACTCTCCCAAGAGTATATATTTGAGTCTTTTTGTATTCCAGATACATTTTGGTCAATGTTATGATACCTGGGAGAGATTTTTCCATTATAGGATGACAGCAGCAAGAGGGTTTGGTGGGTAGGGATGTGGGCAGGCATGAGTTGACAGTGTTCATTGAAAGTGTGTCTCAGTTGGGTGCTACAGACCTTCTGAAAAAATGAAACTCTGTCACCTTAAGTTATTCAATTTAATAAGCAGCCCAGTTTCTCACCCTGCCCTTCTCAGTCTGGCTGGTTTGTTGAAGAAACTTTCTTCCTTTCTCATTTTCTCCCTCCCTGCCTGGCTGTCACTGCCCCCTGCTCGGGGGGAGTTTAATCCTCGCAGTGGGTGACCCTCACGCTGCTCTCTGAGCAGTGTCTGCTGCACAAGTCCTTTGTGCCACGCTGATCCCTTTGCCCTCTTGATCCTTTGGCTGGGACATGAAACAGGGATCAGAGCTGAGCTCCCTGATTAGTTCTTAATCTTGTGAGGAGCCCCACTGAACTGAATGGCTGTCACTCACTGTGGCTCGTGTATTGTCACTTCGGCGTCCTAAATTAAAAGGCTTCTAAAAGGCTTGGCTTGATATGCCTCAGTGTGTGACAGCATTTTGAACAAGCTGTAAATATTCTTGCCTGTTCAAAAGGAAAAAATAATCCATGTGGTTGATTTTTTCCTTTCTGCTTATCAGCCTTTACCTCTGATGGCCTTTACTGATGTTTTTGTACAGTTACCCACTGGCCAGCTTTCTCAGCACTTTGAGTGCATGTATTGTCACAAGAGGTGGCACAGGTGGAATGAATCGTGCACAGAGAAGCAGCAGTGAAATAGTCAATGCCTTCTGGCCTCGACTGAAGTGCAGCTGGCCCAAATCAGCTCAGAACATTTGTAGTTCAGAAATTGCTACTCAGAAAAGGCTCAAATCAGCCTGACTCCTGAGAAAAGGATCAGTGTGGCCTCTTTGCCTGATGGGTAGGTTGAGATGGCCGGCTTTAACTGGGTGCATGATCTAAGTGGAACACTCTTGTTTAATACAAGCCTCCTTTTATCTTAATGGTATTGGCAGAGCAACACATTTGTCTCAATTTCCTCTAAACAAAGGTTCTCAAGACAAACCTTGAAAGCTGCAAATTCTGCTTTAGCTCAGCAAAATCATATACCCTGGGCTTACTCAGGTTTCCACTCAAGGTGACTAATTTTCTGTCTGGCCTCTTCCTGACATTAGAGTAGGAGTACATTAGTAGCATTGATATTTTCATACATGGAAAACAGAAGAGAAAAGGTTTCTGTTTTAAGTAAAAATTTGGAGCCTTCCCCAAGGCTACCAGAGCACTTGCTCTGCTCTGGCACAGGTGATTTTTGAAATATGGAACTCAAATTTGGTTACAGCAGACAAGAGAATTCTGTACTTACAGTCATTTCATAACTGTGGAAGTGAATGTGGTCATACACAGTTCTGGAGTCAAGGGAAATGCAATCTTCTGTCAGTACACAGGTCCCAGCATGGTGGGACTCTGATACATGAGTAGAAGCCTTTCAGCTAAAAGAACATTTCCTGACAGAGAAAGAGAACATGAGAATGTACACTGTGCAGGATATACAGTTCTGTATACAATTCCCTACTTTTTCTGGTGAAGACTTTTCTGAAATAAGACTCTTTATGGTTTGCCTTTTTTTTTCCTAGAGGTAATTAAACTGGGGCTAAAATAACGTATTGTCAGAATTTTTCTTCTCTCCCAGTCACCAAAAGAAACATCAGAAAACATCTTACAGCCCTCTTAAAAGGTTTCAGAATTTCTGCACAAAACTTTGTCATTTAGAAGCTCTTCCTGAGCTGTAGCATTTCCTTAAGAGGGTGTCTGTACTTTTGATAAACTTGAATTTTGAGTATTTATTACCTCTTTGCAAATAAAAGTACATCCTATGCTCAGTGATTTCTTCAGGCTTGAGATGGCATTTGTGGTTGCTGTGCTTCTCATTAGACAGAAAAGGCAGAAGTAAGGTAACAGTGGAATATGTTCCATTTCATATATGCCTGCCTCTCTTGATGTTCTTTTGCTGGGATGATGCCTTGGGATTTTAGCTCTTATATTTTTCATGTGTTTGTAATCCTGTAATTCTTTAGTGTATAACTCTAAACTCTGTATACAGTGTTACCTGCTGTTCTCCCATTCTGGTCAGACAAAACAATTCCTCCCTAGGTCTGGGAATCAAGGACACCTCACTGTCTCAGGACCCGAGAAATGTAAACAGAAGTGAGCTGGGGAGGGAAGCAAACTTGGGGTGAATGACTTCACTACCTGAAGCTGTAATTGGAGGGTTAAACCCAGATATGCAGATAGACCAAACTTATAAAAGTATGAAAACCCATGACTCATCATCCATTTTGGGTGTAGCCCCTAGGGGCTTTGTCTGCCCTATATGTACCTGAAGGCCCTTCAGTAAATATAACTGCTTTTTATTATCTTAATTTTGTCTGGCTTCTGTTTTTAGGTAGTCCCAAAAGGAATCAGGGAACAGCAGGATCCGTAAATGCTCTGAATTTCTGCTTCAGTACAGCTGTTCAAAGGCACAAAAAATTCCTAGGACAAACTCAGCCCTGGATATATCTGGACCTATGTCCAATGCAGATTTCTGCCAGGCCTTGCTGCTGTTCTTTGCATCGATCTAATCACAAAGCTTTGATTATCTTATTGATTTAGTGGAGCCCTGCCTGTTTCTGCCAGAGCTGAATTTGGCTCTGTGGCTTCAGCTGGAGGCGATTGAATGGAGTTCTCTCAGGCTTGGCCAGAAGGTGATTCCCCTTTGATGCTGCCACATCTTGATTATGCAATTCATCAATGCACAGACTGCACACAAAATGAACTGAATTAAGACAAGGTTGTGTAAACTTTAGCAGATAATCAAGTCTGACATAGCACTTTGCCAGCAGCTAGAAAAAAAAAAACAACTGCCTTGGAGAAGAGATCAGCCCAGGCATCAACTTTATTCTTAAAAGGTGTTGGAATGTAAACATTAAATACTTCAGGTCAGTTTTGTGTGGTTTTTCAGGGAAAGGGTACCTTTTTCTTGTGCTAATCTTTCCTTAGTATTTTATATCTTAAATAGGGTGTCAAAGCAAATGGCTAAATGCTTTGTTTCTTCTTTTTTTTTTCTTTTTTATTTTTTAAAATCATATTAAATTTGCAATTTTATTGACCATTTATGACTCACCACTTGGGTTAAAACACTGTAATACAAATGGGCCCAGTAAGGATAGGAAAGCCTGAAACATAGATTACCTCTCTTTATTGTCATTTTACAGACAAAACAATTCCTGGCAAATTAATTTAGGTCATATAGTGAAGGATAACTGTTCCTCCTTTCGACAGCTATTGCTAGTGGTATTCCATAGCTACAGAAATTTAGCTTTGCAAAGCTGAATGGATGAACTTGAAATTTTAGAGATTCCTGGAAGAAAAGAATGTGCTGTCTCTTGGCCATCTATTCCATCTTTCAGTGAGGGTTTAAGTAAAAATGTACTGAAAAAATCAAATGTTTCCTAGCTAAACATGAATTGAATGAACTTTCCGTGATTACCAACAGACACCACTGAGCTCCATTATTGTGTAATCTGTCAGTGGAGGAACCATGTCAAAGGCATCATTATCTGCTTTCTTTAATGAAGCAGCAGCGCTATGCACAGGCACAACTGCTAAAAATTACTGTATAGAGCACCATTGTATTAATGTTCTGATAGCTTCACCTGAAACAGTTTTCCAATTTCATTAGCATCCTGAGAGAGAGCAATGGTTATCCTGTTGAAGTTGGGGAGCTGCACAGTTTTTCCTGCCTAGATTAGGCTGTGCACACTGTCCATGCAGTGGTGCTGCACAGAAGAGTTAATGAAGCTGTTAGCATGATCTGTCATGCCAGGAAATATCCTGAAAATAATTAGAAAGTGACTGTGAATATTTAGATAGATTACACATTAGATACGCTGAATTCTCTCATAGGAGATACAAGCTTGCATTTAAAAATATTCAGTGACGTCTAGCAGCTGCTGTACTCAAGTCAAAATGTGGACTTCATGAAGTCTGCTATGTTCCTGTTGTAGCAAAAGGTATGAGCTTCTATGATCCACTGCTTCTCAGGTGCACACAGAATCCATTAAAAAAACCCCAAGCAAACGCAAATTTTACACTGTTGTGAGAGAGCTGCCAGCATATTTTTCCAGGTAGATTTGGTAGGTGCATGTCTATTACCTTATGCATTTTTTATCCTGTGTATAAATATTGTGAGGGAAAAAAGAAAGAAAGACAAAAGTACATTTTAGATGGGCAGCATGTGCATCAGCTAATAGGGATGTGTGGGTGAAACTGAAAAATGAAAGAATAAAAAGAAGAGAAATTAAGGTTTGAGCAGAAATAGCAAATTTTAATAATGTGTGTTTAGAATGGTGGTTCAGTAAACGATGACAAATTGCAAGGGGTGCTTTCATTACCTACAAGTTCACATCACCTTATCTCAATCTGATGGGTAAAAAAGAGCAAACTGGCAAATATCATTGCACCTTTTCATTGTTTTGCCTCTAACCACAGAGAAGAATTAGCGGTTAACTCGCTAGATGCATCTCAGGATTTTTTATTTAAGTTTTCCTAGGGATACGTGAAGATTTCATAAAGCTGTTTAATGTGCATGCTTGGGAGTAAAGAATTAATTAGATCATTTCCTATTTAAAAGGTACATATTAAAAATGCATTGTAGGGTTAAGCTTTTCCATATAACAAAACAGAGTTTAAATTCCTTGAAAGAAATGCAAACTTTCCAGAATGAAATGAAGTGCAAACCACAGTGAAATTCTCGAGAACTCTGCAACTTGGCACTATGGATTCAATATTTTATGTTTTAAGTAATTTTAAAATAATCTGGTTTTTTTCTAATATAAAGCAGAATGAAAAAGACACTGCCCTAGTGCACAACAGCATGGTCAGGTCAGCAGTTCTTCTTTATTCAGAAGTCTGACTTTTATTTGATTAGGGGCACGTGGGTAAAAGGCTCCAGAGGAGTGCAATGCCCACATGCTAAATAACAAGCATAAATAAAAAATACTGAAATGTTGATGTCCAAACCTTTTATGCTTCTCATGCTGCTCCAATAATGGTTTATTCAATGCAAACAGAGAATTCATGATCAGTGGATTATTTACAGCATAAATGTATGACACTAGACAAAATTAATTACAAAGGAGCAAAGGTTATTTTGTGTAGAATCCTACACGTACAGTGAAGAGAAATACACAGGAAATTAAATAGAATATTTTCATATATTATTCATCTACACCTGTGATATTTAGGTTTTTTTTCTTAATGAAAGCAATAGAACACCTCAGTAGCCCAGTAAATGCAGTATTTCCTACACTAGAAACACGCATATTGAAGTGGCAAACCCTCCAAGCTGGAAGGTGTGAAGCCTTCTTTACCTTAACTTGTCTTGAACAGCCTGGAGTTTTGTTTGGCTTGCCTGTCAGGAGGCTGTGTCTGATTTGTTTCACTTCTCACAGCATCTGTGAGAGATTCAGGTTTGTGGAGATCATGCAGTCCAAACCCCTGCTCAAGAAGAATATCCCGAATATCTCCAAGGATTGAAACCCCACAGCATCTCTGGACAACCTGCTCCAATGTTGCAGCACTCTTATAGTAGAAACAAGTTTTGGTTTACATTTAAATAGAATTTCCTGTGTTTTGTTTTGGTCCCATTGCCTGTTGTCTGGATACCTCTGAGAAGAATCTTTCACTGACTCTTTCCTCCTGCAAGAAGGGCATTGCTGGCTCATGGCCAGCTTGGTGTGCACCAGGATCTCCTGCTTTCCAGGTGGTCAGTGCCTGCACTTTTTCTTCCCAAACTGCAGTATTTTGCATTTTCCTTGCTTCTCTTAGTGGATATAGCCGTGATTTTGATGTAGATATTAGCAATAAGTAGTTACTCTGTGTGGACTGAAATATTTCTTGTTGTGTCACACTGATGCAGGGTGGAGGGAGACAGTCCTGCGATTACAGCCAATTCCTCTCAAGTGGGCATTTACAGGAGTACAGATATGAGATATTTGGAAAAGGGAAATGGGGAGGCACCCATAGATTATAGACCTGGAACTGAGCAGAGACAGTTTTAGGAGAAAGAAACCAAAAGTGATTATTCAATACATATAAAGTCTTTCATAGTGTATTTGGATGTAATGTCGCCTTGTGTACTGATAAAGAAAGGTGTAAAAATATTTTAACAGATGTCCAAACATAACCCCAAGTACATTCCAGAGCGGGGAGGAAAGAGAAATCACCATCATACTCCTCCCAGAGAAGGGGACTCAGGATCCTGAGTGCCTCCTGTCCCACACATTTAATATCCAGAGGGGCAATGAAGGACACCAAAAAAGCCTCAGAGATATCAAGCATGTGCATGTTATAATTTTAACTCTATTATTAAGAATTTTCCTCCTAGTCTCTCATTTTCTGTTTCTGTAATGATTGAATGTGAATTAACCATAGTTCATTTTTTCAGCTATGAACATTTCAGGTGTAATAATGGTAAATTCTTGACTTACAGGGTATGTTTTTAGCTCACAGCAGGATTTTGAGTGGGACACCCCTCTCTGATCCTTCTTTTTATATAAAGGTCTCTGTTGACCCAAAACACTGCTCAGAAAGCTGAAGGATGATTCAAGCCCAGATCCACTTTTTTGTTTTTTCTGAAAGAGAAAAAGCTGTGTTCCTGCTTTCATGTGTCTCCTTCAAACCCTACCTCAATATCCTCCCTGCTCCAGGAGTGTGCCAAGTGCCACTTGTGTCTGTGAGTGGGAAGATGTACATCCTCTGAAGAAATTCCCTCTGCTGCTCTATCTGGATGATTAATTCTGCCTTGGCAAGTAGGAACTCAAAGACTTGGCTCTTTCTCTGGTTATTCAGGCTTGGTGGAGATTGCACAGTGTTTCTAAATTCCATCCCAGAACAAAACTGTGTTTCTGCACCCTTAAATCTTTCCTTTCCCCCTCTGGCACAGGGTTGATTCTTAGGTGGTGCCTTATCAATAAGTATCTTTAGATGAGAAATCAGATGAGTAATCACTTAATATACTAAATCCACTCATTCCTTCAAGTCTCCATGAAAATTGTCACTTGTTTAACCACTCTCAGGCCTCAGGTAACTTAATCTCTTAGAAATAATATCAGTTTAATGCATGTGCTTTCACTGCTGTTTCATACCAAAGCAATTGCCATAGTAACTGTGGCAGGAACCCTGGGGAAGGAACATACTGGTGAAAAAATCAAGTTTTTTTTAAAGTCAGATACCTTTGCTACAGAAAATAATCATGAAAATGATCTTTGCAAAAAAAAAAAGCCTTTGGACTGTCAGAGGGTGACGGTGGTGGTGTTAAGCACAGACATTTTGGGCATTTGTGGGGGACAAGTCCAGCCTGAGAACTGTACCTAATTTCTAGGCCTGAATAAGGTTTTCAGTCACTAATTAATTACTGTATTTGTCTTTTTCCATAACAGTATGGTCTCCCCAGAAACCTACCCTGGGCAGAATGAATTGATCATTGCTTTGTTTTCATGAAAATGCACAAATGTGGCTTGACTGTACTGAGGTTTTTAGAGAGGAGGGGTGTATAAGTCACTGACTTCTCAGGGTACCTTGAAAAAGGGCTTTGAAGAGCTTTATTAAATACTTACTCCTTATTAACATAATATATTAAATATATTATCAAAATAAGAAATAACAGAGGTTAAATGAAATAAAATTGAAAGATGGATTAATTAAAGGACAAAGGCTAATAATGCAAAAGAATAAACAAGAAGTTTGAAGTTGTTGTAAACTAATTCCCTGTATTTAAAATTTATAAGAGTGACAGAGAATTTAAATGGTGCAATTTCTACTATATTTTTTCCCCTCCTCTGTTAAATTCTGACCTCAGGTAAGTTTTGTCTCTCAGCCATGTGGAATAAGGTTGTCCCTGTTGTTTTGTATGCAAGGATTGATTAGGACAGACTTAGAGGCTGAACACAGATACCATAGCAGATTTGGAAATATCATCCTGCACAATATAACTGATTAAAATAAAAATACCTGATACCATCCTTGCACTCATACACAGTCAAGTCTCTTCCCCTGATGTTCTGCTTGCTACAGAACATCTCACTGCAGTCTGCTTTTCAAGAAATAAAGGTACAGAAGTGGGATCCCTAAAGAAAAACACTGAATGAATTTAAAAAACCTTAGTGTCATCTCCATCAAGATGAAGGAAAAAAATGGCGGTTTTTATTATCTAAGAATATGTAAGCACAAGGAAATTTCCAGAGAGAAGCAAGAAGGATACTGTAGTTTTTGAAGGTGTATGCATTACTTGTAATATTCACCACAGTATAATAAATGTTAATAGAGAAACTGGACAGGGAAACCATGAAAATTAAAATACGTCAACTCAAACTGAACAGTAAACATATGCTATATGCTGAGAGAATAAAGACTCTGATTCCAAAATGGGAAATAAAAGAAAGAAAACACACCAGTATATTAAAAAGGGTAAAGAATCAGATTTTAGGGATAACACATGGTAAACACAGCAACTGAATTATATCAGAGGGTGTCCATTCCATGCAGTGAAACATATTATGCAAAGGCTTTTGACCTTTAAGAAAATACGTTGATGATTTTCCTCTGCATACAGAAAAATGTCAGCGTAGGTGTAAATAAATGTCATTAACTTTGTTTTTGTATTCATAGTATATCCACAAGGACCAAGATGTGCTGGTATTCAGACATCTGAATGGAGAGCATGTGAACCACTCATTAACCCTCCTGGTTCACTTGAGTGCTCAGGCTGTCCCAGAGATGTCAGTGTCTCACATCACCAGGGAAATGTGCTCTTATCAGGCCTGTACAAAATTAGGATGCATATGGTCTTATTTCTAAAAGTGCATGTATCAAATATATTCAGATCAGGTTTCGAAGAACTGCTTTCCCAGGGACCTGAAGATGTCCAGTTCATATTTTCTGTTTCCCGAGTTGAAATGTGTTGGTTTTGTGGTTTTGTGGCAAGTAAGCCCTGTGCAGCTCTTTGCTCACACTCGCCTGTGGGAAGGGGGAGAGAATCAGAAGAGTAAAAGTGAGAAAGCTCCTGGGTTGGTCCAGCTGCTATAAAGCAATGCCTCTCCATCAGCTGAATCCCTGAATTTCCATGATCCACGTTTGTATTTGTTCTGTGGTTGCTTTCACCAAAGGCTGAAAGGAAACTTAGTGCTCTTAAGCTGCTCTAAAGAGAAGGTGATAGTAATTCTTAAGGAAGCTGAGGGACAGCCTGTCCTGCTGTTCCAAAAATGTCTCTTTTGATCCAAGTAGGGCAGTCCAAAAATACCTTATTCCAAGAATCTGCTGATGCTTCTCTATATTTTCACCATTTAAAATTATGGAGATATGATTCATTTTATTATTCAGTGATACGCTACAGCTGAGCAAAGTAGGAATATTTCCTCCCTCCTGAAACAAAGTTCATGGCATGCAACTTTTCAACATTTCAAAACACATTTTCGTTCTTTAGTTTTACAGGAGTTTTCCTCAGAATAAATGCTATTTCTCTAATAGTAACAATGAGCAGAAATAAATGCCTGTGGGCAACTTAGGTTGCATCGGTATTTTCATACAATTTAACGATGATTGATTGTGTAAATTGTTGGGAATTGCAGGCACTCAGCATATTTAAAAAATAGGTCACTTGCATAGATGTAGGAGCCAAATTTAGGCATCCAAGCTGAAGAAGAATTCATGGGGGTGCTTAATTACATCTTGCCTACTAGCCTGCTCTGGAAAGCTAGATGCTTGGAGGGTGATGCCTACATCTAGTTTGAATCTTTGATTTCAGACGCAATACAGAGATCACTAAAGTCATAAAAGTGTCTGCAGGACTGAATTCAGCCTAGAAATCCCCTCAAAGTATATCAGATTGTACCATAATTCTGCTCCATCCCAGTAACTTTCAGCACGCTGCCTTGACACCCTACAGCGTTACATTACAAAGATCCCTAACTACCCCACAAGTTTGTTGGGAGAGCTATGCTGGGATTTTTTTTTTTTCTTTAATAGCTAATTGACACATTTTGTACTTTACAATTGAGAGACTAATTAGGAACTCAGTGATGGAAGACTTTATAATAGCTACTTTGTAGGCATTTATATACTGTTATATCAGTGTGTAGTCAATGTATATTTCAGTGTATGACTCCATAAGAATTTAGGTTTGAAATGTGTTTTCCTGTACTGACCTCATTTTCAGACATTGCTAACCAAGCCATTCACTCTACATTAAGTGTGGACATGATAACTCTCAAAATAATGCCTTTTACCTTAGCTCCCCACTTAGGTCATAAACCTACACAGTTCTGGAGCAGATGAAAACAACAGAAATACTGTCCAGGATTATTTTTCTTTCAGGGATCTGAGGGAGTTGTGGAATTGGGGGTTTAGGCCTGGTCGCATGGATTTATGAAAGGCAGGTACTGCTTGCCCCACCTGAGTTCCCTTTATTACAAGGTGGCCTTCCTGGAGGATGAGGGAAAGGCTGTGAATGTTGTCTGTCTAGAGTTTGTTAAAGGATTTGACATTGTTTCCCACAGAATTTTCCTGGAAAAACTGGTTTTTCTATGGTATGGATGGGTGTAGCCAGTGCTGGGTGAAAAACTGTCTGGATGGCTGGGCCCAGCAGGGCAAGAGGAAATGGCCTCAAGTGGTGCCAGAGGAGTTTTAGGTTGGATATCAGGAGAGCATTTATTCACTGAAAGGGTTGTCAGGCATTGGAACAGGATGTCCAGGGAAGGGGTGGCACCAAAACACCTGTGGATGTGGCTCCTGGGGACATGGTTGAGTGGAGGACTTGGAAGTGCTGGGTTAGCAGTTGGACTCGATGGTCTTGGAGCTCTTTTCCAATTCTATGATTCCATGAAAATCACTGGACAGTGTGATGTAGTAACAGCAGATGTTGCTTGGAGCGTAAGGAGGTTGCAGTAGATATAATGAGAGGTTGATAAAATTCTGCAGGACAATCTGTCACACGTACTTATAAACGTGTATGTCCACATGTACACACATACACATACGCAGCTGAGGGTAAAATGTAACCATATATGTGCAAAATCACCCAAAAATACAGCAGTAATTTGCTGATCTTTCTGAATTACTGCATTTTAGTGAGTAGTTATAAACATGATTAACTTGTAAGTGTTCAGTAAAAACTATGAATTGTAAAAAGTTTCAGTGAGTTCAGTGATGTGTCACTCTCCCTCTCCTGTGGGGCATAGGAATTTAGTATTTTTTATGTCATTTGGTTGTCCTGACCTTAATTATTTCTGTTGGCTTGACAGTCTGGTTTAGAAATACTTCTGACACTGCTTAGTGCCATTGGCAATGGCTCTGCCAACTTGTACTGCAAATCTGGTTTTGGAAATAAACTGGATTTTTTAGAGTTTAAATTATAATATAGAAATCTGTAAAGTTTTTTAGAGTTTGGATTTGGATAAATGTCAGAAAGTCAATCTTAGGTGAATTCTTCAGTGTAGAACCAAGCTGCAAATCGCACGGTTGAAGAAAACTTCAGAGAACCCACTTTAATGAATGCTCTGTGACCATCCATGCAGAGCAGATTGGATCAGCAAAGTTCAGTGCTGTGTTCCTCTGTATTTTGATTCAGAGAATTTCAAGTACACAGCGGAAAAATTTTAAGAAAGGAGTAACCTTCAAGATTTATGAGAATATTACATTTTGTCCTTCCTTTCAGTTGTCAGAGTTCAAAGGTGCTGATGCAGAACATGACAAATCAATCTGCAGGTCAGAAATAATCCCTCAGTGTGCAGTGGAGCTGAACCTCCGTGCAGCTCTTAGCAGTGATACCAGAGTGTGATGGGGGCAGAGCCACTGTGGCTGCGTGGAAGAGCCTGTTCTCCCTTTCTCTGCCTGGTGACAGAACTGCACTGGCCTCATACAGGAGAGGGATAACTTATAGTTTTGAGCTGGTTCACATTTTTTGTAAGATCCTTGTCTGTTAAAAAAAAACAACAACAATCCAAACAAAATACTCAGTTCGTCAAAATCAAAACCTTCCTCAAGGAAAGGTCAGCATTAGCAAATGTTCTCCCTCTAGGAAAAAGTATTAAAAATTGTAGAAACTACTCATCTTACTTATAGCAGGCTTAAAATAAATAGAAAATAATTACCTGCTCAGAATTTAATTTTGAAGTTCAAGTGAATGTGTGATAAAATGTTAATGTTGTAGAATTGAGTGTTCTCCTATTAGACACAGAATTTTATTTTATTTTTGATTCTTAGAAATGTCACATTTTTGCTTCTTTTCTGTTGTGCATGGCTCATTTTATCAAGACCACACTTCAAGAAATTATTTCACAGAAACTCATGAGCAGGAGAGGGGAAATCAGGCTGACACAAGACTCTCAAAGAGTTTGATGGATGTTAGTTACAAGATCAAAGTACTGCTTTGAACAATCTTTCTGCTTTCATTATCTGTTACACTTCAGAATTTAGGAAGAGGAACAAAAAGAAAAAAGAAAGAAGGATCTGGGGTTTGGTGTGCAGAGCTGGAACTTTTTAATAAAAACAACATTGACAAAAAGAACCACTTCCTCTAAAGGAATCAACCAGGTATCAACTGATGTGCAGCCAAACTAACATTACTGATTTTTGGAGATCCTCAGATTTGATTCTCTCTGATGCATTTAATATTATTCTACAGCTGTCTAAGAGTAAAAGGCCTACAAGGATTGGGAAGAGCTGACAAGTGCAGGCAGGAATGTGTAACACGGAAATTTGCTGATTAGAAAACACTTTTTCACACTGAGAACAATGTGGTATTTATGTACTTTCAAGATGTCAAAATAGAAATTCTGGCAGCTGAGTGCCAGATGCAATTTTGTAAGAATAGGCTCAAATGGAATGAAGTCTTCTTGTAAGTCATGCTTGTAAAGCTAGAGAAATGCTCTTGATAGCTTGATTTTTATTTATTTTGCACTCAAGAGGAAAAAGGACATTTAAGATATTATCATATTTACTGTATGAGGGTTTTTATCCTCAAAACCTTTTACTCTGCCACTGCAGACCTGCTTGCTCTAGGATAAGCTTGTGAAAAGACACAGTTTTGAAAACTAGTGCATTGTTAGATTAATACTGGAAACTTAAACCTGCAGATTTAGTAGAACTTTTCCTTCAAATAATAACTACTTGATAGTTTTGACTCAATAAA
This sequence comes from Oriolus oriolus, assembly GCA_013400235.1. Classification (NCBI taxonomy): domain Eukaryota; kingdom Metazoa; phylum Chordata; class Aves; order Passeriformes; family Corvidae; genus Oriolus; species Oriolus oriolus. Next base: position 884,578 of record VXBT01008397.1, on the reverse strand, counting down.
TATCATTTAATTACAAATTAAATGCATGTTCCCACACATTTGTTGTTAATTATGGCTAATATAGTAGACACAAAAGTAATTACCTTCAACAGGAAGAGGTTGTAGGAGATGAAAATAATCATGTATTTCCATGTAACAGGGTGCATTCTGTGTTAATCTTCTTTCACTACCTACTGCTTTACTTGTAAGTAAATGACCAATGATTTCCAGGCAAGAAAGGACTAATTCAGTATCTTTTCCCTTTAGAAGTAGCATTATAGATTTGTTTGGTTATAAATTCACTAAACAGAAAAATTAAGAAAGCAAATGGTGCATACAACTAAATTGAAATGAACTGTGGGAGAATCATCAAAAATTAATGTGCCTTAAATTTCTTTCTAAGTTGTTTGTCACTCGTGGTAGTTTTAATTCTAATTCAGGAAAGCAAACAAATGAATAGGTTAAACAAGGTAAAATAAGGCTTTATGTTACCTTTAATGACACAGTAATATAAAAGAAGCAGCACTCAAACATGCTCTGTTATTGGAAGTCAGCATCAAGGCACGATATTATATCAAGGGATCAGGACAAAACCTTAGAATTCATGACAGGGCAACTGAGTGCAAATTGCAGTCTGGAGCTGCAGTGTCACTTTGATGGACTTGCTTTGTTTTTGTTTGCCGTACCTGAGAATTTTATTAGCAAGTGCGAGATTGAAGTAGCAGATTTTGCTATTGAAAGCAGCTTTATGGGTGAGTTTTGCAATCCAAGACACACATTCAGAAGCGCTTCTTGCTTTGGTGAAAAGTTTCAACATTTCAGTGGACAAATCCTTTGCATTAGAGGTGCAGTACTAAAAAATGGAATTTTGACACTTGGAATATGTCAGTCTTCTTTTCAACCGGCGGGCAGGGGCTGTTGCTTGCCAGGTAGTACAGCTCAGCTAAGCTGCAGGAATGGGCAGAGTAGCAGCAGTACAGAGAGAATAATTATCAGCATGGCATGACATGAGTGAAAACCAGTGCTAGTGTCCATAACTGGAACTAAAAAGGAAGTGCCAGTGGGAACGGTCCCTTGAAATAAGTTGCTGGCATTCTCATGACACTCCAATTCTGAACCTATATTTTTTAGAAGTAACTATAAGAAGGAAATCAGCATTTACCCCTTAATTGTGTCTGAGAGGGAGGTCTAAAGTCACCTCTGCACATGCGGCTCAAGAGAAGAAGGGTGGGATTCTGGGCAGAGTACTCAGAACTGAGAATTCTTTGGTCATTTCAATCCTGAGGGGAAACAGGAATTTACTGAAGATGCCCAGCCCCCAAATCCAATATTTGCATCTCTCTCCTGAACACTGCTATAGATTATCCCCAGTCTAGCTCACTCAGCCAAGCATATTTGCACCTAAAGTTAAGATTAAAACCCCAAACCATAATTGTTGCTAAATAAGGGGAGACCCTGGTGTGAAATACAGGTTTTCCAAGACACCCTGTATTTCCCATCCATGCCCCAAAATATTGCTCAGTGAAGACAAGCAGCAGGGAAGTACCAAGCAATTGTCTTCAGCTGCTTTGATTTCTTTCCTTTGGAAATTTTCCAAATCTTAAAATTCTAAAGTTTTCATTCTATCAGCAAATAAGTGGAGTAGATTTTCAGATTTTGGATACTTGTTGAAAACAAAACCAAACCATAAAATCTAAGCAGTAAGCACACTTCACCTAAATATTGCTTGAAATGAGGATGATGGCTAAGGCAGAGAACAAAAAAGTAGCACTTCTGTAATTGTAGCCCCTATTTTGTATAACAAGTCCTTCCTAGATACCTCTGTGATTTCCTTGGAATGTGTTTTTGCTATCATTTGATAAATTGGATTTAAATTATTTAGACTGATATCTCATGGCAGGTTTTACATCACACGCATTTTACATGTTAAAGGACCCTGTATGTTGTTGCTTCTGATGCCTGAATAAATGTCTTGAACACTTTTACTAATTCAAAAGTGTGTCTCTCATGCCATCTTCTGAGGAGATGGTTGGATTTTCAAATGCACAGCAGTGCACACACTTTCAAATATTAATTGTAAAACTCAGAATTATAACCACCAGCAGCAGTTCTTTTTTCTTGAAAGCATATTTACAAATGATTTTTTAAAATTATTCAATGAACTCTGAGTAAAGTGCTAAATTTTAGAAACATTGCAGATATACAAGCCTGAAGGGCCATGACAAATTGCCCATGTCCTGCTATACTTAGGTTTAAAATCAATTCTAGTTTCAACAGTATTCTTTATATGGTATCCTCAAAGGTATTTATCTTATTCGCAGGCAAAACGTGCAAAGGTTCCAAAACTTTTTTGTTAATTTCTCTACATACACTCAACCTTGATAAAGTCTGGGTACTTAACAAGTGCCAGGAGCCTGTTATTTCAAATAAAAATTTCTGGTTTTCAGACATTAAGGAGACAGTTTTGGAAGCTGACACTGATTTTTAATGCTCATGTCTGGCAGGGAAATCATCCTGCCTGGAGACATGGAAGGACCAGTCCACTCAATACTTTAAATAACTCTGGTCAGTCAGTCATCAGCTGCTGACTTCTTGCTCTTCTGCCTCACAGGACATTTGTTTTTCATTCCTCAGAGAATTTAGCTACTGCTGTGAAAGGATTTTGTGAAACAACACCCTGAAACCCCCCAGGGATTCGTGGCCTCCCTGGATTCCTTTTACTCAAACTCCAGTAGTCATCAGACACCATCTTCCATTCAGAGCTGGCAAGGAAATGATGGTGCCCACTGGTGCTGCCTTGTTCAATCCACCAATTCCCTACTGAGTATTTAATCTAAACCAGGCCTGCTGGCTTTACACACAATATTTGCAATAGGAATGATGGAGAAACTAATTCTTTGTGAATATCTTCCTTCCGTGGCATTATTGACCACATCTGTAGCATCCTTCAAGAGAGGAAGGAAAGACTTTGCAGCAACTTGGCATTTGAACTTGGAATTGTGCTCTACAAAGAGAACAGAATCACTGACAGCTTTCTTGTTTTCTCACTAATCCATCAGAGCCCACATTTTTCATCTGATAGTTTCATAGAAGTGTGTAGGAATTTAGTTTGGAAAACATCTCTGAAGATCATCTGGTCTAAACACCCACTCAGAGGCTGGGCCACTCTGAACTTTTAGTCAGATTGTCTGACAAATTAAAATTTGAAAATCACCACAGAAGGAGATTTGATAAGTTCTTTGGACAATCTGTTCCAGTGTTTGATTTTTTTCTTAATATCGTTGCAATTTCGTGTGTTGGAACGTCTCTGTGTGGCTCGTGGGTCTCGCAGCGTGAATGTCAAAGAAAACCTGCCTGTTTATTTTGAATAAGGTTCTTTTGCCCCTTGACAAAGTGAGAAAATTTCAAGAATTGCTTCTCCGTTATTTTGTACTGTGATAATGATTTCAAATTTCAAGACAAGGGTGAGGAAAAACCCAGTACTGGGGCCTCACAGCCACTTTGAACAGATTTCTGAACTTTCTGATGTCCTATGAGTCCTCAGGTGTGTCCTCACTGGTACAAAAGCAATGCCTGTGTAGAAATGCAGACCAGGTGGGATTTCTCATCTGATTACAGCACATTGAATCAGTTATATGTGAGTTTTTGTAATGAAGATTTTGGCAAGGAATTTGCCACACCATAGGTGTTTTTGTGGGTTTTTAAAATTCTGTTAATTTTATTCTTCATATAAATATGTCTGACATGTGGCAAAAAAAGTTGCTTTTTCCTTATTAGAGAACAGGGAAAGTCATCAGACATGACTCTAATTACAGACTCCAATGCAGTGCCATCAAATCAGATTCCTCTGACAGCAGTTTTCTTTCAATCATCAGCTTAAATATATATAATACATACAACCTCCTGGAAATTTAAAGTAGTATTCATTTCTCTTCAGCGATCAAAACAGTACTAATTGATGTCTTTTTAAAACCCAAGTTGTTCTGTGCTTCAGTTTTATCAGGGATTTTCCAGTTTTTCCTTCACCGCTTCCCAGATTCCCACATTTCCTCAGCAATGTTTTTGCTTTCTAACACTGGAAGGTTGTTTTAACTTCTGGGAGAGAGGTTTCCTGTCCCTATTTGCCACTCTTAACATCTCACTCCATTATCAGATAATTCTCTGTGTTAAATGTTTCATTTCAGTAAAAACTTCAGTAAGATCTTTTTAAGTTGAAACTCAGTTGTACTTTTTTATTGAAACTGAGACATTGAAAACATTAACCATAGATGGAAGCATGATGAGAGTCAGAAGATCATATGGAAATGTTTTAGGACATTTTGAGGGATAAAGTGTTATGATTGTACCCACTTTCTGCACCTGTATTTTATTTTAAATTTCAAAACAAAGCAGAAAATTTGTAGGTTGTTAAAATTAATAATTGATACCTGATTTATCTAAAACTTAATTCTTTTTTTAGAAACTTATTACCAACCAAATTTTTAGAGCCTTTTTGTCTCTGCTTGTGTCAGACTTCTGTCTCAAAGATATGAGTTATCCATTACTACTTCCCATGTCTCATGCCGCTTAGGAGATACGGGTTTTATGTTGCTCCAATGCAAGGCAACAATTATTTTTCCCTGTAGCTCTGTTCAATCTGTCATAGACTTTTCCACCACAGTAATGATTTAGACCATTTTTTGGTGTGTTCTGCTCTTTCTCAAGATTCCAAGAAAGGACATTATAAATCAAAGCTTTGCGCAGAGTTTTTGTTATTTGGTTTGGCTTTTCTTTTTCTATTTTTAGAGAGTGTTAAAGTTGTTTTTTTTTTTTTTTTAATTAGGTGCATCACCCTTCTTTTTTAAAATTTTATATTAATTTTATTTTTTAGATATCCACACTTATTTTTCTAAAATAAGCAAATAGAAAATATATTCCCAGGTATTAGGTGTCTATTTTGCTGACTTCATCTAGAAAAATCACCTGGCTGGAAACACTTTCTGAAGAGCAGGTAAATGCTTTCTAGCAATGCCAGTCCCACCCCAAATTCCAAACAGAGCCTGCCTCACCTTGTGGAAGATCTGAGTATGGGGAAGAAATGTGTGGTAATTCTCTTCAGGGGCTGTGTTGGTTGTAAAAGCTGTTGTTAAATGAGTGAGACAGGATGAAGAGCACAATGTGAGGATCTGGTTCTTCATTAAGAATCCTCATTTATGCTAACAAATCACTCTTGAGAGGTGCACAGTTTTTGTGTTATTTGATTATTCCAGAGAGTGCCTCTATTAGAAAGGAGTTCTAACACATAACCTCATGGAAATCATGGTAATTATGTGATGATCATGGCAAGTAGGATTATGATCTTTAAGGTCCCTCCCAACCCAAACCATTCTATGACTCTAGGTCTGCATGAACTGGTTTCACAACGGGAATTGCAGGAGTGTATTCATCAGTCACAGCCCACCCAACTTCAGGGTTACCCAAGCACCTTAAGAAAATTGTCAGGTTTGCAAATAGTTGTTGTTTCTTATTTAAGATAGTTAGTTATCATTAGTGATCACTTTGGGCCAACCTGTGACTTGAACAAATATTTATTTCTGAAAGGACATAGCAAACATGCAAAAAGAACTTGAATGAGATGCCCTCATTCCCTGGGCAGGAAATCAGCTAAAAGACTTTTTCTTGCCACACATAATGGAATCACATTTCCACAACAGTGTCTCTTAGTCTGTTTTTCTGTAATATTTAATTTTATATGAGTGACAGACTTTAAAGATTTTCAAGTCGATTTGGGCACTTGGTACTATGATAACGTAAATTTTTACATCTGAATTTGCCCCCTGTCATTCTTTCACATTTTTATCCTCGAAAATTTTACTGCTCACCCCTTTTCCTGTGACCACCTCTAAAAACCCATTTTTGAGTTCATTTACCTGATGTCTTACATTATGTGGCCCCCTGCTGTCTCGTAACGCTGCAGGATACGTGAGGTAATCACTGCCAAGTGTGCAAGAGCAGTTAATAGCAATCAGGAGAGAATCGATGAGTGTATTTTCCCTTTGAGGCGTCCAGCTTGTTTTTCTTTAGTTTGGTTTGTGAGGGAACTTACTCGAAACATATATACATTTATTGATTCCCCTGCCAGTGCTGGGCATGAGATGATGAATAATCAAGCCTAAATAAAGGAAATCGCTTGAAGTGGCTAAGTGGAGAGTTAAGAAGGTCAAGAAGGAAGAAAACCAGTTCCAGGGGTTTTGTTGTAAGTGTAGGTATCTTCTCTTCTTTTAATTAGAACCAGTATTTTGGTTTTCTGCTCTGCTTGTGTACGGGCAACCTTCACCAGAGTAATTTGACTGATGTTCCTGCTGGCCTGTGCTGCCCTGCAGTAATAAATGATCAGTTGTGTGGGACGCTGAGGGAAGTCATTTGCTCTTCTGTTCCTGCAGAGCTGTGTGTTAGCTAAGGATGGTGCTTAGCCAAACATCAGCAGCTTCATTACCTCCTTACAGGGATTAACTTTATGCTACATTGCAAAGGTTTTACGATTTTCCTTTCTGTTTTAGAGTCAATTGTAAAATCAGAAAACTGTTAAACACAGTGATACCCTCAATTTTTTTTCAGCATATAAGAACATCATTGCTGTTAGCACATCACTGTCCTCCTTTTTTCCTTGTGAGGAAATAAAACCGCCCTTTTCAAGTACATTTACTCCCTGTTTCAACTTTACTGAATTAGATCACCCTATTAAGTAAAGCAGTTCAACAACAATCCTTTATAAATAGGCCAACTTTAGATTTATTTTTCCATAGGCATGAAGTAGTGCTAAAAATGACACTAGAGCTTGAACACCAATAGCCTGCAGCTAATTAAAATTAATTACTGGTTTAACAGATATTCTTAGTTATATGCATAAAATTGGTAAACCAATAAAAAATGTAATGTTAAACTCATAGTTTTGTACTAAATTGCATCTAGGGGGTTAAAAAAGATACATCCATATAGATATTTGTCTTTATAAACAACGAGATATTAGGGAAATCAGGAAAATGGATAGCCTGAAAGTCATTATGGGCAAATATGGTGGGTTTTCGTTTCTTGTTTTTTGGTTTTTTTCCATTAAATTCAGAAATCCAAAGGAAAAGAAGATATGTGGAGATGGGAGGAAGGGCTGAAGGTGATCAAGATTCAGTGTCTTGAGGTGGCAGAGCCAGGAGCAGTATTTGTTCAGGCAGTGTTACTAAACACTATCTCCAAGGGAGCCTGAAGCTTGGTAAATGAGAGGGTGAAAGCAATGATCCTTTAAATCTGATTACAACCCCGTTCTGCAGGTATGGTAATTCCTGCAGGTATGGTAATTCCTGCAGAACACAGTTATAATTCTGGTTTAGCATAGTAAGGGCTTACTGAATCCCTAGTAGTCCTTGCAATGAGATTTTCATCTTTGCGCTCCATTTTTTGTTATGCATTTATACTGATAGTGGTCAAAGCACTTGTGAAAAACCTGTTACAGCTTACACAATACTCCAAAAAAAAGTCATAAGGACAAGGAGAAAACTTTCTATGCAAACGGGGAGGATCTACAGGTTGCTGGGATTTTAATGATATTTTCTTAGAATCTGGGCATATTCTTGTATGTTGGTTTGAAATAGGAAGAATCTGGTACCTACGTGGAATTTATAAATAATTGCTGGATCTTCACTAAGAGGCTCACTAGAAGTTAAAGTGATGGCAAGCAAGCTTTGGAATGCTGCTGCTTGTCCTTCTGGGATTGCAGTGGAATGTGTGGCTAGGTAATCTAACAAATGTCACTGAGCCACAGCTCCAAATGAAACTGAAGCAAAAAAACCCCTGAATGTTAAGGTTGAAAGCAAGATTACTGCTATGTCATTTTCAAAGGATGAAGTTTTTTGTATAAACTCAACTTTTACCACAAAATAGAGTAATTTTCTCTGTTCAACAGCCCCTCACTCTCCATCTCACTGCTCTTGAGTGGATGAAACATCCGCTAAAGACTATTGGCTTCCACCCGGTTGTGAATGAAATAATCCATTATCTCAGATCCCTGCAGCTAACTTCTGTTTATAAATAAATATTTAAATCTGCATCAGAGCACAGTAAGATTTTCTGTATATAATTTCACTCTTGGGATAGTAGTTGAGAACACTGCTAGACTTTTAGCAAGTTAAGTGGCGCAGGAATGGCCTCTAACCAGGAAACTTCTTGGAAATAAGAGCGAGTTTGTTCAAGAAGATTAAAATTTGTTTTCCACTCTGCCTCAGTGTAGTACCTTAGCAAATTAGCTCCATTGGCTGTAACTAATCTTATTTTAAATCACCACATTTAACACTTTCATTTTTTCTACCCTACTTTGAATCCTGTTTCCCAATATTCACCAATGCAGAGGCATCTCCTGATGTGTGTTTTATCTACTCCATTCGTTGCATTCCATGTCCATAAAATGTCTGTCTTATGTCAGGATATAAACACAGATTTTTACTTATTAGATATAGAATAGAAGATATGTATTTTTTCAATCACAAAAAAAGCCCCAACTGAAAAATGCAGTTTTTTCTTAAGGTATCTGTTAGACTATCATGCTGGTTTTGGTTTCATAGTAGGTGAAAAAAATGGTTTCGCTGTCAACTGGATCAACACTTTTTCATTATTTTAACCAGTAGTTCACATTAATCCAGCTTTTTTTTTTCCACTTTTTAAAATTGGTGGTGATAAACCTCATAGGTTTGGAGTGTAGAATTTACACAGGCTTAGTTTGGACTGCAAGCTCTTCGTGCTTGGCTTATTAGGCTGTTTTTAATACCTGAACCTAATCCGTAATTGCATTAGCCTTGTATTGTATTTTGTATTGCCCTTGACTTTATTCATAATTGACTTTTCTCCAGGAGACAGAATTACCTTGCAAGTACATGTAAGTCAGACCAAATTTGACTCCATGAATCTGGAAAGGAGCTGTGGTTAAAGAGAGTGTTAAATTGAGCACAAGAGTGGTTCTGGTTGAGCCTCTGTGGGCTTTGCCACGAGTGTTTCTGCACTCAAAGAGAGAAGAAAAGTTTGTTCTTGATTACTCGAGACAGGAGTAGGTGGAAAAACAGAGCTGGACATGGTGGATAAGTGCAATATTTGAATATTTAAATTACAGAATTTGTTTTGCCTTTCACTGGGCAATTCAGAGAATAAAAAGAGAAGGAGATCAAGAATATCTGATGAAAGAAGTGGTTAGATAAAATAATAATAAATAAAATTGAGGTTTACTGAGGTTGCTAGCTGTCTGAGACACAATTATCATTATTACTATCCTTTCTAGATGTATATTCCAGGTGGATTTAGAATGTGGTTCTAAACATGAACCTAGACAGACATGCCCTGATGAGCAGGTAGAAGTTGGTCTTTTCTGAAGGCCAAAACTTCCTGACAGTATTTCCTTGTCATTTCCTTCCTCTCCAGTGATCCTTGAGAGATGAGAGGAGCTCTGTGTGCTTAAAGCAATTTACCTGGTGATGGAGACCCTCCCCTCATGTGCTTGAAATATGCCTCCTCTGGAAACTTCAGTTTAGGATTTGAAGGGCACAGAGTTCTTTCTTTTGTGATATTTCTGAAGGTACTTGCAGGGCTGCTCTGTCGTGAAGTCAGGAACAGAGAATTGAATTACTCCCGAATATCACAGGGCTTGTATGGAGAAAGTTTTCATCTCTCTGCAGCCTTTCGGATCAGCTTCTGACATCTTCAGATCCAGCTAGGTGCTCTGAAGTGCCAAAATGGGGCAGGTGAGGAGGAAATGTGTGGCTGTTTGTGAGCAGCACACGGTGAATTTTACTGTGTTTCAGTAGACTGGATCCTTCTCTTTAACTCCTTTGAGTTCCCATTTTTGTGACATTGTCTTGTCCCTTGTAATTCATCCCCTCTCTTTTATTATTCACCCTTCATTAATATGTATTTCTATGACCAGTAAGAGTGAGACAGGGGAATTGATTGGTATGACACCTCTGAGGCAGTTAAACCAGCCTGTTGCCTCCACCTGTCATAATCCTAATGTTTCACACATGGAGGACATAATAGTGCTGTAAAAACAATACCAAAGTTCATCTGTTGGCAGAAGCTCAGCTCTTTGCTAAGACTGCTGTAAAGACCAAGAGGAAAGCTCTTTGGGAAGGTAAAATTGGCACAATAATGTTAAATTTAAATAAAATTCATTGTTTGCTGGGAATAATGAGAAATCAGAACATAACAAAAAACTTCTGGGGAAGGAAGGTTATACAAGAAACTCACAGAAAATACAGATGTTTTTCCCAAACTTAAATTGGCAGGAGAGGTTTGTATAAAATGAGATCTGCAAAGCATTATTGAGCTAGATGATGCTGAGAGGCCCTCCATCTGAATACCATAATTGAAGAACAGCATGTACCTTGGGAATATAATGTTATTGATTGCTAGATGCATATTTAATCACTGGCAAGAAATGCAGCAATGACCTTGGGAGATGAGCCTGAAGGGGTCATTTAATTTTTCTCAATATATGATCATCAGCACGAGTTCCAGTTGGGAGGAAGTGTGAGGGTCTGAGCCTCACACAGCTGCAGCAGGGGTGCACTTGTAATTCAAATACAATTCCTCACATCAGAAATTATTCTACAGGTGTACCCTACAGGGTACTACAGAATAAGTTGTATTAGAGACTTAAAATAAGGAAACTTTGTGTGGACTCCTGGACTGATAAAATAGCCCAGTTTAGTTTGTGGGATTTTGAGATATTACACAGATTTATCGTGATGCCCTCCAAACATGCACTATAGAACATTTAACTCTCTCTGAGCTTTTTTAACCAGTAATTTGACAATTCACAGGTCACAGTGAGGGTACTAAGGTGTTCAGATGTCAAGAAATATCATTGATGCCCAAAGAAACCTGTACTGAAGATCAAATAAAATAAGCACTTAAAAGAATACAGCATTAATACTCGGTGCTCCTCAGTTCTCAAGCCCATTTTTACTGGGTTTTTTTGTTTGTTTTTTGTTTAATAAGACTAAGAACAAATCATACATCTTCAATATTTATGTCTGCTCTTGTGTACGTTCTTGATGCAGCCCTTGCTGTTTATATTTTTCCCACCTTTTCTTTAAGCATTTTCTGAATTTGCAAGTCTTGCTCTCTTGGTTTTGTTGGAGACACAGGTACCCAGAGCCAGCATAAAACTTGCCAGGTTTTTTTTTCCTTCATCCACTCAGATGTGTTGCTCTCATCATCCACTCTGGGATACTCTGCCACTCCTTTGGTAGCTCCAGGGAAGAAGTAGACACAGAATTAATCGTAAGAGTGAGCATCAACACAACTTACGGCAGCTGAATTCTCAGGGAACTTATGGCAGGGATTCTCAACTTTTATGTGTCTAAATAGCCTTGCAGTCTTAAAAATATAAAGGCTTTTGGTATTTTAAAGACTTTCAAGCGCTTTTATGCCTATGCATAAAAGTACAATGGCTCTTACCACACCTTCACTGTCCAGATAGACTGGAGATAATAACTATTGCTGAAAAGTCTGTTTAAATTTGCAAACTCATTTGTGCCATGTGCAATAATGGACATTAAGTGCTCTTTGGAGCAGGCAACCAGTGATTTTTCTCTTGACATTAAAAATGGAGATCATTATTATTACAAATGATATTAAATGAGCAGATTTACATTGCAGTAATGCAAGCTGGTTTGTGCATGGAAATAAAAATCCATCTAAGACCACTGTGAGCCGGTAAGTGGGCTTGACCATATATTTAAAGTAATGCTTGATTAATTTTTTCTTAATTACACAGTGAGCAGTGCTGTCACTGTAGCACATTAAAATCTTACCAAACCTCACCGCCCACTTGGACACTACAGAGGTTTATTGAATTCTGTGAATTAACAAAGAAATGGACAGGCATAATAAAAAAGTCAAATTTACTGCACAGAAGTGTTTCTTTACTACAAAAGTTATAATTTTAAGATATCTTTTTATATATAATATACACTGTCATATTATTTTATTCTGTTGTTAATGAATATTGGTAGTTGATTGTCAAGATAAGGAAGTATTACTAAGGAGACCTCATTGTAGCATTTGCTGTGTCATCTGCAAGGACAAAAGAGACTGGTCTAGAGACATATACTTGTGATAATGTTTGCATATTTTTAAGATGTGAGTTAAGGGGTTTACAACACACTAACTCAGATTTGGGTTACTGCCATGCTTTTGTATTAACAGAGTGATACAGATAAATCAGGAATGGAATGTTCCTCTAGTTTTGAAGGAAGTGAGTGTATTGGAAAAAGTTTGTAATGAATAGAAAGGGAGGATGACTGTAACTTGGAGCTACAGTGTGCTTGAGCAGAAAAGTCAGGAAGCTCTTATTTAAAAACTGAGCTTGATACACTTCCACTAATCTGAAAACATGGTATTAAGAGATGTTTGGGGATCCAACACACATTATTCTCACCCTAAAGCCTAAGTAAGGCTTTAAAAGGGTGAAGGTCTGTGCTCAGTCTCTGGCCAGGAATCACAGTACCCCTGCTTAGCACTGGGAGAAGACACAGTATAAATACCATTGGATATTTTAGTACTGTCAATAACTAAGCTGAAACCACTGCTGACTAATGTGATGGGAGCTGCTGTTTATCAGCCGAGGCAGCTAAGTCACTTAATTCTTCTCCCATTAGAAAGGATTTGCATGACCTTTTCTTTGAAAAATATTAATCCATGAAGTGTTTGAAAAAAGCCCTTGCCATTAGACAGAGGAAATCCATTCAGTTTGGGGAGGCACCTTTGAAAGAGCACATTTTCCACTGTCTTCTGCAAAGAGCAGATGATGCTGCATCTGCTGGAGTCAGAAGACAGCAGGGAGAGAAAGCAGCCACTGTCTCCTGCCTTGCCATTCACTGAAATTAATCCAGGGACCACAGCATTAATGTTATCGTGCTAAAATAGAAATTTAGACAGTTCAAGTCTGCTCTGAAGGTAAAAAAAAACCCTGATGTGCAAAGAGCTGTGGTCATAAACATTGTTTAGGTTGGAAAATGAAGGCCTGGAATGCTAACAAATAACACATATCCATGGTTTTTTGCACATCTTCAGGAACAGTGACTCCACCACTTTCCTGGGCAGCCTCTTTCAATGCTTGACCACCCTTTCAGTGAAGAATTTTTTCTTACTTTCCAGTCTAACTCCCCTGCTGCAACTAGAGGCTGTTTCCCCTCGTCCCATCACTTGGGAGAAGAGCTTGACACCCACCTGGCTACAGCCTCATGTCAGGGAGTTGTAGAGAACAGTGAAGTGTCCCCTGAACCTCCTTTTCTCCAGGCTAAACAACCCCAGCTCCCTCAGCAGCTCCTCATAAGACTCCCCACTCTTAGCTCTGTTTCTCGGGCAAGAAAAGAAGCTGAAGAGAAGTGAGAAATTTCCCTTTAATAATTAGTTATTTTCAGTAACAATAGGCTAATGTTGTTGCAATTTTAATGAATTTAAAGGTCTGTGCAATTAAGAGCAGTAAATGCTCTATAAAGCTTAAAACCCCATTGGGTGGCAGAGTGTGCCACCCTTGCAGTGTGATGCTGTGTGGATGGGAGTGTGGGTGTCAGGATGCAGCCAAATTGTTTAACCAAAAAATTGGAAGGGATGTGTTGCTGCTCAAGCCTTGCTTGCTGCAGCTGTGCAGAACTTTCCCAGCCTCTGCTTTTTCATGCAGAGATGAGAAGCAGCAGAGGCAGATGGAAAAAGCAATGTATTTTTTTTCAGCCTCTAGAATCAAGGAAAAATATTTCAAAGACTGTATTCCCAAAAAGCCAGGACACTTAAGAAAATATTTGATTCCGGCTTCTCTCTGTCTTTTAATGTTATTTTCCCACCCTTCCCTCTTTAGAGGCAGCTCTGAAACAACAGATTCTGCCTCAGCAGCTTGGCTGCTATTTGAAAGGTGAACGAACTCCCTAATTAGGAGAACACAGTTTCTACTTGCTGCTCTTCAGCATGACCAGGGAAAGCCAAAAGTGTGCAGGGTACAGGTGCCTGGTCACCCATGTGATCCATGATGTGAAGTGTCCTAATGAGGAGAGAGCTGGGTTGCAAGGCAGATGTTCTGGACCTTTTAATTATGTCTCATGCATCAAGTTGTAGTTCTGTTGTCATGGAAACTGTTTTGCCTCTCTGTTCTGCACTGCTGCCATTATGAAGTCCTAGGCACAGCAAGGAGAAAACCCAGAGAAGGATCCAAACAATACATTATTAAATAGTTTAAAATTAATATTAATAGCATTGATTTGTCTGATTTGGCATTTACCTTTCTTCAAATGAGGTAACCTAATGGTTTCCCTGTGATGAATGAGCCTAAGCACTACATTTTTAAAATGAAAGTATTATTTTTCCAACTTTTGTTTTCCATAGTTTTGAGAGTCTGTTTCTTCTGAGAGCTCTGAAGTTAAGATAATCAACTTATAATTTGGAATGGGCTACTGAGGAATTACCTGGAGTGGTTAGAGAATGCAAGTACAGCATGCAGGTGCTCAGAACTAGGAAGTGAGGGGTTTTCCCTGTGCACAAATCCTTTTGCTCACATTCCTAAAACTCCCGTTGTCTCCAGTTTTGGAGGCCGCTTTTGGATGCCTATTGCCAGTGCTACCATGTTAACAAGCAAGGTGCCCTCTGAGGTTGGATTAACAGAAAGACATTTCCGAACTCTGCTATTTCCGTTTTTAGTCAGAATTGAGAAGGAATCTTCAGATGCAGACTCTGAAGGTCTGCTTGATACAAGCATGGACTGTGGAGACACCTCAGTGCCTCTGGCAGCTTCCAAATATAAGGGTCTAATACCTTCCTTTTTCTAAGGTTAAAGCATTTCATGCATCTATTATGTAGAAAATGTAATATGGATATAATCTGCTGGTTTTAATGCTGGAGTAGTACTGACAACTAGCAAAGGAATCCAGAATATCCAGCTGTTAGAAATTATTGCTGTCTTTTCTACTCCACAAGAGTTCTGTGCGTGCTTGAAGAGGGACAACGTTGGTATGTTGTGGTATTTACATGCCAAGGTAGAGCACAAAAAAAATGAATTGTCACATCCTTAAGAGGAAGAGAGCAAGACTGGTGTGAGATAACCAGCACTGTATTTCACTAGAATGAATTTTCAGAAGAGCTTTGAAGAGTGATGTAACAATGCTTGAACTGAAATTTCCAGATATCATTATATTTCTCCTCCATTATTGACATTTATCTTTTATCTTCCTTGTTCCTCTTTGTGGAATAACTAACATGCAAAAGAAGCCATGCCAAACTCACTCAAATATATTAATATAATGGGCTAAAATAGAATAGCCTTCCTAAGTAACAGAGAAAAGGAGAAAGCTTTAAATTGAGCTACAGAATATAGAAACAGGACTGAGGAAAATGATGTCCTGCACCAGGCTTTGAAATGGAACTTATGACACAAAACCTTTAAGTATAAGCTTACTAAATCAAATTGTCATTAAACCTGGGAATGTTTTCAGGCATAATATGACTCTAAGGCTTATATTTCTTTATCCTCTCACAGAAAGGTTGAATTTACTTTGTTGGTCATGTGTGTCCGGGCAGACTTTTTCTGTACCTGGGATGTGGCTGCTGTAAAGAAGCCAGGAAAAAGGTAAGAATTCAGAAATAAGTTAAGAAGTCAGAAATAAGTTAATGCTTACTGCATTCCAGCAGGCAAGTAAGAGATGGGAAAACAAGTACCTGGCTTTCACAAGATTTCAAAAACAGGCTGAACAAGGGAATGAATGGGAGAATTTCAGCTCCTAGCTCAGCCATGAGTGCCACATAACCGTACTGGTTTGAAAGTGTCATGGTTCAGATGCCTAAAATGTCTTAATATCTTGGGAGGAAGAAAAATGGTATTTTTAAGCAGAGGCAGATTTTCAGAAAAGGCTAGGACTCCAAATTTACCAAAGATTATTCTCTGAAAAGTCTTGTCATTCCTAAGAGTTTCCTCCAAATTCATTGCCATAAACACTCCCTATCATATTTAGTTCAGAGGGTTTTATTTCGAGCTCTAATGCAATCTGTAAATTTTGCATGAAAAAAGCCTTGGACTCTTCTTTTTAGTAGTGTGAAAGAACCATAAATCAGATCTTGGAGAGGTTAAAATGTCTTCTGGAGAGAGGGTAACAAGTTCTTTTTTTTTTTAAACAATGATCTTGAGATGGCTGCTGGTAGAAATGGAACTCCTGGAGTTGTTTGGTTGGCAGTCATAAAGTCATGAGGAACAGAGCAGGATAGCAAAACTTCAACTGTCAGGATTATCCAGAGGAGCTTTAAAGTTTATAAAAGCATGCAAATAACTTTTTTTTACCAGTATCTAATTTGAACAATTGAAATCCTATACCAATAAATCCAAAATTATGACTGCCCATTTATTTTTGTCATATTCAAAAGCTGCTAATCTTCACAGGTCCTGTAAAACAGTTTTCATTGAGAACTGGAATATTTAGTTTTCAAGTTGATAGCTTTCTAAATAAAATTGAAAGAGATTTTGAAGAAGTGTTGTAAATCACTTCTTGAAGTTACTATTTTAACAATTTACTCTATGTTTTGGAGTAAATTATTTAACCTCACTGGACCTTAGCCCACCATTGGTAAATGTGGATTAATGGCACTTCTCCACTTCAAGCAGGCAGCAGTATTCCCACCTTTTCCATCTCTAAGAAGTCTTGTGAGGATAATTGATTTAAAAATTTTAAGTATGGTACAGCAGGGAGAGCTGTTACCTCTGTGTGCATATCAGAAATGTACAGAATTTCATCAAACATGCATTTGAAAGACTAAATAACACACGTTACTTCTTTTTCTTTGGGGTATAAGAGGCTGATTGACTGGACTTTTCTTTATTTGTATTCTTACACAGAGATTTGCTATAAAGATACAAAATGGATGCATAAAAGGAGCCAAAATTCAGTCAGAACAATTAAAAAAATCCAACACCCAGGGCATGTGCCTTGGATTGCCAGCAGAGCAGCATCGATTTTCTTGTTTCCAGAATATCCTCTTTAGTTCCTGAAAGAGTTTTAAGTAAAGAGAAAAAGCAATGAAAGTCAAGCTTTTAAGGATTGCTTACGGAGATCAGTTTCAAATTCAGTTCAGTCACCAGCAGAACTGTCCTGGATGGCAGAAACAAACTGAATACTTCTCTCTTACCTTTGTCTTTCATACTGAAAATATATAAAAGACCCACGTGATTGAAACCTTTCCTGATGGTGTGGGTGAGTGAGGACTCAAAATGAGATAAATCTGTGCCTTGTAATGTCTCTGCCAAGACTTGCATTTTGTCTCTTCTGACGTGCATAAAATCCACAGGTAAAGCTTTCTTTAGAAGTCTTCAGATCTGTCCTCAGATCCACCTTATCCTATCCCCATTAATACCTTTGAATTTTGTTTGAGGAAAGCAAGTTTTGGACTGTAGAACTATTCCATATGCATTCTAGAACCAGAGGATTATACATAAAGTTCTTACTTGAGCCCTGGGACTGTCTGTGAAATGAACCTATGTGTATTTCTGCCTGCCCAGCAGTGTCATAAAACTTTTAATGAAAATTTCAAAATGTGCGATGTATAGTGTAAAAATGCCTGTAGAGAAACCTGTGGCCACCAGTTACTGTGGTTTGTAAAAAGAGAATTAGCTACTTTAGGTGTTTGGGGGGTTTTTTTGTATGTTCTCAACCCTTATTACTCATCACAGAAGACTGAGTAGTCTCATGGTTCTCCTTCAATATTGAAAAGTAAGTTAATTTATTGCTCTATGTGAGCCATTTGCATACTCAAAAGCACACACGAGACAAGTCACTTAAAGCACTTTTTTCCTCTGATGGGAGTATGACTCATGTACTTTTGTCTGTACCCACTATCTTGCCAACATTTTTTGATAAAAATCTTCCAGGGGAAAAAAAGATTAATATTTAAATACTTATGAAGTTTTTAGTAAAGTGCTCATGATCACTGTGATGAAAAATACAATCATATAAAGCTTGTGTGCACGAAAAAATAAAACCATCCAGTTATTTGTATTTAGTATCCTGGGCACTTTACAGTACAAAAGGTGTCCAAGAGAGTGTGCTAATTTGATTTTCTTTTCCTTAAACATTTCTAGCCTTTTCGGGAAGGAGCAATGATGTTTTGTCTCCCTGGGTGGGCATCAGGCATGGACCTGAGATTGCCTATCAGTTTCTGACTTTTCAAAAACGACATAGTCTCTCCGTTTCTCAGTTTCTTAACTAAAAAGGAATAAAAAAGGGGATCATGATACTACTATGATAGCTACTAATGAGAAGTATAATGTTATGGATAAGTATTGTTAGTTTTTCCCCATTATTTCTTTCTTGGGAGTATTGTCTTTCTTGAGGATTAAAAATTCTCAATGAGCAGAAGAAATTTGCTCGGTATGTTTGTTGAAAAATATTTGCGTATAGAGTAGGTGAAGAATCAGTGGTCTAGGGAAAATTTATGAATATTTCTTGGTGTGATTGGGTAATGGATGCAGTCTGTTTCAGCTTCCTGCAGGCTGGGTTTGTGGCTTTGGTCCTGCAGCAATGACAAGTGGTGTAGCTAAACTGCTAGGACTTCCTAGGAAGAATTTTCTTTATTGTACATTTTCGTTATAAAATCATAAGTGATTTAGGAGCACAAATGTTGCTGATTTTCAATAGGAAAAAATAAATCCAGGGTAACTTTAGATATCTTGCTCCTACAGTACAGTTTAAAAAGCAACCAGTTTATTTTAACCTGTAATTGAAATATATCTGGCAATGCAGTTTCCTCCAGGGTATGACACAATGGTCATCCCTGCCTCCTTCATAAAGGTCTGCCATAGTCAAGTCACCTCTTTTTTGTGGTGGTTGTACCTCTTTTCTCTATTACCTATGTAGTCTATAAAATATTGGATAATCCACCCTTTTGTGTAGTGCTTTGTGCATTGTAACTCAAAGCTGTCCTGGCAGATGATATTACACATAAAGAAAAGTAAAAAGATACTGTGCCAGCAGCACTCAGTGAGAAAAGAAAGATTTCTGTTCCCAATTCTGAAATGGCATTCATAAGAGTTTCTCTCCTCAGCTGTCTCTGAGGCACGGAAGGCCAACCGGCCTGATCTCACTGGAAATGCATCTGTGCAGGTGTGCTCGGAAAAGGAACAGTGTGTCTGGAGGGAGTTTACTGGGAGGTTATTTCCTGCTTTCATTGGGTCCTGCACGAGCATTGATAAGGAAGCTCAAGCCTTATCTGCATCATCTGGCAGATCATGTAGCAGCCTCCACGTGAGCCAGGCTCCTTCTAGAATGTCTTGCCCAGCCCCTGGCTGCGCTGCCTGCACTGCAGCACAAGGGCTGGATGCTGGCAGGGGAGTCCTCCGTCCCTCAGAGCCTCTGCCCTCACTCTCTGCAATGCCAATTGTTTTATCATCATGCATCTTGGATTTATGGAAAACAACCCAATACTCCTCTGGTTCTTACCCAGTTCTTGTAGAGTTTTGTGGAAGTACTGTGGGAGATGGATAACAGAGTAGTTTTGTATAATGCTTGTTGCTAGATGGTTTAATGCCTCTAAACCATTGGAAGACATTTCAAGCTTACTGACATGGTAAAAGTGCTGAAGGAAAAAATATTAACTAAATTCTCGAATTCACTAGGTTCTTCAAAATTATATGGAGGAAGACAGGCCTTGGTTTTCCTATTACTGAAAAGGGGTCATGGCACCAAATATATCGAGCCCTTGTACGGGCCCTGCCGTCTGAGATTAAATGTGACCTGGTTGCCTCCTCTCGATGCTGTGGGCACAGTGTTGTTTTGTCTGGAGGAACACGTCGAGTACTTACACTCCCCTTATCACTGCTGCATTATTCTGTACATTTTGAATACATTTATTCTTGCTTTATGCACCAATACTTGGAATTTGGGTATTCTCTCAGTCACTTCCAAACAACTTCATGGTAATGCTGGTTCAGAGATTCACATACCTGTTCAGGGAGGACAGGGATTCAGTCCCTATAAGTACTTTACATAGTATAGACACAGCTATAAACACTTGACAGTACTCTGTGTGTGTGCTTTCATCCCAGAATAACACAAAGTATTTCAATAGAATTAGGGCAGCAAACCCTCCTGCCCCACAGAGGAAGAGCACACACACAAAGACACTGCTTTTAGCAGAGTAGCTGACATCCTATAAAATCACAGCCTGGTTTGCTTCCTGGTAACTCCTGCAGCTACTGCATGTAGCCATTCCCTTATTTGCTCTGCATCATAATTTTTAGTGCAGGCTACAAGACTTGCTTAGGGAGATTTATGGCCACAAATCTGGCTACACTTACCTATTAAAGAGTGTGGTGTGTGCAGAGTATCTGGGAAGAATAAATCAGACCACAACGAGGTTGATATAACATTGAGAGATTACTCTAAAGAGAATATTACCGACCAGAGAAAGCCATATGGCCTGTACAAAACCTAAAAGAAACAAGCAAATTATTAAGACTTAATTTTGCAGTCAGGAAATACATGTTGATAGGTTGTGAGAGACAACTAATGCTAATTGTGGAATTAATTGTTTTACTGTGTTTTAGCTGCTTTGTTTCCATCAATCCACTAATGGTTCTAGGTAATGTGGGAAGCTGTGTGCTATCCAGGTGTGGTCACAGTGCATTTTGGGGCTTTTTGGAAGCCCTGAATGAGGATGGAACCACTTCAGCATGCCACAGGCAGGAGGTAAATAAGGCTTCTTTGCACACCCACAGCTGGGACAAGGCAGTACCCGAAAGTTTAGGGGTTGGCTTTAGGATTTCCAGCCTGTCCCAGTGGGGCTGTGTTGGTCCAGTGCTGAAATCTGTTACTTTTTGGGTGCTGATTCTCCAACAGTGTCACAGGCTGAGGCACCAATACAATGAGACTCAAGAAAAGACTGGCAGGGTTGAGAGACAGTTTCGGAGAGAATGATGTTGAGTGGCTTTTTCTGGAGATGAGCAAGGAAGGAAGTGAGCTATTCCAAAGTGTTCAGCTGCCCATTGCTGGGAGGAGGCAAATATCACAGCACTCTTAAGAAACCAGGTTACATGTATTCTGATTTTTATAAATATCATGGTAAGCTACGGGAAGATAATCAAAATTGAGAAGATAATAGATCTCAGGCCGTCTAGGGCTACCTCTGTACTATCAACAACCAAACAGTTATTATATCCTATACAAATATTCATTAAATATTTTTATTTTGAGATTCGGCCTCATAGAGTAAAACTTGGTTGTAACTTTTTAAACTCTTCCACTGGAAACTGCCTGGATGGTTTGTAGGTTTATTTATATCTAGGTTAAAGTTTGACAGCCACAGTTCTGTGGGCTCGTCTCGTACTGTGTTCCTACAAATTGAATTCAAGGTGCAGAGCTTAGCAGGGCCCTATGACTTTGAGATTTTTATCCTCATAATGTAACTGGGGCGACAAAACCATGTGTGCTTCAGGCAGAAACTTATGTATAAGAGATGCTATGTCCACATTACTTGTAATACATTTTAAAATGAATTGTTTTATCCACTGTACTACTGCTTCGAAGGCAGCTGAGAGTGAACAAGACATTTTAAATGGAAAATGTATTTCCTGCTCCTTTCAGCCTGTGATTTCCCTCTTCCTTTCTACGCCGCCTCTGCATTGCTTCTGTGAGCAGACTAAGCCTCTCTCCGTGCTCTCCCACACATCTGCTATTATTTTTTATTCCTATTTTTACTGACTGTCCCAGCACCTGCTGAATTCTAGCAGTCTTCTTACCGAACCTGAGAGATTCAGTTAATTTTTGTACAAAAGAGGAGGTGGAACCAGTGGTTGAATGCAGCCATCAGCCTGGCATAATTCCTATAAGCTCCAGGGGCTTACCTTCTGTTGTGCTAGCCTGAGGCTTCCTCAACTTTTTCACTAAAAGATTTTCTGACTTGTAGAAAAGACAGAAGGTCCCTGTTCAGCGCTGTCTATATATTCTCAGATTTTAATACTGGACAATTTTCAGTTGCAGAACAGGTGGGATTTCTGTGGTAGAAGAAAAAAGGCTGTGAAAGGCAGTTGCAAGACTGTAGAAATTACATATTTTTCTTCTTGCTGAGCAGCAGCAGAAATAATTTATCGTTGCCCCATGCTGAATGGCAGCAGATGCTGGGGCTTTACAATACATCAGGTTCTTAGTTGAAGGGAAATAAGTTGCCCAGACTTTGAAATATTTTCTGCTGGTCTGTTGCTATTCATAAGTTGTAAACAACCATGCTTGCCTTTGTCAGAGAGGATAAAACAAACAATATGGTATGCAGGCAATTTTGCCAGAAGAAAATCCTGCTCAGATTTTATTGTATAAGGAAATACGTTTCCTAGAAAAAGGTTCTGTTTTCTGTTGTTTTTCAGTCTTGCCTGGTCCAAGTCACAGTCAACACCAGTAAAACCGTATGCCCAGTACTGGGCAGCCAAAATAAAATAAAATCAACAAATAATACATTAATTGAGAATGCAATTTCAGAATTGCCAGAATTGACAATCAGGTCAGGCCAGATTTACTGAAAAGTTTAAAATTTCAGGTGGAACAAAAATGAAGTATTCTAGAAAGTAAAAAATGCCTGATAAATTTAGCAAAATGATCAGATTCACCAAAATCTTTTATAGGCAATATTTCCAGCTTTTCTGAAACCTTAAAGTTAGTGAACAAGAAAAGAGACACTATTAAATGTGGGAGTGCTCTTGCTTCTCATTTTTTACTCTGTGTAAATTTTAGAACTCTGAAGTCCTCATTTTTACCTGGTGGTAATTTCCTTTCTGCTTAGACTATATATGCATGTATTGAGCTACTGTAACCTTGTGACAGACATTGTAAAGGAGAATGAAAATCTTCTGTGCACTCCTGGACTACATCCTCATTATTTGAGTTTTTTTGTTTTGTACCAAAAAGCTCCAAAGTTTTTTCACTGATGTAGGAGAATAATTAATGGATAACTGATATTAGTGAAAGGAGACAAAAAAAAAGGCCATTATGTCAAAGGCAATGTTAATGTTCCCAGACACATTCCAGTTATAAAAGTCAACCCTCTGTTATTTATCATCCTGTTTAAAACTGAAAAAATTCAAGCTTGCAGACAAGTGCAATAAAGGCTTGGAATGATGACTACGCCTTTTAATAAAGTTCAACTTGCAAAGCTAAAATTGCATACCAGTCTAAGGAAAAACATGATTTATACAGGAAAAAATGAAATTGATTTAAAAAAATAATTTGTAACTATCTTTAGTTGGAAGTTTATGAGTACACAGAGGGGACATGATGAATCAGGATAGAACAACATTTTTAACAGTCACTTTTCTCCATTTTGGAGAAGACATTCATAGAATATTTCATCCTTGTCAACCCTACTTGCTTCGAAATACGTTTTACTAATATTAGCACTTTCAAATTGTATTCACAGAGTTTCTCTAGGTGGCCTATAAAAAAATTTGTAGCTTTGCTGTTATTCCAGTTTTACTGTTATACTTATTGCCACCGTTCTCTGATGACATTTGAATAATGGGCCGTGGGACAGGAACCCGCCAGCTTCACAGAAAAAGGCTTCTCACCCAGGGATGGGACACAGCTGCTTCCACAGCAAACATTTGGTTACTTATTGGATGGATCCTACTCCATTACTGCCAGCACTGGAAAATACACATTTTTGTGCCCCACCTGTGGGAAGAGAAGAGTTTTTCTGGGAATAACTTCTCCTTCAATGCAATGTGCAGTCTGGATGAGATCCTGCATTGAGCTTTCGATTCAAACAGAAGCTCAGGTGGCAGACAACACATTTCAGAGAATTTTAAGCTGGTTCAATCACCTGAAAAAGAACACTTTCCCACTTCTGGTTCTATTAAAATGCAGGGAAATAGTGTGTCAGAGTGCATTTCTTTAGTTCCAGGCCTGGGCCTGACCAAATTTCCCTGGAAAGTGCAGGCTACCAAAGCTGCTGGTGGCTGTTATCCAGCAGAATATTGAAATTGCATCTACTTGAGAGAGAGTTTCAGAACAAAGAAGCATCTGGACCTGACTGGGATGGGAAAGGGGATAAAAGACAATTTTTGTGTCTTCTGTAGCAGCTGGGACAAATGAGTGAGGCTCCATCCTACAGGCCATTTTCACTTTATCTTTTCTCGTCTGCTATGTATCTCCCTCCTAACATTATCATCATTTATTATACCTTTAAGATTTATCTCACTGGCATAAAGCTTTTGGATCATGAACCTTTCGACTGTAATTGATTCCTCAATGGGTCATCTGTGACTTCTTCCTTGATAAGATAGCTAAGAATTCAGAATCTGATTCCTTCCATTTTTATTCATGCCACCTTTTAGGAGGGTTTCTGACAATTTCTGTTTACTGAGCTCTGTGGTGCCCATACTAATTTTACAGCTGTGTGGTGTGATTTTACCAAGGAATCAAGGGCAGATAGGTATTTTCTCCTGCCTTAGCTTGTGCATCAGACTAAAACTTGCAGATACTCTTTGTTATTAGATAAATGCTTGGAAGAAGTGGCAGAGACCACGATACCATGGACTGAATGATCGCATGTGAAAAGAAAATTGCTCCTGTAATTTTAGACTTCAGATTTTTGGACTTTACCACCAGCTAGTAGGACAGGAAATAGGCAGTACAAGACTTTTCTGCCATGGCCCTCCTCAGTGTGGGATTTGGCAGACATGCAGTGTGTGACCTTCCTTAGATGATCGTTTTAACAGTATGTACCATTAGGATGTATTCATCTCTTTTACTTGGAATTAATTAAGAAGCTCAGCATTTCACTGGGTTGTCATTAATACCTAGAAATTTTGCATGAATTTACTGAATAATGTATCAAGTCCAATTTCATACACAGGGGAGGAAAGGTGATTTTTTGTGTTGACTTAGCCACCAGATCTGCAGCCAGCAGCCGCCTGATTTAATACACCTATCACTACATAGAAGATAAAGAATATTGATAAGGGACAATGACAACTTCAGAAAACATGCAAAATGAACAACGGAAAGAATTACAATTCTGTTTGGACCCCCAGAACTGGGAAAAAAAATTAAAATTTTATTTCAAATTCTTTATTATATGCTGTTAAAAGGTTTCTGTCCCTACTGATGAATACAATTTCCACTTTATGGCAGTGCAAAACCATGTTGGTAAAATTGACTTTCCACAAAACCAAATCTAAAATGGGTTTAGTTTATGAAGAAAGGAATAGAGACTCAAAGCTGAAGCTGATTTTGTGAAAAGTCCTCTGCTGAATGTACTCCACCTTTTTCTAGAAACAGAAAATCCATGCCAAAGTGTACATAATCCACATTGCATTAAAACATAGACTTTCTCACTCTCACCCACAAGTGGCAGGTCTGTCTTGCTTCTCAGAGAGTGTTTACCACGGCAAAATGTTCTGTTATTCTACATATATCCCGTTAGAAGAAGACTTCATTATTATATTCCCAGTAATGCTACCAGTGCATCACAAAATAGTATCATAATGAAAAACTAAACTGGTGTCAGCAGCATAAAAATGAATGAAGAACACACTGATGCACCTTTATTTTGTGTTTATTACCTTACTAATTTATAGAACCATTAAAATGGTTAGAGCTGTATTTCTTAATATGTGGACTCACAAGGCTCCTGTACTAAAAACAGGAAATGCAAATAAATATCTGGAATTTAATAACTAGAATGAGGAAACCAGCTTTTAAAATCTGGGATGATTTATCTTCCCAGTATTAAATAAATAATTAAAGAGAAAACCTGACTATTTTTACTTTTGTGTTTTATTTCAGTTAATTGTCGCACAAATTAAATTGAACATAGTGTAAGGAGAAATGGATAATTACTCAAAGGCAATTAAAGATTCTGAAGGCCCTGAAGTGATTATGATTATTTTCTTTGGAAAACAAAAGTGCCATTTATCTCTAATATATGCTGTGTAATTACGTCCATATGCAATAATCTTTCTCTTACCATCCCTTTCCAATGGGAACAGTTTTTTAGAGTGTCTGGCAAGAGAGAATGTAATTGTGTGCAGTGGGATACTCCTGCACATAAAGAATGTCTTAGGTTTTGTTCAGGTTGGCTTCCTAGTCTGATTTTACTTGGTGATTTTGGACATGCCCTGATCCATGCTGGACACATGGCACAGTCATTTTTCCGGCTCTTGTGTGTGCCACCCTATTCCTCTCTGAATTCTCCATAATTTACCATATCTTTCAGCTTTTGTAGAGCTTTGTTGCTGCCCTCATGGTCCTGTAAGTTGGGCTTTGTGTAGTCTTGCTTGAGAAGAGATGGAAAAATTGCAGTGCAGCCTTAGAAACCTTCATTCTTGAGCTTCTTCTGCAGCCGGATCAGCAAAGGGGCAAGAGAAACTAGAGGGAATGAAGAATTGCCCTTCAAAATAGGCCTTGAACTTTTAGCTGATAAGAGCTTGACCCCAGCTCTTCCCTTCTCTCCAGGTATTTCCAGCCCAGGCCTTTCCTGGCTTGTAGAAAGAGCTCTCTTGTGTGCAAAATTAAGCAGAGCTTGACTTTTGGAGGGCATCACTATGGGATGTGCTCTGAGGCCTATGGAAATCTCTCTTCAAAACAAAATCATGGTACCAGCGCATTTTGGCTGCACTGAGCCATTTTATCAGTCCTTGAGCCCTTAATTACATGGGAAGGGGCAGCTGTAGCTGGTGCAGCTTTTGGTGTTGGGGAGCAGAGGCTATGGGAGAGACAGAGAAGGGAGTTGGGTTCACACTGAGGCCTGGGAACAGGGGCTGGAGGCAAAGGATGGGCATTTCATTGCTTGATGAGTTTTTATTTTCTAGACAACAAGCATGAAACCGTAAAACACAGGAGTAAAGGTGACTGGACACAAATTACGGCTGTGTTTCACAATTTATTTGTAATGCTGGCTGTATTTTATACATTTATTACTTTTAATGTTTATCTGCCTGAGTTGGGACTTTCTGCTTGTATAGTTCTGGAGTGTCAGATGTGGCCAGACAGCAGTGCTACTAACAAAGTCGAATATTTGTCTCTATGAAATGTACAGTAACACGAGTGTTTAATGGCTAAAAACAAGAGATTTATCATCCTTGAGTGTCTAAGCCACTACTGAAATAAAATGCAAGACTGTGCAGCATTTGTGCACCCTATAATAATATCCTAAACCAGTTCCTATATAGATATTTGCTGTTTTATTTACATATCTCCTAAATACTGCTAAACCTCAATAATTCCTTAATACTACTGATGCTTGTACAATTAACCAGATTTCTGCCTTTAGCCACAATGGTGTACCATGCAAACAGAATTTGGTATATAGAAAATTGTTTTGAAACAAAGACTAGCTGCCTAAGGCAGTTAAATATAAATATAAAATTGTTTGGTTTATCCTTATGTGTTTAGGATATTAACATATTGTCCTCAAAATGCACCTACATTTAGCTCATTGTCTGTTGTTTCACAAACAAGTTCAGAATTTCAAAATTATTTATTGGTATGGATGCCAACCCTTTGCAATTTAGGCAGCTATAGTTAAATAGCTAAATCAATATTTGAACTCCTAAACAAAAACAAACTCAGGCTCATAATGCTGCAGAGAGTCAGTGGCTCCCTTCAGGGTTTGCTGGTCTCAGCAACTCTTGGTAATCGTGGTCTCCTTGTTTGCATGCCTCAAGTCAGGCACTTTATATATTGGTTTAGAAATATGAAATGATGATTAGCCACAATGAAATTCTCAGTGCAGCTGGATTAATCAAGGACTAAATAGATTACTACAGTAAAATGAAATTGCATTTTTTTGAAACATCTGGAAATTTAAGCTACCTTCCTCAAAGACTCTTTTTTAATCAGCTTGAATATTCTTATCAGTACAATATAAGGAAAAATAATGACTCTCTCTATTTGGATCTCTAGATTCAGGTCAGTCTTGTCTCAGCCAGTATTTTGTTGGAGCAAATATCTGAGTTTGAACAGCATGCATTGTACAAATAACTGCACTTTAATAATGAGTATAAATGGAATCTGAGAAACAACCTGTCATTCATAAATGAAGGTTGAGGAAGAATCTGAACGATTATAGATCTTGCTTTGAAATTATAATGGTGCCAATTTTTGTCACTTCATCCTCAGTTAATGCATTCCTTGATTAACCCCACCTATGATGTACAAAAGGCAATGAAAGATGCATATCCTTGTGAATGAACTCCCATTATCCATCACAGTGGCACAAGGAAATAGATTTCACCATTGCTTGGGCCAGTTAAGTAAAACCTAAATGAATTGTGCTGCCTACCAGGGGAGCTAGTGAGGTTCCTCTGGGAAAGGGACAACCTCCTGAGGTCTTTATTATGTCTGCTGGCTTGATTTTTGGGTTGGAGCACTGCATCTTTGCACTGCAATGCCAATAAGGCAGGGTGGGAAAATACTCCTGGTCTTACAGCATTCTTCATGTGGCCATGAGCTGTATATGCCACAGAGACTGCAGGCCACAGAGAAAAAAGAGTTCCTGGAGCACTTGCCATGCTCCTCAGGGATCCCTCAGATCAAATGTGGGGCTGGTTCTGGCAAAAAATAGCAGAAAATAGGTGTTGTGCTGTCACCCACACTCCTCATGACCCACGGGTCGGCCTCTTCCGTGCAAGGGAGTAGAAAGGCAGCTCTTCCTGTTTATTCAGAGGTTCCACTTTGAAGTTCTCAAAGGCCACATCAAGTGGCAAAGAATGCTGCTGCTTTACTGCATCAGAAAGAACATGAAATAATCTTTGTAATTAATCAAAGGACAGGCTGCATATTTTACAACTTCTTTTCTAAGGTGTAAATTATATTTCAAGCTGTGCAGGTGTAGTACTATTCAGGTCACATGTGGAGCTTAATACATATTTTCCAGAGAAAGGGTGACTGTGTAAAATTTTTACATCAGTGATAAGGAAAGTTTGTCAGTGTTTTATTATACAGTAAATGTAATTTTTCTCTAATTACTTAAAGGGAATAATGCCCTCGTGTTTATTGGAATGGTTTCTAAGACAGCGAAAAAGAACCTGATACTGTAAACTGTGGAATTACACACACAAAGGATTGGCAGTGATCCTGTCAGGACACACAGTTGGAGTGCATGCTTTTAAAACTAAGCTGGACAGCCTTTGTCTAGTTTGAAAGACACTGCTGCACACAATGGGATCCATTTCTCTTTTGAGAACTCTTAGATGAAGGTACAATATGCTACCACCTTCAGTCTGTTCTGTTCTATTCAGTGAAGGCACTGGTCTATCTTACCTGATTCAATCTCGAGGTGATGAAAGGAAGATCAGTCTTGCAAAACTTTGGTTAAGTCATGCTGAAAAATAACATCTTTCTGTTCCCTGGTGATTTGCTATCCTCAATTCCATATTAAATTCATGTCAAAAACCCCTTTCCAACAATCAGCACTTCAAGCTCAAAGTCACATTTGAAACCAAACTGCTTCTTTCCATTTCATAAATTATGGCTAGCTGCCTGAAGAGTGTTTATTGTTAGTTGCTTGTTTTAGGGGGGCTGATAGAAAGGTTTAGGTCACTGGCTGCAGCCATTTGTTTATACAGCCAAAAATACACGTAAAATGCACAGAACTGAACATTCCCTTCATAAGCAGAGGCAGATGGGCTTCCATTTGCTTCTCCCACTGCCTTGGAACAAAGCAGAGGGAAAGAAATCCTGAGAGCTACAGACCTGCATGAGGGAGGGGAAGTGGTTCTCCTCCAGGGCTGGTGTGGCACAATGCTGCTTTAGATGTAGGAATTGAAACTTTGTTTAGCTGCTCTAACAGCGCTGGAGCTGCCTCCAAATTGGACTTTACAAATGTGCTCAGGTTTTCTGTGCTTTTCTGGCTGATAGGAAGGTAATTATGTTCTTAAACGTCTGCTGAGTTTTGGGTTATGAGTGTGATCTCTCTCTATGCAACATGATTGCTAACAGGGAAAAGGCAGAAACTTTGTTTTGCAAGGAAGGAGTGGCCAAGAGTCATTAAATCTTTCTTCAGTCTGTTCAGCTCCTTTGCCGGAGCTGAGTGCAAGAGCTGCAAGAGTGGAAGGAGTTGTCTGAACTGAACTGAGTCAGTCCATTCCTGAGGGTTACTGAGGAGATGCAACCATTTACAAAAAGGGGCAGGAATGAGGAAAGATGAAGGCAGCATTAAAAGGCTGAAAAGATGTAAAATGTTCCATTGTTTAATCAAGCACTTTTCTTTGTACTTAATAAGTACATTTTCACATTAAAATTCAGTTGAGAAATGTTATCTTTCTTCTGATCCCATGTATATAGGTGTTGGAGAGTTTTTTATCTTGCAGGTGATGTTCTTGCTCACAAAATGAGTTTTCAAAATCTACAGTAGCTCTAATTTTCCTTTTTAAAAAATTATTCTTCAAAAAGTATTTTTTTCCTTCCTTTTCCACTAAGATTTCCCAGAAACATTTGAGTAACTTATCCATTCATGCAGTCAAACCAGACATTTACAAAATGTTACTGCCTGCAATGATACTCTGATGATCACATTTACTCTTCACTATTTTAAACATGCATCTCATTACGTAATTATAATTTTTCAGAGATGTGTGTGTGTGTATGTGTAGTGCATCAGCTCAGATTACACAACTTTATTATTCTCCAAGCAGCCAGCAGCCCACCAAGTGTGACAGTAGCCCACATTTCATGTTATCAGTGGCAGAGAAGAAGCTGGTGCTGGCATTTTTAAGATACCATGACTCTCATATTCTGGTGTTGGCAGTACAGAAAATCTATTACTTATTTTCTACTGCTCCTCTATTGACTAAAGACATGTGAAGGATAATTAATTACCACGGTGAAAAAAAAGCGTGTGGGGATTTTTTTTTCAATTATTCAAACCCAAACTTCAATGAAGAACACAGGTTTGTTTTTCCCCTAAACCTCTTCATTCTGCATATGCTGCAATGCTGGATATCTCTTGCCTTGAAACTTGCATGAACTTGAAAAGAAAGGTAGCAATTCCTCTAAACTCCATTTTTTAAATTAATGATCTTGCAGATAAACAGGTTCTGTCTACTGAGTGCCCATGCAGTAGAGATTTTCTGCATTCAGAGAGGAGAATGACTCACCAGGTGTCTTTTCTACCTCTTGTACGTTTTGCTTCTCTGACTTTTCCTTCTATCACAGCTTGGTTAAGTTTTAAAGAGTTTAATGTCTGAAACACTGATTCAAGTTACCATCAGAAACCAGAAAAAAAATGACACTAAGCTGCTCTGGTGCTCGGGATTTAATTTTCTCTGCTTGGAATCCTGAGTCAAATGACTATCAAACCGTATTTTTATAAAGGGAGGAAAGAAAACTGTCCAAGGCAAATAAGCAGTAACAATTAGTAATTAATGCAATGTTACACTGTTTCCTTTCATAAAACCAGCTATTACGTTTTGGAATTCTGCAAAAACCTAGAGATCAAAGATTTTTAAGCCTTGACCCAGGGACGTAAACCCTCAAACTTTAAAGCCCTTTAAGTCCTTTAGTCCTTTCCATTTCTCTCTCTCTTCTCTGTGAGGAAAAGGACAATATCGTAGTCTTTTTCTTGCAGTTTCTTGCCCAAAGTAGAATGCAAATGGAGGCTTTCCTTTCATTTAGTCCTCGAGCAACGGGTTTCTATTAGGACTTGGGCATGGATGGATTTGTGGGCATTTTGTGGGCCCTCTTTTACTGCCTCCAAGCCTTTCTCGCAAAATTATACTTAGAAAAAACAATGTTTATTTTCACTTTTTTCATTTTAATGGAACCCCCGCTGCTATTACCTCTGTGTAGAAGGCTTTTCCCAGTCCTGTGCTGTTTAACATCAGAAAGACAGAGATGAATTAAAAGGAGATGAATTTTGAGAGGTGAGGCAAAGAGTGCACAGTTGATGCTACTACAGTATCCTTACACTTGGTACACAAAGTACAAACCCATCCCTCTCATCAGCCTGGATTAAATGCTAAAATATGGTTAATTGTGCTCAATGTTAAACATTTGCTACTTTGGCAATAAAATTCTTTTTCACTAAAGAACACACACAATTCTGCTGCCTTTCTGGGGTGTCCAGCCCAGGAAAATTGAGGGTTTGTTGTCACAGCTCCTAAAGCAAAGGCACAGACTTATCACGTAGAACCCAACTCTTTTTCTGGATAGCAGGAAGCCAGTTATAAAACAAAGTTAATATCCTCACTTTCCAGTGTTGAAATTTTTATTAAGTGTCATTTGACCTTTACATTTCATACATCAGAGATTTCCTTTAGTTTGACCGGAACCATATATTAAAGACCTTTCTCTTAAGGTATTGATAGACACATAAAATCAAAGGCCAGATTTTTCCCCTGGGAATGTTGTCTGCAGTGGATCTCCTGCTACAGTATTTGTTTGGCATTTCATAGATTTTAAGGGCAGGCAGGAGCACGCTGATTATTAAGTCTGACTTCCTGCATTAGCTACACTAAGTACCTCATCCAATTAATTTATGCTGCAAGACCATAGCTTGCATTTAAAGCTACAGACAGAGAATTTTAAATGACACTGACCTTGATTTAGACTTGTTATGTTACAGAAAATCCACTGAGTCAGTAGGTTTGGCTAGATGTGCATAATCACACTTGGTATTAAAATGTGCAAGGCGTTATGAGCCTCCTTTGTTTGTTTTTTTTCCTTTCTTTTTCTTTCCTAGATTAAGAATCTGAATTCACGGGCACATTAAAACATACTTACTGGCTTCAAAGTTCAGCACTAGTTTACTTGCAGTTTTAAAAATTCATGGTGATTGTTTTGGAGGCTATTATCTTGCAGTTAGACACAAATTGAACCAAATTTAATTTTCCCCAAGCAAGGAAGTGAATTTTCACATTTCTTAGATGTAAAAACATCCACACAGCTTGTAAACATCTATATCTATTTCATTTTTTCCAGGAAAGTTTCCACTTTCCCACTCATTCTAATCTGGTTGATTTTTTTTTTTTTTTCGTATTTTTCCAGATTTGGAGATGGGTATTCAAAAAACCACAAATTTTCCTCTATCAGTTTAGTGTAAACTGAAGGAGAAAGAGCAGCTACAGAATTATTTTGCAAAATAAAAAAACCCCCAATATTTGCAGGTATCTTGGTCATATCTGACAAATACACAGAGGGGTTTTGCACTGGAAAAATAGGAAAATTTCGTTTGTAAGTTGATTTCATGGGTCTGAGGCAGTTGCAGATTGGGTGGGTATTACACGCAGAATTTTCTGTTACGCTGTGTGATCTCTCCTACCTCTAAACAATCCCTTCTAGGCATTTTGCTTGTCTGCCTACAGGAGAAAAATCCCCAGGAATATTCTTTACAAAAGCAGAAGTACTGATATAGTGGAATATTTAAAAAGACCACAACATAATGCAAAGGTAAAACATAACCGTGAAAAAATTGAAATTTGGAAATCATCATCCAGAATATCAGAGCTATGGGTTCTATCAGGTCTCCTATATCCCAGTTTAAGAGCCTCAAGTCACAAGGTCAGCCCAGTCCAATTGAAAGAAAGTTGATCCTTCAGTTTGATCTAGGCTTTAGTCAGGCAAAATTTTATCATTAGCTTTTTGTTTAAGGGATTTGTTTGTTGTTACCAGCATTCCTTTACTGCAGCAGGGTTTTAAATAGTATTTAAAATTCAAGTAAAATCTCAGGAGACTTTATTCTTACTGGAAGACATTAATCCAACAGTTTGTGTATTGTTCTAAAGAAATGGTGGAGATAAGCTATGAGAACCAGAGTCTCTTACTCCTCACTGATGCTAATATTTTCAGTTAGTCTAACACTGGCATAATTAGGTAAATCAATGCTTTTCCCCTGAGTTGTAATCTGGACAACTTGGTGACATAAATACTGAGAAAATCAGAACTCTTTCTGATGTGTTTACCCTCTGTTGGAATCTGTCAGTGTTTTAGCCATAACAAGTGTTTTTATAGTGTTTGACATCTTTTCATACCAAACATTCTCATTCTGTGTCTTACATTGGTATGAACCTTGCTTTATTTCTCTTTGTGCTTAAGAGAGATTTCTTTGGTGCTTGTGAAAGGCTGCAGTTGGTTGCAAGGCAATAAATAATTAGGAACTGGAGCCACCGAGCATCTGAGATTTCTGTTTCTGTCATGGAAAAGGAATATACATGTAGGCATGGCACCATAATCAAGCTGGCATAAATTCAGGTAAATTATATATATTTGGTGGCTGAGATCTTTGATCTTGGTTGATCTGCTTTCACTTCCATTGTATCTGAGAGCTGTAAAATGCTTCTCATCCCGAAATCTAATCTTGGCCTGAAAACCTTATCGAGGAAACTCCTCTGTTGTCACTCTTGTCAGGAAATTTGTCTTCATTTAGAGGCCAAATTTATCCCTTAAGTTCTGGCAGTGGATCTATTTTTTAGAAAAATCTCCAAAGTCCAGAATTTAGCGTTTTAGAACCAAGGAAAATGTAAGATGATAATCATCCCTG
Organism: Oriolus oriolus; assembly: GCA_013400235.1. Lineage (NCBI taxonomy): Eukaryota > Metazoa > Chordata > Aves > Passeriformes > Corvidae > Oriolus > Oriolus oriolus. Next base: position 850,087 of record VXBT01008397.1, on the reverse strand, counting down.
ACTCTTCTGAGCTCTCAGCTAAGTGTGATTCTGAATAATCTTATGAGTTGTACCCCTGCCTGCAAAAACTGGTACCCAAAGAATAGAAACAAACATTTTGTCATTTATAAAATACTAACTGGGGCGCTTCGCATTAGGCACTGATCGAATGTGAAAGCTCATTCGTGTTCGCTCTTGTATGAATGTTCAGGCTTTTATTGGCAAGTTTCACCACAAAGATGAGTTAGTGGGTTAAAAGCTACAAAGCCATGTTGGACTAGAGACATAGTTTCAAAATCCCACTGAAATCCCTGAGCCACATGCTGCCTGGAAGTTGACAAAATCACGTGTCCAACCCACAGGAGGCAGAACAGGAACACGGGGAAATCAGGGAAGTCCAGTGATAAATTATTTGATTAGAAACCTTTATTTTAACAGCTTTTAATAAAACACCTTTATATTTTGGTCTCTTTGCCCAAAAGAGAAGAAGGTTGTTCCTGTCCTCTAAAGTCACCTTTTGTAAGCACTTTCATCTAAATTTAGGAAGCATCTTACTGAATATGAAATGTCTGTTTTATTGAATCTGATACAAAAATCACAGCAAAGCTGAGGAGAGTGGAATGGTTTTAAGAGAATCAGTCAGAAGGAAAGTTAAAAGAAGTAAATGTGTGTTTCCTTGGAATATGACATTTTTATTTACCCAACAAGCTAACAGGTATATTGACAGGAAGTTTCATAGAGGTTTACAGACCAAGTCCAACCAACTGATAGTAAAATCACCGAAAAACCACTGTGGTACTTTGGGAAATGGCAAAGGGACACATTGACAATCTGGGATTTTAAGTCTGGGAGCAACACACATGCCCAAATCTATGAAGATGTTTCTTATATTGCAATGAAACTTACGGCTGTTTCATCTGAAACAATCCTTCCCCCAGACTGCATTCTCAGTGAGAAAATCGAAAGTCCTCTGATTCTCTCTCATCCTTCTCTGTCTAAAAATTTTATCTTTACAAAACAGAAACTCACACAAGAGAAACAGCCAGGTGGATTGGGTGACCAGTCAAACAGGGAATTTCAAGTATTCAGCTTTACTAAATGGTTTGCAGACAATCATAAAGTGAAGCATTTTGCAAAACATAGTCAAAGGTTAAATTCAGAAGCAAATTTGTTTACAAGGAGAGAATGTTTTTTCTTTAATGACCCTAAATGCTAAATTTAATTGCAGTGAAAACTGGTGAAACACTAAGATAGCATTACTGGATTTTAGTATTGGATATATAATGAGCATGTGATTGTTTAAAAATAATTACATTCCTTAAAAACCCAATTAAGTAAAAATAAGAGTTCAGGACATAATAGGCAATAACAATTGCAAATATATTTCAAAATTATTAACTTCTCTTTTTTTCCCATTACTCATTTTCTGCGTGTACCTACTTACAGTGTTCTTATGTGGTCAGAGATTTCATTCCATGCATTTCCAGAAGTTGAACCACAGTTAGAAAAACTCTGTAGAGTTTAAACAATAAAAACAAATTGCCTTTTGCACAGTGGAACAGTGGGCTTCTTCCAGGGTCCATCAGACAGAAGAGAGTTTCCAAATTATGTGTTTCTCAGTGTGGAATATGTTTTTTCCATCCATGACTTTAATGGCTGAAGTCATGAAACACTGGACAAATTTACTCTTTTTGGCAGAATAACTTTTAATGACTTCTCTGGTTGTGCTTCTTTTCTTTACTCCAAACATGATTCAAGGTCCTGAGCCTTCATTCCACTGAAGAAATACACAGCACAGTCATGGTGGTGCAGTGATAGGTCATGAACAGAGTTCTGAGCCAAAGAAAAATCTCAGTGCTTCCATTCCCATTTGCATTGTGATGAATTTAGAATTGATGGGACCTCTCGCTGACAGATGAAATACTGTACAAAGGCTTTAATCCCCCTTCCTCCTGCTGAATCTCAGAAATTTAAAGGTTGCTTAATCAGAAATCAAAATGCATTATGGGCTTGGGGTGAACAGTTGAGACCAACAGTGATGTAATGTGTTTACGGCCACACTCAGCTTGCTATGTGGTCCTGTGGAGGTTTGTTAGCACAGCCCTGAGCAACGGGGATGAAAGGACAGCAAGGGGACATCTAATCCCTCTCCTTGCCCAATGCCTGTCCAGCTCCTGATGGATATCTGTCTAATACCAGAGATTCCACTGCCTCCCTGGACAACCTATTCCAGTGCGCTTCATTATCCCATCATTAGCAAATGTATCACCACGCCTCACCTGAATCTCCTCTAATGCAGCCTAAGCTCATTACTGTGTGTCCCATTGCCATGGACACAGAGATTTTTGCTTTCTACCACTTGAAAGCTGCAGCACTTTCCTCTCATGCCACACAAAACTCTCTGTCAAAGCACATTTTCTCCTGTTCTTGCTCTCCCCTCCTGTCTGCTTTGCCCACATCTTTCATGCAGTGGGGTCTTACCGAGTGGAAAGGATTGTGCTGCGTATTTTGTAGGCTGTGTTTATTCCTCCTGGCATGTTTTGTCCAAATGGCTGACACTGTTGGTTCACCTCCACTTTACAGTCCTAGAAAACCTGCAGATCTTTCCTGTAAGACTGCTCACTTAGTGAGTGATTACTCATTTAGCATACATACAGCTCATTTTTTTTACCTGTTTAAGTGTAGAAACTAATATTTATTTTGATATTTGTTTGCTTTTTTTTCTCTCATTCACAGAAGGATCACTGAAATCAGTGATGAACTTCATTTCAACAGGGCTAGGTTGGGCATTTCCCTGGAGTTACTTCAAGTCAACACTTAAAATCAGGATTAGAATGTGGAAACTTGTGTAATGTAAAAATTTAACCTCATTCTAGAATAAGCTAGTCATATTAAGAAATATTATTTTTTTGTCTACACCAAATCTTTATCAATATTTGTTGACAAGATGGAGAGGTTTGTGACATTCTGTAACTTGCATAAATAATTTTTCCCATTAAAGGTTGAGATACAAGAATATGAGCCACAAAACAAATACGGAGAGACAAACCTATTTTCAATAAAGTAGGGTAAAATTCCATTCTGATGATTTTAGTCTAGTATTGTTTGTGTAGCTGCTAAATTTGGACTGGATTTACATTGACAATAAGTTATTTCAGTCTGCATTTTTATTATTACACATACATACATTTATTACTTTCATATATATAGATATATATAAAAATATATATAATGTAGGTATTTCTTGATTTACAATTCAATGGAAGCCAGCAATAAATTCACTGATGAAAATTATGTCCAGAATGCATTGAAAGAATGTTCTATTGACCAGCACAGCTATAAGGAATTGTTAAAAGCAGCTTACAAAGTATTGGTAAATGCGACAATCATCTTCAGGACTTGACAGCCATTAGTAGCTTTCAGTGCTGTTTAAAGTTATTCTTCAGTAAAGGTAGCCAACAAATTGATCTTTCAGTATTAAAACTTTTAAAAATACATTTTCATGCTTTGCTTATTTAATATCTGCTAACATAGTTAATGGCAGAAGGCAGAATTTAAACTTTGAAAAGCTTATCTGTGAATATTTCTACTGAGTAATATTTATAGCTTAAACTTAATGCAAAATCACAGCACTTACTTGTTTTCAGAGTTGTGTTTCACGCCCAGTTATTAAAAAAATGCTCAGAAAAAAATGCTGCTAAATTGAAGTCTATAAAAATGCCTAAATAATAAAGAAATGTATGCAAATAAATATTTTTTACCTGTCTGTCAAAATCTAAACATTTCATGGGATGATCTAGAATGTGATGACTGTTAATACTCAAGCAGTTGTGAGGTCACCTACTGAAGTTTAAATATTTAGCACAGACAAGATGAGAATCTATCATTCAGGCTGGGAAAGGGGGTTCTAATTTTTAGATTACACACAAAACCCCATGGTCCACACTACAAACTAAACAAGCAGCACCAGACTTTGCTCCCTGGTGTTGAATGTCTAACTCCACTGAGGAAAACTGCAGAGCAATCCAGTGACTCAAAGGAGAGTAAGTGGTCCTGGATACAATGTCTTCAAAAGCTTTAATTGATATGTTTTCAGTGTGGTATCTCCTTCAAAATTGTTTTAAAAGTCATTGTTAATATGGTGTAATAGTCTGATAAATATGCTTCTTTGTAAAAACTCTTAGAAAAGTGCAGCTCTCTGCTGAGGAAGGGATTTTGTTCAAATGAAAAAAGATTATGCTAATTCTCTGTGCAGTCTACTTCACCAAACCATTGTGTCAAAGACCTTTTAAAAGCTTTTCTATAAAATCTCTTCAGGAAACCTCACACATACTATTATTCCTCAAATATCTGCAACAAGCTTCTAATATGTCAGGGGATGCACATTAAATCCTGAGTTTAATTAATCCCAACCATTATACACTTCTAACTGTCATTTTTTTTGTATATTTCTGTTCCGGCTTCAGATGTGAATACCAAGTGCAGCAGCAGTTGCTGTCATGTTGGTGCATTTTGTAGGCAGTCCCCATGGAATGAGTTGATGTGGTACCTTTGGTCTTCCAGCTGTTTTTTCCAGCTGTTTTTCTGGACAGCTGGAGTTGTAGCTCCCTTTAAGTCCATGCAGATACACTCCTCTGCAGTGGATATTCTGACCAAAGACCCAATTGTCCTCCAAGGTCACCCTCCAATTTGTCATCAGCCTGGTCCAGTAAAGGAGATCAACCCGTAGCTCTTTTCCACCTTTAGCCTCCATTTGGTTGTCAGAGAATGACAATATTCCCTTTTAGCGTGTTTTCATCTCATGATAGTGCACGTGGCTTTGTGAAAATGGGCATTGGGAGATAAACATAATTTTATTTGTTGGTTGGATGATGCATCTGGCTAAGAAAAATAATACCCTACAGTTATTTTACTTAGATTTGACATTGGGAATAAAAATAATTTTGAAAGAACTGCAGAACTGGCTTATCTTAAAGTAGTTGACAATAGAGAATTTTTACTGAAAGGAGAGGCATGTGGCAGAAGTCTTACAGAGCTGTATGGATCACCCATTGAGATGGTTCCAGTCCTAGAAAATACTCTTTTTGTATTTTATAGGACTGGAAACGTGGCCAGTTGCAAACATGGATGCACTCAGGAGAAAGGAGGATAGGCTGCAACACAAAGGGAATGTGCAATGTTCAGATAGGAGCATGCAAAACACTCATTTGGGTCATGCCAAAATTCTGTTAGGAAGCACAAATGAAATTTGTGTCTAATTTTAGGAGTCTGTTGGGCAGTTGAAGACCTTACAGAGAAAAGTTCTCAGGGGCTTTTCTGGAAGGAGTAAATGTCTTTATACTGCAAAGCAGCATCACTGGATTTCTTCAGGGGTGAGTGTCTTTCTGGAAAATGCATTAGTCAGAGACTGATTACACTTTAATTACATGCTTTTTGGAAATGGGAGATCAAATTGGATGATCAAGTGAACTTTCCTGCCCCTAAGATGTCTGAAAATGAAATTTTAATGGGTAACTAATATAAAGAGTAGAATTACATTTGATTACATTCTTTTTTTTTTTCTTTTGTGTTTCTTTAAGCTGAAATAAAACCAGAAAAGCTTTGAGGAAAAGTAAGCCACTCACATTTTATGTGTAGATCAAGACAAGGGTATTTGCAGCACTGGTTTCACATTGCACCTGACAGAGAGAACCAGCACAGGGTATTTTTTTTTTCTAACACTTCACTACTTTCTGTGTATTTCTTTCTTCAGCTGTGCCAAGTATCACTTTATGTTTCTACTTAGATGTTTTCCATTCTGCTTTAAACTTCAGTGCCAGCTGTTCTAATAACTGAAAGTTACTGATATTTTGATGTCTGAGGCATCATTAGCAAGACAGTGGAAAAAGGTAGCAATGGTTGGAAAAGTGTCTAATCTGTTGGTAGCCAGAAAAAAGAAAAAATAACTGCTTGAAGGGAACCTGTTTCATGATTCATGAGAAGATCTCGATGTCTAGGCATGTGAAGTGTCAGGATTTAGAAATACACGGGTGATAAGTAAAAAAAAGTAGCTCTAATAGAGGGGTAGAAGAAAGAGACATTATTTTTGGTGCCTTACTTGCATCTTTCCATTACTCTTCCATGACTGGGCTTCAAATTTATAAAGACATGTTTACAGTGATATTTTTTTAAAATTACTTTTTATGTCACTAAACCCCCTTTTAAAAGTTTTTAAAAATATGTGTCTGTTTAGATTTCTTTCAAAAGAAATACTGAGCAAAGAGAATTATCACAAAAGGTTTGTCCCTGTACTGTGCTACTATGATAACTACTAAAATCTTTCCCTGCTGAAAAAATTTAGTGCCCAACTGGACCTTTTAGCATTATGTCCTCCTTAATATTTCATATTGCAGTAATCCCTACTGGCAGAAGATCAGTAGCTCCAAAGACTTATCACGTTATTAAAAATGGCACAGCATGGCACAAAATCAGTTTTATTTGCTAAAAAGACAAAAAAAAAAAGAAGCCCTGAATGGCTCACTGAGGGGCATCCATAGTTTATGGAATCATCAGGACTCTGAGTATTTATCCCAAAATGTCCCTGCCTGCATCTGGGGAGAATTCTCATTCCTTAGTCTTCTTAAATAGTAATGACAAATTTACTGGTGGCTTAAAATTTGGCTGTTTTGAAAGAGCATTTGTGGAGCTTTAACATTTTGCTGTCCCTGATGGGGACAGTGGAGCCTGCTTGCCTCCAGCTGTCAAAGAAATGGCATTAATCAAGTTCAAGTCACAGAAGTATTCGAGACTCTCAGTAGAGAGATTCTCTCACTAGAGCCAAAATATTTTTGAGTGTTTCACGAATAAATGAAGAGTAATATAAGTTATAAAAAATTAGAATCCTATTAGATTTCTGCCTAATAAGGGGTCCGCTGAAATGAATAGAAATAAGGTAAGGGACTGACAGAAATCAAATAATTTTACTGAATTTTGGGGTGAGTTCAGTGTGGTGTTTAAGCAGTAAATTCCATGTTTTCACAATAATTCATTCTCTAACAGCACAACATTTGCTGTATTGGTACTGGTTATGAGTATTTCTCTAATATTATTTGTTTACCTGATATCAAGTCACCAGCTTTAAAAGGATCATCCCTGCTGTCAGCCATAGTCTGGTGTTTTGGATAAACCTCTGGATGGACCAAGCTCCTTTCTTCCCCAGCAGAGCTGAAAGTAAAGAAGCTGAAACAAAACAGAGATACTGCTTTAAAGAACAACCAAGAAAAATCCCTCTTGGTTTGCAGCCAATTAGTGATTCTGGTGGGTTTGCTTTTTCAAAACATTTGGAACTGGCAGTGCTTAAAGCAGCACAGACGGCTGTTTTGCATGACCCCCTCTCCTCACCTTTCTGAATACTGCATGTAGCTTAGATAGTGTTTGCAAGGTGAAGTTAAGAAAAAGCTGAAATATAACCAGATGATGGATGTACTAAATTATAAAGAAGCGGTTTCCTTAGAGATCTTAATAAGTGAAAAGCGGTCCCTGCTATGGGACTAAAATGCTGGCAGCGTGGCAATGGGAGGGAGGAGAGAGGTCAGTGTGAAAAATGATCAGGGCTCTGAGATCACCTCTCTGGAGGCACTGCTGTCCCAAACCAGCCCCACCTGGAGGCTCCAGCTGAGCTTGGGACCTTGCCTGGGCTGGTGGTGAGGGAGCAGCCAGGGCAGGGAGTGTGTGAAGGCAGAGCACAGGGGAGAGGAGCAGGTCTGCTGAGAGCAGCCAGGCTTGGGGAGCGGCTGCCCTGTGACAGCAGCCATGGCCCTGCTGCCAAGGCACATCTGGGCTCAGGCTGGGTGGTGTCAGCAGCACTAGAGGGTCAAGGCTCAGGACAGCGTTACCTGCAGCCCAGCTGGAGCAGGGAGCGGGGCAAGGACCTGTGCTGAAGCAAAGCTCCAATGCTGTGAGTGGAACCCTCTGGTGAAACTGGTCTGGGTGGGTCTGGGTTACTGCTGTGCTTGGGAGGGAGAAAAACTACCCCAGATTTGCAGCACACAAGATCTTTCTGAATGGCAGCATTACAAGCTCATTGATATTTCAGTAGCTCATGCTCCCTATATCAGGGCCTACTGCACTGATTAAAATAAAATCATGACTCCACACGGTGCTTGCAGTCTATGTAAATGAAGTAGGTGAACTGTGGGTAAAAAAAAGGGTGTTGCTGGTCCCACTTTGACTGAAAGGAGATGCAGAGAAGAGCCTTTCTTACCCTGACACAGGTAAGCAGCTGCAGAACTGTGCAGTAAGTTTTTAACCTCTTCTTTATGAGGCTTTCCACTGCGTCTTGCCCGCTGTGCGAATGGGAGCATAGAGCAATAAGAGGGGAGATATTGGGCAGCATCTTCAAACTCTGCATCCAAGTGGCAACCACAAATCATCTCCATGGTCCTCCAACAGTTAAAGGACTGTGTTTTGTTACTGGAAAGTCCTGTTTGATTTTTTTTTTTTAATGTTTCCACAATAGAGACTTAATTTTTTTTAAAATAGGGTTCTGGGCTGTCTCCCAGTTGTAGGTTTTCTGGTACCAGAAGTGTGTGGCTACCTCAGTGTTACCTTATCATGGTTAGTTACTACTGTGAATCTCTCTCTGGCATAACTGGAACATCCCTGCTCATAGTTTCAATTATGAAGTAGGAGATGGTTTATATTAAAGAGTCAAATTCAGCTGCAGTTCTATAAATGTCTTCTGAATTCAATATGAATGGCTTTTTCCACTCAACAGGTTGAGTTTTATAATTGTGTGTGTGTCATTGGTTTTGAATATTCCTTTTGTCCCAGTGTTTGAAAGGAATACTTTATAGCTCAAGTAATGTGAAAATTTGGGGTTTTTTTCAGAGAACAATGAGTTATCTGAAGAAAGCTGGGGCAAATTTAGGCAGATGAAGGAACAATTTCCTACTGCTCAGGTCTTTTGTGTTTTGGAGAGGAAGCTCAAGCTTAGGTCATGTGGAATGGCAATTTCTTTGAAGGAAACTTACTCTGAAGCTGTGGGCCTGAATGGGTCCCACCTTCTGGTGCAGCTCTAGTGAAGTCAGCAGGTATCTATTTTGTACCAGCACCAGAGCTGTAGAACTTTAGTTAAATTTCATTGACTACTGACTTTTTCTTCCTCAGTGTAAGAGGTATTTGTTAAGATATAAGTCATATACTACTACAGTGATGGGTACCTTAAAACATGATTTATGTTTAATCCATCATTCAGAAGAGTGGAGGCTACACAGATGACTTGGGATTAGAAGTAATTTACCCATTGTGTTTATAATGGCAAGAATAAATCAGTCACTATCTAATTGCCTCCTGTATATTTGCCAGGATTTTTCTGACTTTGTATCTCCTAGCACGTCCCTGTTTCCATAAATAGAAATAATTTGCTTAAGCGCTTTCCTTCTGAATACTTTATTATTCAGCTCACTGTCTGTGTTGGTTTTCATGAAGTCTTAATCAGATATATCAGTCTCTCTCTGGATTGCCTTTTAACTATTCTATATTTGTGCTTCTTTTTTTACCTCCCACAAGACTCCAGGTAAATTTTCAGTTTAAGGGTTTTATCCTTTAATGTTCAGATTTTGTCAGATGTTATTTCTCTGACAAAGAAAACACAAATTTCTATGTTGTGTGTATGCATATGCAGCAGTAGTGAGCACAGCCATTGGCGAACTGTTTCCCTGCCCCAAAATGTGGAGTAAAGGATGTGGATTGGGTTCACCAGATAATTTTTTCAAACAGTGTTAGGAGTTAGGAAAGGGAAATTAGGAAACTGATGAACTGGTAGATGTGGTGGACTTGGCAGTGCAGTGTTAGTGGTTGGACTTGAGGATCTTAAAGGTCTTTTCCAACCTTATCTGTTCCATGATTCTGTGGCTCATTCAGAGTGTGATCCTCAAGTGGATAGTACTTAGGGCTGGCCCTAAAGACTGCTCAACATCTTAAAAATGCTTGCGTGCTACACAGAGGAACATTAATAATAAAACGTGTGGGGAAAGAAAAAAAAGAGGAGGGGAGGAACAACTTGAAAGAGACTCAGGGAGGAAGGGTGGGAAGGAGAGGGAATGGTGGTTTTCTTTCAAATGTGCTGACCATCATTGCTCTCAACCAAAATTGCTGGGATAACCAATTTTCATCTGTGTCTTGTGGAATTCAGCTTCTTGGCATGGAAAAGTAACATAGCTATGCCAAGTGTCTAAGGCAAAGATCCTTACTTAGATGGTCTCCAGGTCTCTGGATACTGACAGTGGAAGTTGAAGGTGGTAATTCAGAAATACTCAGCCACTAAAGAGAGCTGCCCTTGCTGTGGTTTTGTGCTAGAATTGATGAACAGCAGTTTATCATCTGTCCAGGGGGAATTGAGCACACGCTCAGGCTGTGGGTCCACCAACCACCAGCTGTTTGGTCAGACTGATCAATAGTCTCTGTATGTTCCTTTGTACTTGTCTGGCTGCTCTTCTCTCTTGTATTTTTCTCATCTCACTCACAGATTGTGAACAATTTGGAATCAGCTTCATGTGATAAAGATCTAGTTTCTGTTTGGGATGGGTGCTTGCTTATCCGTGCTGCAAATATTTGTGCCTACCACAGCAGTAGGATGAAAATGGCAGTGGTAACAACAATAATATGCCTAGATCTGGAGGGGGATCATATGTATTAAATCTGACTGGGTTTCATGCTCTATGTATGACTGGATCCATCTGTTCAAAATGCAGCTCCTGTATAGTGTTGTATTCCCTTTTAAAACCAGGGACCAAGCTGACAACATTCACACTGCTACTTCATAATAAGGTGTCACATTATCCTCCTCCAGCTATTTCACACCTCCAGCTATTCCCTTCAGGAAGATTCTAAAATGAAATTAGTGTGAGGGTCAGGAAAGATTATCATGGTAAAGAAGCAATGAAAAATATTTGAAGGAATGTTAACCAGCACTTTACACCTTTATTCCCCGAGGCAGTGGAGTGATCACACACAGTACACATTTATACCAACTCAACACAAATCATTCAGAATGGCCTGGGCATCACATTGAGAAGAAGAATGGCAAATACATAACATACATAAAATTATAATAAACTATCACAATGTGGACAAAACTGAATCTATCAAGACAGTCATTTTCATATATTCCAGTGAGCTGTTCCTCCACTCCTCACTCAGGGATAAATGTCAGAGCCCTGGAGAGCTACTGAGTGCAATTTGCCTTAGGTACCCACTGTAGCTGCCATTTTCTCTCCCAGTATAAGCAGGTACTTCTGAGGATTCTGACCTCTGGATCTGCAGGCTCTGCCAGCTGCTTCTCTGTTGTCAAAGTGATTGACGTGGCAGATTATGTCAATCCATCTCTTAGAGTTTCCTTCATTAAAGAGTCCTCATTTCCAGAGTGAACTCATTTCGGGTTTGTTTTAAGGTGTTGCAAGATTTTCTGTAATCCCACAAACCCAGACCATCTCCTAGTGGGACAGGGTGCCACCCACTAGGTCAGGTGGTTCAGGGCCTCATCCAACCTGTCCTTGAACATTTCCAGGAAAGAGGCAACCACAGCCTCTCTGGGCAACCTGTTCCCAAGTTGGGCAACCCAGGTGCAGCACCTTTATTTACATAGGAGGTCAGAAATTTTGTCTCTCACCTAATCATAAAGCCATTTCAGCTCTGTATTTAGGAGGGAATGGAGATTTCCAAATTTCATCCTATTCCCGTAGAAATTGCACTCTGAATATTTAATGGTATTTTTTTTGTCAGAATTAAAATATGCTTGGAAAAGCAATATGCAAGTTTAAAAATCGGGCTATATCTTAGCAGCAAAAAAACCAACAAACCACACACACACACTCAGATACAGAAAAAAACCCAAAACCAAACAAAATAAAAAAAATAAAATTCTACAAAACATTCCTGACAAGCACCAACTTTCACATATTCAAACCAGCTGCAATGAGCTTGTAGGTCAGGGGAATTCCTTTATTATTCCTTGAGAGCCATTGCAGTTTTATTGTCATAAAATTAGGGTTGGTGTTTTTTAACTGATCTTGTTTCAGCAGTCTGGTAAATCTTATCAGGTGGTACTGGAAGCTTAATTCATCGGTCGAAATAGTGAAGTGGATTTTGTTTATTTAACTATTAGGCTCAGGAGTATTTGTTTAGAAGAGTTAAACACACACAGGGAGAAGAACTGTAAAATAGTGTGTGAGGATTTGGCCTACTGGCTCCCATTAACTTCAATGGGAGTCATGCAGCCAAAGCCACAAATCCCACTTTAAATATATGCTGGGGAGAGATCAGGCTTAATCTGGGCAATGAACCTGAAACCATAAAAATGTCAAGCCTTTGAAAAGTTTTGAGGTAATAAACATACTTATAAGAAATTAGACAAAGGTGTGATGTTGGTGCAGACTCTTTCCTTGTGACAAAAATCTCTTTTTAGTGTTATCGTTCCTGAATCATTTAAAGCTTCCCTTCTGTGAGGCTGGTGGCTAAGAGGGGGTTTATAATCTCCTTTTCACAGCTGTCATGCACAAACAGATACACGAGAATGTCTTGTGTTTATCCTGTTGACAAGATACAGCTGGACTGCAGATCACAGCAGGTATTACAAGTGAGCAGCGTGTTCATAGCTCTATTTTGCATCTTTAGAAAAAGGATTATGCAAGCCCTTAACTTCAATTATACTGCTTTTTTTTATACTTCAGAGCTTTGGTAGCAAGCAAACCAGAAGACTGGGAGTATTTAATATGAAAAAAAAGTGAGATTGTGTCAATTTTTTGACCCTCTAGACTACTTGACCCATCCTTTCCACTCCTGTATATAAACACCAAAGTAAAATATGCTGTCTAATGGGGAGAAAAATCCAGGCAGCTAAAATATTTAGATGGGAAACTCTCAGGCAAGATGCAAGACATTTAAGGTATTTTTCAGGTTATTTGAATATTTGCTTCTACAGTTTTTATGCTGGTATCAAAATTCCTCCGGGTCTCCTCCTTTCACTGCCCAAAGATTTGCAGTAGCTACTGTTAGTGCTAACTCCACTGTAGAGCCTTAAATATAAATCTTGTTTATTCTTCTGCAGGTCTAACTCCTCTAACAGAAGTGTTACAGCCACCCTAGGAGAATAGTTACAGCTTTTTGGTAGCTTGTGCTTTGATGAGATTCTGCAAAGTTCCCCTCCAGGGAACTGTGGGTCACTGTGTGGGCACGCCTGGAACCTGCGGTGTTCCGGCAAGGAACAAAGAATTGAGATGTTTGGATCATTTTTATGTGAACTCTTGGTTGCTGGACACTTTTTAAATAGAGAAAGGAACAACTTAACTTAAAAGCTGTGTTTCCAAGCAGTGTGAAAAACTGAATGCAGGTGGACAGTTGCCACATTTTAGCAGTAAAGCTGTTCTATCTTCACCTTGAAGGGACGGATGCTTCATCATAAGGAAAATCTGGGATATAACTTTAAAAATGGTAGCAACAAAAAATGCTGAAAGCACCAAGCAGTGGAAAACTCTATTTTCTTGCTCACAAACCCCTGCATTTGTAGCTGAAGAGAGCTCTTAAAGTTATAAATGATATTCATCTGTCACTAAGAGTGCCTTCAATGCCTTGTGTACAGTAAAGAGGTACAGAGCACCAGCAAGAGTTGCAAAATTGGGACCTTTTACTGAACAAATGAATTTAAAATCTTAGATCTAACCACCACATCACATCACACTGCACATGTGTGTTCACTGTGGCAAGCAAGCCCCTCACAATAAATGTACAAATACAATGTGGCACGAAAAATATTGTCAATTGACACCCAGACTTTACAGCACTCAGTTCTATCAGCTTGCATTTACCAGCGTGTCAAGTGCTTATGGTTGTTTCCTTCTATAATTACTTTGGATGCCACTCTATGAATAAATGGAAGGAGAATCTTACTGACAGTTAAATCAGAAAGTTTACAGCATAATGCATTATTCTTGGTAAAGAATTAAATACAAAGAAAAGACAGTGAAGCAAAGGAGTTTGTGATTGTTAATGAACGATGTGCTTGGGCTATGTTTGACTTTCATATGTACACCTGAAACACCACTTTAAGATTACATTCAAAAGTTCATTTGCATTCAAAGCAAAACCCACGTAGGTGATAATGACTAAATTCAGAATTGTAAAATACATCTGTGCGTACCTGGCAGGCTGCAGTCCCTGAAATTTGACTCTTTGCTGCTGCAGTGACTGGGCTGTGCCTTTCATCCACGGCAAACGAAGCACCTCAGCAGTTCCCTCAGAACTTCAGAACTTTAAACTGTCCTTGTTTTAAGCTCCTGGAAAGTGGGCAGAGAGTCTGTCCAGAAGCTGGAAGAATGGCCTTTATTTCAGGAACTGCAGGAGTTACCCATTCTTGTCCAATCTTCAGAAAAGCATTTCACCACAGAAGCTAGTTCAGATTTTTATTGGAAGCAATAACTCTTCCAGACTTGTGGCCTCCTCAGAAATGTTTGTTTCCTTCTCAAGCTTAACACCAACTATTACTGGATCCTAAGAGATGGTTTGCCTTGTGCTATTAATAATTAAAACAACAGATAAATAGACTGAGCAGCTGCCATAAAACATTTATTAAGATTATTTCTTTGTGGCTCTCTAATTAAAAAACCCAGTCTCTGGAGTTTTGATTTGTTTTAATTTATCAGAAAAGATTTGGGTGCAGGAGCAAATAGTGATATCCTTCCGGCAGAGCTGCTGAGAGGAACTGTGTGAAGGCAAGAGGCTTTGTTGTCACCAAAGGATTTTCCCTCATCTTGCCAAATAGGTTTCAATCCATCAGACCAGAAGGATCAAAATTTTGTAGGTTTGTGGTTGATTTTGTTTTCTAATACCATTGGGAGATTTCCTCATTAAAAGGAAATGTAGCCTTACTTTTCTGTGCAACAGCATAGATTTAGGGTAAATTAAGTTAACAGGGTCTTAAAATGAAAATTTTATATCCTTAATATTTCTGTTACTGGCACGTTGTGCATAACAACATCCCATATCATTAGAGAGGAGAGTTAGGAATGAATTGGCTCTAAAATTCTCTACTTTGAACTTTCTTTTCTGTTTCTTTTAGTTCCTAGCATGTGTTTCCAACCTTAGTTTTCCATACAGTTGTTTCTAAGTTGTGTGCTGCCTAGTCTGTTTGTGACAACAGGATTTTTTAGAAATGATGTCCCAGTTTTCTTTTTTTTTCTGTTTTGAAGATTGTCTTTCACATCTCGCAAAACTCTCTCTGCATTACCCATGAACTGAAAGCAGTAACAGCCCCATTTCATCCCACTAAATGTTTGTTTTCATGAAACTGAAGCACAGCTTTTCCCTGCAGAGTTGACAGGTGGTTTAGTGACTTAAAAGGAGCACCCTTTTCATAAGACTTTGGAGGTATTTGGTGTTTTCCTGAATGTCAGCCCTAGATCACTATTTAGGTTGTTTTTCTGATGCACAGCTTTTGTCCCAACACTCGAATTATAATTTAGTTGCTCTCTAAACCTTTGCCCTGTGAAAGCCATGAATTCCCTGATAGCTACAAACCAGGATTTTTCCAGATCCCACACAACTCCTCCTCAGTGTGTGTGCCCGTGCCTGTGATCAAAATATGACTCTTTGGCAGTCCTCTTGCAAGCTCTGAGACTTATTTAGCAGAGGTGGTAAAAGGTTTAGTGCAGCTTTAATGCTCTTTCATCAATCCTCATTTGGTAAATATTCAGGAGACATTCTTTTTTTGATGGTTGAACAGCTCTAGAACAAACATCTGGTTCAAACAAATCTTCCAGTTTTCACTTTGTCATCAGTTTACAATCAATTAGAGACAGGCTTCTACCCTTTTCATTCCCCAGTGTCCTTTTGGGTTTCTATTTCATTATCAAAGAGCTATTTTTTTGTTCAGTAAACTTTTTCAGAGTTGCTGTATGAGAGGCTGGAAATGAGTATTGATGTGATTAAGGATGCCAAGAAGCTTTAACTCAATTTCTTCAGAAGTGAAAGGTGCATGGCTGCTGCGTATAATGAACTCCAAAGAAGCATTGCATCTTATTCACACTTTGCCCTGCACAGAGAATTTATATGTTCAGCTTAAGGGATTTATCTTTCCTCTAAAGACAAGAATCAGCTCAAGGTTGAGAAAGGACCTGGATTTCCCTTTTAGCTGGTCTCTTTTCCACATGTCCTACAGGTTTTTTTCTTGCATATGGGGTATTTCATTCAGCTAGCATTATATTTTGACTGGGTGCAGCTTTTCTGAGCCTGAGGCCTGCTGTCTTAATATCAGAAATCTTTGCTCAGCATTTTTACAAGTGCTCAGCTCTCCCCTGCACGTTTCTGATACCTGCAGCCAGCTTGGGGAGTCTGCCCAGGTGTGTGGGTCTGACTCCCTTCAGGTTCATTGCTTGTGGAATTTTGGTCAGGGGCCACAGGAAGCAGTAAAGCCAGTCCTAGGAGTTTCTGTTGCCAGCATGAGCATGGGGCTGCATAAAACACTCTGTGTGTGTTAGGAGTAAAACCCAGGTGCCTTCAGCAGAAAGGAAAGTCAATTTGTCATGCAGAAAATAAGAATACAGACTGGGATTAATTAGTGCACATTGAGTGGATTAGAATCTGACAAAACAAGATCTGCCAACAGGTCTGTACCTTGGCTTCAGCAAACTACCATTTATGTGGAAAACAGAGGGATTCAAGTTTTCTGTTTGGGTGTGTTTTTCCTTTGAAGATAAGTTTTACATCTAAAAATAACAATTAAAAATCTGTGGCGAAGTCTAAGGAATCCTGAGTGGCACCCACATTTCTGTTTTCCAAAAATGAAAACATTCAGGTGTAGGTGTGTAAATGAAAAATAACAAGGAAGGAAGTTCATCACAGTGATTAATCACCTGTCACTCATTTAAAACAGTGCAAGACCAGCAAGAATTCGGTTACCCATGAAGACTTATTTCTCATTATTCACCTTAAATTTTATTTTGAAACTTATATTTTCTGAGGACAAAAATTCTGATTTTTTATCAGTATTTAAACTTACTGCTTTACAATGAGTTCTCCTCTAACCCTAAAACTCAGATAGGATCAACAAACAGCCACAGTGGTTAGGAATATTAAGTAGATGTAAAGAAAGGTAGGACAACCTGTATATGGCAGTAAATTTCTTCAGTATTTTTTAATTTAAGCACTAATTCTACCTGGAAGGGGGCTCAGTGTGTTCTCGAGTCTGCATGTACAATACGATACAATAGAATCAAGGTTAAAAAAGACAAAGAAATTTTTACTCCTCTAATTTATGTGAAGCAGTGTGAGAAGTCTTGTGAGATATTACACTTTAGGCAGAATAAAATGAATTAATATAGCAGCCACTTCTATCAGGGGAGGTAGACAGCAACAAAAGCATAAATAAGATCATGTACGAGGATGAATTAACTTATTCACCTTCAGATACATCATCAGTGGTCAGATTCAACACACACACACACTCTCAAAGGAAAATAATACTGATGTGTTGGTTTTGCTGCTGTCCCTGTAAGGCAGACAGTGTTTAATGAATATAATAAATCAAAAGCAAGGCTGCATTTTAAAGCAAATATTTATTTGATCATTTCAATAAATAGCTGTGGTTCATTCAAATGGGGATGTATAAATATATCAAGAAACTTCTGAATAATGCAAATGAGGCTTAAAACTTAAAAAGAATTACTATTTCCATAGCAGCTGAACATAAGAGTCAGCCCTCACTACTTTCATTTGCACCAACAGAGAGATGGGCAGTTATTCTCAGACACTTCTGTATTGAAGAGGTGATTAGAAAAAGAGTTTCTTTAGGATACTAAATGGAAGTCTAGGAAATTTCAGGGGTGGAAATGCAGAGCTACCTCGTTTTTCCTGGTAGGTCATGTCATTTATCATGAGTGTTTATGGCAGAGCTCTGCCTTAGGGTGCACTACTGAGAGAAACCCAGGATTTGAAGCTGCCCCGCCCCAGGAGGGATCCCGTGCCATGGAATCATTCCTTCCACACAGTTTATCGTGTTGCACTAGCAAAGTGTTTGCTCTAAACAGATAAAGGAGAAGCTCCTGTTTGCACCTTCATCTGTTACTTCTTCTAAAAATTCAGGTAGTGCAGAGGGCAGCAATCAGAAGTAAGCAAGCCTAAGAATATAATGTCTTATATTCTGGCTTCTAAAAGCCAGCACAGGAGCTGCTTTTAGGAGGTACAAAATGACCAGTCTGACCAGACATCATAGTCTGACTTTGGCGTAGTAACCATTTGCTAAGGGTTTGGTGTTTCAAGCAATCCTGGACGTGTTCCTTTAAAAATGAGGCAAGACCTTTGTTCGTCTTAAACCCTGTAGCTGCAATGAAATGGGCTTCAGGGCACAATAATGTTAAAGCTTCATCAATGTTATCTGACAGGCACGGTCATTATGGGAACTAAGTGCCCCATGTTTCAGAGTTATGTTTTACGTGGACAGTGGTTGAGTCCTGTCTCATTTCTCCAGTCTCCAGATAGGGGTTGTGATAAATGGATGGCAGCAGTCTTAAATTCATCATTATTAGAGTGTGCTAATGCAAATAAAACCTTGTAAGGACTGTGAGTCTCTGTCCTGCTACTGTTTTGTTACTGGCAGGGAAACACCTTCATAACTTGGTTTCTGGGTTCTGCCCTTTCTTGACACAAAATTAAACAGATAAATCTGAATGATGCTGGGCTGTAACTACACATCACTATCATTTTACAGAAGGGCTTGAAATGCATCTCAAACAAACTTCAATCGGGCTAGAATCATACAACACAAAAAGTGGTAATTACAGACATGGTATATTCCATTTTTCTGCTTTACGAAAAAAAAAAAGGCTTTAATTTGATGTGAGAAGTTCAAGAGAATCTTGGGCATAGATTTTGGAGGGGATAACAAAAATCATATCCTCTACTAGGCTGACTTTTTGCCATAAAATGTCAATTGTTTGAAGCTGCTCACAAGCTGTAGCCTGAGAATAAGTCCTGAGAGCACGAATTAATAAGCAGATGGTACAAGTAGCTCTCTGAAAACTGAAGGATACTTTCCAATGTCCCCATTTAATTCACTTGATTCTGTCATTAACTTCATCAAGAGCAGGACTCAGTTCTGGCTGTTACTATTCCAGCACTGAGAAACGTTTTTAACACCTGGATTGCTTTGAAGAGTTCCAGGAGTTAGGAACTACCTACATTTCAGTCTTTGACAGAAAAATAATCAAAACCAAAACACTGAGATTAATTTCTACTTTATTTGGTAGTTGTAGCCAGTGGATTTTAGATTTTCTTCCACCTTTTCAAGTGTCTCGTATATGCAGCTGATAATTTGAATTCTTTCCAGACCATAGAGGATTGGTGAGAGCAACAAAAGTATGAGATATTTAAATTAGAATTTTGTTCCATATTTGTGCATATCACTGAATTACTCCAGGGAAAGACAGCATAAAAATGTCAGAAAAACATGTGAAACTGCTTTTTTATTTAATTAAAGTGAATACACACAAGGAATTGAGATATTACTGCGGATGTGATTAATATCTGACTATATCTATTTACTGTTATTTGTAGGGCCACACTCTACACTGTCTACTGCTATTTGGAAATGATATCTGAAACAAAATCTCTCTTGCCTCCAAAAGTATAGAAATTAAATCTCCATATCTCAGAGTCCTGACCACCATGTCTGCAATCACAGTTCCACCCACAGGGGCCTTTTCCTCACCTTCACCATATCAATATTAAGAATTGTTTCTGTTTGCAGCATTTTCATTCTAGCAGCTGTTGTAGTCAGCACCTGCTTCCTGGTGACAGAGGTGGCTTTTGTTTTTTTAGTTAAAAATACTGGAGTATGCATCAGTGTATTTTTTCAGCTTCCTGATTTTAGAACTGGCTAGCTTGTAATGTATGCAAATTAATTCTTTGTTAAAAGGAAAATTTCAAATCCAATAACAATAACTCCAGCGGAAATGAAGGAGTGGTTTGTTCCCTTGAACCTCTGGGGGAATTCGACCAAATTAATTTTCTGAGGCAACATCATAAGCCCAGAGAAAGAAAAAGCCATGCTTAGATAAATGAAAGTCTGTCACAGGCCACAGTGCTAGTGTCGAATTGGACAATTAATTATGTAGTTTGTGCACATCATAAATAGTGAGCAGCTTAAAGGATGATGGCTCAATAAAACAGCAAGAAAGAACTCAGAGTGAATCTTTTATCAATACTTCTCCCCTGTGACCCTTGCTTCACCCAGTGTTGTCGTAATGATGTGAAGAAAGGATCGGAGTGCCAAGATACCCAAACTTACAGCCTGTTCTGACAGCCAGGGCTTTCTACCACCAGGGAAATTAAATAACTGGAACTGGTCAAATAGAGAAAAGCAGAGGTAGCTCTTTAAACTTATTAAGTCTCATTATGCACAACTTCATGCACAAGCAAGCTGTCCCATAATATCAATGTGTCTGGAGGAACACTTTGGTCTCCTGATGTCAAAGAAAGCCGATTTGTGCTGCTCTTGTACACAGGAATAAGGAACGCAAGGCTGAGAAGTTGCTCTGTAAACAGAGCCACACTTCCATATGTGATTGCCAGGAAGGGTCTGAAACAGCAAAAAGTGCACTTTCCACATTTTTTTTCTCTGTATCTCTGGGTGGATGATGTTTTCCTTTTCTCTTTACTCATTCTGAGACTTCATTTAGGTGTTATACTCCAAGAGGATACCTGTTCTGTCCTTTGAATGCATAGATCTCACTGAGCTGGCCTCAGACAAGACAGCTCAAGTACTGATTATGCTGTAATTGGAGGTGTTCAGTGCTCAGAGCAAGCTGCTCAATCTGCCTCTGAGGAGCTGTGTGAATGTGTCCCAGCTGCACTGAGCTTTGCACTGCACTGGCTAATTTAAAATTAACCTGGCTACATGAACTTCAGCTGCACTTTTGGTTGTGGAACAGGCATTCCTAAGGGCTGCAGTGTGGTACTGAGTGGTTGAGCCAGCGCATCTCCAGGTTCTCCCTTTGGCAGCTGTAAATTCCTTACACTAAAGTTTTGTTAATTTTAACAGAAGAAAAAAGGTATGTGTAAGATTAGTGTAAACAAAGTTTACTGTTCCTGGATGGTAAATCAAGCAAACTGCAGTTCCATAATATCTTCTATAATTGTCTATTGCATAACCTGGCTTTCCCTACAAAATCACTCTTGAAAACACCATCATGTTTTAATTACCCTTTTTCTGGTGCATTCCTGGATATATTTTTTTCTGGACAAAATCTGGCCAGGTGTTTCTTCAGAAAACAAAACACTTAGAGCTAAAATTTGAACATTATTCTTTAATGAAAACGAGGCTTGTAAAGTTTAATCTATCTTTTGCTTTGTGCTTGGTTTTATATTATAGTGCTGCAAACTGAAAAATGCACATCCCAATAATCACATCCTTCCCTACTTTCATAAATGATTATAAGGAAGTTTCCACCATCCAGCATCAGTTCAGCTGAAAAGGAGAGCAGGAAATCTGTTAAGGATAAGGTAAATATTTGAGGAAATGGATGTGCCATTGCATTTGGACTAAAGAAAAAGGTAATAACACTGCTAAACTGCCCTTGCCCTCTGGAGCATTGCAGTATCCTAAAAACTCTGTATCAAAGGACAGAATGGGAGTTAAATTCCAGCTCATAAAACTTGTGTTTACCAACAAATGGTTTTTGACCCCTTAAGAGATCCTGTGCTTAAAAATGTTTGGGTTTACTGTGTTTTTGCCATTTTCTTGTTATGTTGTCTGAAAACTGTAGAGTCATACTACATTCTTCACCCTATGTGAAAACATAATGGGGTGAAACTGCAATCATTAGGTGTTTGGTGGAACATCTGAGATGATCTTATGATCTGATGGCAGCTGGAGGGAGAATCATTTGAAATCATTCAGCAGCCTCAGGGAAAGTCACCTAACCACAGTCAGAACGCTTTTTCTCCTTCACTGTGTCCATCTCTCTCTCCTTTGACTGCCTACACTATAAAAAAAAAAAAGCCAACACACTTCTTTTTGTTTTTCTCTTACGGAGTAGTTAGAAGGTCATTTGGGACTCTTCACTTAAAATAACTGGGCAGAGGCCACCTCAGCAGCTGATTAGCAATAGATCAGGTAAAAACTTACGTTATTAGGACTGAGCACATGTTCCTCAGTGGAAAAAAGGGGCAGGTTTTTTTTCCAAGCTGGACCACCAGTGAGGCTGTTGCAGCAGCTGGTGGAGAGAGGAGCATGAACACGCAGTGGCTGTCTTTGAGATGTTCACCAGGGGCCTAACTCGTATCCACCACCGTGTTTTCACAACACCACATGCCCAGGTTCCCTTCCTGAATCCTCATCACTCATGCTGCAGGATGGAGCCAGGAAGCAGCCAGAGCCAGGGCTGTGAGAGGAAAGTTCTCGTTCCCCTGGTCTGAGTGCAGCTGACGTCCATGAAAGCCACAATCTGGCAGAGGGGCTGTCACAGATGGCCCTGGCAAAACCCACACTGCTGTGTCAGCCAGGTCTGGTGGCATGGCAGGTGTCAGCACTGCTCCGTGCAATGCTCCTGCTGGGCTTCTCCAAGTGTGGGGACAGGTAAGGGAGCTGCACAGGTAGCTCAAGGCAGAGTTGAGCAAAAATAAGAAAAACAGATTAAGGGAAAGTCTGTTTTGATGGTGTCCTAGTGAGTATCAGGGCAAGTGGGAAAATGAGATGGCAGAGAGCAATGACAGCTGCACCAGACTATCGCTATGTGAAAGATTAAACCCAGTGAATTTTTGGAGATTACAGGATATTTTGGGGAGTTATGGATGATGACAACTTCTTAGAACTCCTTCCTACCGCCCAGAGCCCAGCTCTCACCTCAGGGAAGGGCTTTAGCCCATTCCTCCCTCACAAGAAGCACCCCTTCTTTCAGCCCTCCTTTTGTGTCTTTTCAGAGGATGTTACTCACCTGTTCTGTCGTGCCAGCACAACAGGGTGGATAACAGACAGAAGATTTTTAGGAAAGGGAGGTTCAGCAGCCAAAGAGGTTCCACTGACCACTGAGACATGGCAAGAGCTGCCCATTCACCAGCAGGCTGTGGAGGAGGGCGCTGCCCAACTCTGCTGTGAACTCTCTCGTAATTTGACTCTGCTGTGGGTGGTGCCCAGCACAGCCTGGGAATGAATGAGGCTGCATTTTTCTCAGAGACAGGGGTAGGGTAAGTATTTGAATACCTTGAGGGTTATTACAAAACCTGCAAGATTTAGGGATGGGGTAAATATTTGAGTACCTTGAGGGTTATTACAAAACCTGCAAGATTTCATGTAGTAGCTTTTGGAAGCTTGTGCCTGGTGCAGTTTGGGCATTTTAATTACATCTCTGCTAGGAGATGGAGAAGGTTGTAAGGCTTTTGCCTGAACAGTGCCCTGTGGTTAATTACGCATTTTTTTTAATTGATGACACCACACAATTCTGCAGTGTCTCAGAGGAGGTTTAGCTACAGAAGAGCTGTCATATTGGCATTTTCTGGCTACCTCTTTCAAAGGCTTTTTTTTCCCTGAAGCCTAAGGGTTCTAACAATTTGTTACATATTCAGTGAACAAAGAAACCTTAAATTATCTGGATAAGAATCTTGAACAATTTTTCCCATTGTGTGAGTGACACAAGGCAGCTAACACGTGCCAGATGTAACACTTGCAATCATATTTATGCCCTTTAAAATCTGAAGCTGGTTTTTAAGAAGAGAGATTTGTTTTTCTTCATTTTACATATTTTGAAAAGTGAAATAAATTTTTTTTCATAGAGGATCCATTTGCTTTAAAAAGTCACCTTTTTTTTAATCTTCTCATCAACATCATCATCACCAACAATTCTGTGTCCATGTACAAAAAGCCAAATATAACCAAGCCAATACCATTGTCAATCCATATAAATCAAATGCCATTTCACCCAGTTTTAAAAAGTACTATTTTCACTTTTCTTACTTAAAATCTCAGAACTAGTTTACCGAAAGGAAAGGAAAGGGAAAAGGAAAGGAAAGGAAATTAAAGGAAAGGGAGGGAAAGGGAAAGGGAGGCGATCTTTCTCTGTTTTCCATGTTATCTGATTACAAGCATGAAAAATTCAGGAGGGAGGGAAAAATAAGTTACTTAATACATTTCTCATTTTCAGAAATCAAAATGAAACAAAATCTCTTCAGTTTCAGAATTCTGTAATAATGGTGCTATCAATTTCATTCAGGAAAATAATCAGCTTTTGCTGAAATTAATTTCTAACTGGAAAGGTAAAAATATATAATGTGGTGGCTAAGATCTCTCCTTTCTGCCCTTCTCCCCCATCCCATCTTTGGTAAAACATGTGTTTCCAGCACAAAAGCAGCAGTTTTATTTCTTTTTGCTATTGTTACTGTAGGGCAGCAATGGAAAAGCTAAATACATAAATATAAGGAATATAAGGAAAACTAAATACATAAATATAGGAAATAATTTGGAGAAATTCAGAATTAGGATCTATCTAGACAGTGCAATAAAATGCTCAGATCTGATACCAAGTACCATTATGAAGGGCATATTTATGTTCATAGATCCCAAATGAGTGAGTTAATGACCTTACACTGTGTAAGAGTCTAGCCTGAATTGCACCATCTCTTTTCCGGGGAAACTCTTTCTCTGTAGGAACTCCTGAAACAGAAAAGAATTATATTCTGCCAAAACTATTCTCCTTTTTAACAAATCTACTAATATCTCCTTTGTCTTGCCTCTTATCTTACAGGAGGTCGTAAAATATTTTGTCAGTGATTCATGAGAAATACATATCCCAAGTCGCCTCATTTCCGATTGTTAATTTTCTCATCCGTGTGGAAGTGGGAACACATTATTCTGTGCACTGAGACCAGGAGCAGCTTCCTGCCATTTCATATGTCCATTACAACGTGTCATAGTGGAGGCAGTAATGGATGAATATTGAAAAGTGCAGGAGTTTGGTGTGGTTAATTATGGGAGATGAGGTGATAATTCACAATTCATCCATGCCACCCAGAGAAAGTCGAGTGGCTGGAGCAAATCTCCTCTTGAAACCAGTTCTATGTGACAGAGCAGCCTGGATCCAGGTTTTGTAACCTTCCCATGAGTTTACCTTCCTTTATTTCCACTTTTCAGACAGACAACTTTATCCACACAAATACTCTGCTCATGATGACAGGACCAATAGCTGGGAAAAGTAGCTTTAGTGTTAAGCAGGAGGAGCGGGTTCCAGCCTTTTCTGGAAAAAGCTGTCCCATATTAATTCCCTGTAATTCCCTTCCTCCTCATCTTCCTTCTCTCAGCAGGACCAGCAGCCTGAGCTTCCAGGCAATGGTTTTGAGGCTGAATTTGTGGCTGGAAACCTGTTCTGAATCCTTCCTGAGCAAGCTGTTGTTGGGTGCTGGTTTAGACAACAGGCCATCCATTTGTGCTGAATGCTCCCATCTGACAACACAGAGGATCGCAGGAATAATACTGGAGAAGCACTGTTTATAAAACCGGGAATAAAGTTTTGCTGGATTTCATATAGGGAGTGTAGTAGAGAGGGGAACTGAAAACAGACTTCTGACATTTAAACCCACCGTCTTTCCACCTCACTTCAGTGTGCTGTCTCACTAATCCTCTGGGCTGTAGGGTGACAGTTCCTGCTTTGTAGGCTTAGCATTAGATAAAATGGGGGAAAAAAATCACAGGCTTATCTAAGTTTCTGATAACTTACTGCCAAGTATCTCATACTGTTTTCCTCATTGCTATTCGTCTGTCCATCCCTTGGAAGCCCACCTATGAATAAGCTCTTGTTTCCTCCTTCCTGTGAATCTAGCATTAGATTTTTTCAGCTTTTCTCTTAATTCAGTAGTTTCCTCTTGTAAAAGAATGCAAACTTTCCCCTGACATATCCCTTACCATGTAAATCAGGGCTTCCTTTCCCACAAGTCTCTTGATCCTCCTCAGTTCTGTTCAACTAAAACACTTTTGTCTGTGGTTGTTCCCTCTACTCCTGCAATTAGGCCCTTCAATAAACTCTGTTTCCTCCTGGAATTCATGTTCAGTTGTTGAAAAAGCACCAGGCAGCAGAAATCCATAGATTTTAAACTTACTAACCACTGAGATGATCCATCTTCTTTAGAGATGACCTCTGCAGCTCCATGATGTGGAAGGGCTTTGTTCACCTTTCCAGTGTCCCTGGTGATCCCAAGGCCAGGGTGAGCAGCACAGAGATGGATGTGCACGGGCTCAGGCTCCCTCATCAACCAGTTGTGCTCAGGTACTGCGTGGAAAAAGAATGCAAACCAATATTAACTTAGGGGGTGAGATGTGCAAGGGATGAAGGAAGGTCAGAGTGGAGTTTGACCTATTTAATCTGTGTATAGTAATAGAGTTTTGCAGAGGTTTCTGTAGCTTTATTCCTACCCTTGTGATTCCCTTGGCATGAGCATTAGGAAGGCTTACTCTCAGTTAATCAAATCTTGAGCTGATATGTAGGGTTTTGCCTCACACACTCGTAAGTGATTGACTCTAGATAAAGTCCAGAGGGAGGCTAATTCAGTTTAAAGTGCCCATTTCACAAGTTACCTCATCTTTGTTTCCCAGAAGACTTTCTGGCTTATCTATATTGACTTCTAAGTTTATCCACCTCGTGTGGTAGGTGATTATCTGCTCAATCCTCACAATAGTTATGTTCTGCCACCTTTTGCTGCCTTATGACTTGTTTTCACTTTCTACTTCTGGAAATTCAGACACTGAGCTGAAAACATTCCTTTGAAAGGTGTGTGACCCTGTTTTTCCTATGAAGCTGAGGTCCCTTTTCCATACCAAAATATGCTTCCTTTACACTCTATTAACCCCTTCTGGAAACTGCAGTCCATTCAGCTTCCCTGTAAACTTCAGTCAAATTGAAATGCACCTTAATATAAATAATCATATAAAAATAAATAATTTATGAAAAAACCCTTTTTTATCTGATGCCTACCCAGTCTTCTCTCCCCAGGTTAGATAGTGCAGTGGCTTTTGTTTGTGTTGCTCAAAGCTAGTCCTTCCCAGTGGAATGCAGCTGTGCTCCTCCTGCAACCCACACTGTTGTGGGACTTGTGCAAGGTCCTTGTATCCTAAAATACTTTGGCTTGTGACTTTTCAGTGTAAAGTGCTTGAAATAACATGAAGGCTATATCAGAATCTTAGCGAGAAATTAATTTTGTCAGTAGCCTGGTGGGGAGAGGCACTGCATGCCTGACACCAGGACCTGAGGCCACGTGGGGTGTTGTTGCTGCCACTAGAAGACTTTTCTAGAATTTCTTTTTATTTTGCCTTCCCATGAAAAACAGGGCTGCTCATTCAACCTCTTAACTATTCCCGGAATTTTTTTCCAAATATCCTTTTAGAGGAATCTCTTTGTTCAGCACCAGAAGAGAAGCTAGCAATGAACTCATAGATTTTGTGGAAGGTCAGGAATTGTAATGTAGTCAACATAAAGAATGAGTACATAAAATGACATTAAGGAAATCTATGTGAGACTGTTTTTCTTAATTTTATTGAGAGAAGTGAATAAAAAGAGGCAGATCCCCAACTGCTATACATGGATTTAGGTCCTGCCATTTTATGATGCAGTGAAAGGATACAGGAAAAGAAGGTTTAATTCTTTCACTGAGTAATTAATAAAGCCATGTGGATTTCTTATTTAGTTTATTTTCCTTCTTAGGTACTACCAAGACAGATAAGATTCTTATTTTAACACAGTGATATATTAAAGGCTTTAGAAATATTAATTAGTTCTGAGTCACAAAGAGCTGACATTTGCTTTTGTGCAATGTTCTCTCACAATCCATGGTGATGAAGAATACAGTCTTCAGTGAGACTTGTTAATTACAGAGGGTGGGTCTCCTCATCCCCACTAATGAATAATAACTTCCTGGAGTTTGTGCAACCTCTGTAGTGAAGCACTTAAACCTTGGCTACTTGGACTAAAATGTATTGGAAGGTTTGCATCTCAATTAAAAGGGCCTGTGTGGTTTTTTGCTGTTAGAACTCAACCGGAGTTAGGCAAACACATCCAAACATGAGTCCTGAGCAATGCTTAGCTTATTTACCAGAGAGCTTCACAATAATAGAGAACTCCATTATTACAGACCTTTGCAAACTCTGGACACCTTCTCTGTAGTTGTGACTCAGGCAAAAGAGAGAAAAATCAGTGGATTTCTTCTGCCAGAGGTTTCTACTCTCACCTAATGAGGGACAAAGAAGCCACAAAGGCAGAAGAGAAGAAATGGCTGGGTTGCAGTTGAAATCCCCAAGCTCTGGGACCTCTGCACTCCATCCCACTGCAAAACTCAGTTTTAGTCTCTGGATGTTCCTCCTTCATCCAAAAATAACTTCAAACTTAATGTTCTGGTGCCTTGGAGGATTTTTTTCATCTCCAGTGCAACAACTATGGGGAAAAAACCCAAAAAACTAAAACCCTCAAAACCCAAACAAAGCCCCAATCCCAAACCCATGGTACTAAAGTAATATTTTATGGTTCTTAGAGACCAGGCACCAGCACCAAGTGCTCTGCCACTGCATGCAGAGGGGTGGTCCAACAGGAGAATATGTTTTACACAGAAAGGATGATCAGAAAGTGGCAAACAAAGCAGAGAAACCAGTACTGAAAAGACCTTTCCAAGAGCATACAGCACCTCAGCACTGGACCTTAAGAGAAGGAAAATTTCCCAAATCTCACCCAGCTCACTTATGTTACCGTTTCTGGTGTGGTTCAGACTGAATTACCTATCACAACTGTTATGTGAACAGTTACTCTGTTGTTTAGCACAATTTTTTTACAATATCGGACTGCATTTTCCGTAAATATTCCACCTGCATCCATTTTGGCCATTCTTATGAGAGGTGTTAAAGGTGTGCCTGACGTGCTGCAGTTTGAAATCAGATACTGGGCAAAATTAGCATTATACACGTGCAGCAGACCACAAAGAAAAGAATGAGAAGAAGAACCTGCTTATGCACACTGAGGTAATCCATGATGTTTTCTTTCAGGGGAACAGCCTTCTGAACAATCCTTTGTTGTAACTACAAAATTGCAGCAATAGGAAATAAACCTGGTTTTATTTAATAGATGGAGTTTTTTAATAGCCTGTCTGAGTTTTATTATGGAAAAAAAAAAGATTAAAGACTAAAAATTGAGATCAATATCAAGAAGCAAGATGTCACCATTTAACACTCTTTTCCAAGGTGTAACTTTCACCTCATTCCTTGGCCTTGGGTCTGCTTTTAATAATGAAAATCAGGAACATCACACAGGTCAGTGAAATTCTGTCAGGGTAATGGCAAGGCAAGCCCTCATCTCCCTAGTGAAGAGTCACCAATCCCTCACTTACATTTTATAATTTGAGGATTAAACAGAACATGCTTGTGTTTAAAATCAGTTTGGAGAGAGCTGTGGAAATGTTGATTAATTATTTATTACTTCTCAAAAATTGCATAGTTAAAACTAATTTTAATGAGTTAGAACTCAGTTATCTTAGACTTCAAGAGCCTAAATTTTATCTGTGATGTTCCTTTGGTGTTCTCAGATTTATGCATGTATTTATAACCACTTTTGGGCAAGAGTCTGAATGATCTGAGTGTGTTCATTTGACATAGAATTATCAGACAAGACAAACCCTCAAAACCCTCGGAAATATCTTTGTTATGTCCATATATTTTAATGGCAGTTAGGATTTCTGGAGGAAAAGCCATTGAGGCACAGGAGGGAGGGGGGTTCTTTAAAATGTAATTGGAATTTTGTACATAAAGAGGAGCCCACTGAACTTTCCTCTTGGCATAAAAGGAGCCCAAATATCAGCCTAGCTTTTAAATAAGGTTCCCTAGCACAGTTGATTTTGACCCATGACTAGCTGCAGTATAAACAAACACTGAAAATAATCTTATGAAGTGGGGAAACTGGAGTGTTGCCTGTCTCCTTAATCAGGGTTTTATATTTATTATTTCTGACAACAATAATAAAATGTCATTCATTTTCCAATTAATATTAGCATGAATATTTACTTATGCTATTATGTATATAAAGACACAAAGAAGAAAGCTTTCCTGCTGCTTTACATAATTGAATAATGTTAGTTTAACATTTGCAGAACCTTTAGGGAAGTATAATGAATTCTGCAAATACTCAGATTTACATCCTGGAAACAGAAACAACTGGAAATTTTTTAAATTAATATCTTGTTTTTCATGCAAAGTAATGTTGACTTCCTTAAAAAAAGAATTCTGGGATTCTGCATTCCTTTCTGTAAGAAAAAGAGAAGAGTCCAGATTATTTTCCAACTAGACTATTTCACAAATGATCAGTTTTCTTTGAAGTCTGCACGTCTTGTTTGATAGCTGTGAATTTCATCGTAGGCAAAAAGTTAGAGGAAGTAAAGCCTACAAATATGTAGCTAACACCTAGCAAAACAAACTGGACCATCTTCTCACCACTAAATGTCTGGAAATGCATGAATAAATGCAGGTTAACTTGCATCTTTACTGCTGCCAAATGTTGATGTCAGTATGCTGGACTGCTTTCAAAAACAGAGCTAGGAAGACAGAATGTGAGAGAAAAATGCAACTGCAGCTCCATTTTTGAGTTGGAAAGTTAATATCTTTTTTTAAAATCTAGTTTTTGATTCCCCTGTTCGCTCTTACCCCTCCCTCACACCTGGCAGTAATTCTAATATGGGTAGCTGCAACGGAGCTCGTGTTAGTGAAAAAACGTCGATTTTTTTATTTGAATGAAGATAATTATAGTTCAAAGAGTTTGACAGAGACAGGGGCTGGTGCTACATCGCTCCAATCACCAATTGTTTGGCTTTCTGAAATACAGCTCCTCATTCATGAGGTTCTCACCTTCGTTTTTATAAATCGCCTCCCACAAATTCAAGCAGTCAGGACAATCCCAGCGCTGGCTTTGCCCTTCCTCCCTTCTCGGGTTCAGACAAATCTCTGCTTCCCAGTTCTGTTCAAAGCTGCCACTGCTGATCTCGTCCTGCAGCCTGGGTTTTGTGGAGCGCTTGACACCTCTGAGCCCATCAGAGCATCCGATTATTGCCTTTGATTCTCCTACCTAAGAGTTTGCTCAGGGCAGTGACTTTCCCCAGGCTATGCCTTCCCCAATCTTTTCCTCCTCCTGCGTGCTCCTTCACTCCCAGGCTCAGAATGCAGCCTTGCCACAGCAAAGTGCTGAGTGAAAAATGCACTGGTGCTGAATAATAATTGATGTAAATGAAGCCTTCCCACTCTACCTTTTCCCTTTTCCTAGAGGGCTTTTCTTCTTAGGCCTTCTGGCTTATTGCATTAATAATTCATGACCAGTGTGCTTCATACAGGCTCACTCAAAGCAAACTCACAGAATGCCATTTTTTCACCAGTGTTCATCAGAGTGGGTTTTCTTAAGAGTACGTGGCTTTGCAAAGCACAAATTCTTCGTTTCTGTGGTGAAAAACTTGTAGTGTCATGAGCTGGATTAAACTGATTATTGACACATTCCTTCCCTGCAGAGTTTAAGACGTGCACAGGGCAAGGAAGGAAGGGTTTGTTGGAACAAATTCTGCAGAATTAATATAGGTGACAGATCTGCATCAGTGGGAGGCCACATCCCTGTGAGACAGGGGTTGACTTTTCCTTTGAACATTTCTTTATAACTTCATTGTAAGGAGTTAGCAATTCACCTTTAGTAAAATATTAACAGTAATTAATTGCATTGCAGGACTGGGAAAAAACTTGACAGGTAGTTCAGTTATTATAAGTCTGTAACAAAAAAAAGAGGAAATTTTTATGTTTTCAATTGCAAATCAACAAACTCTTTAGTTTCCGTTGTTAAGTAATAGCTTTCTAATAGTAAATATTTCAGAAAACTGGGAAAGCTTGGTACAGAAGGATGGTTTAGCATAGTTGGATAACTTTGTAAAGAGAAATGTTTCCAGAAGAAACTGTAAAGAAGAGTTGTGAAAATGAGACAGAACCCAGCAGGACAAAGCAGGCTTGACTAGGTTAGTAGAGTAAATAAATTTGGATTGTAGAGTTAGATGTGCTTGATATTTTGGTCATTTACACATCCCACTGTTGATGTTAAAAAAAAACCTTGGGAGGCATCATTAAGTGGTCAAACTCTAAAAAATGGCGATGATGAGTCCTGGGAATGTTTTCTGCCCAGATTCCAGTTTCTGTTGCAGACTGGCAAAATCACAACAGAGAGTGGCTGAACCTGGACTCCACAATGTCCCTGCACAGAGCAATGGGCAGGCACAGAGAAGACCCCAGAGGAAAGACGGGCTGAAGCAAATGAGCAGCTCCCAAAGACCAGGAATGGCTGAAAATGAGGAGAGGAGAGGGAAAATAAATAAATCTTTGAGCCTTTGACAGAATAGAACTCTTCTGTCCAGATAATGTTTATATCAGGTAGACTCAATGCTGAGACCTAGTCCTCAAGAAGTCCTTGAGAATCTGAAAACTATCATTTAGCTGGACAATTCTTTTTGTAATAGTAGCCATGGGGTAGCCAGTGTCTATTTGCTAACAGGCTTCTTTAGCTGGCAAAAAAAGGATTTAGCCAATTAATATACGTTTTCAAACCTCAGCCATCACAGAGCAGTCAACTCAGAAAGCAAAATAAGGAGTTCAGCTGAAACACTGATTCTGCTGGTCTCACCAGCATTTAAAACAGTTATAATATGACTCTACTTAAGATCTGCATCCCCTGGGTTCTCTTTGTTGTCAGAAAGAGGCAGCAGAGGCTGAATCTTATCCACTTACAGCAGGAGTGCAGTTGTTTTCCTCATTAGGAAT
Organism: Oriolus oriolus; assembly: GCA_013400235.1. Taxonomy (NCBI): domain Eukaryota; kingdom Metazoa; phylum Chordata; class Aves; order Passeriformes; family Corvidae; genus Oriolus; species Oriolus oriolus. The sequence continues at coordinate 817,281 of VXBT01008397.1, read as the reverse complement.
TACAAAACTAAACAACAAACTCCACTCCATCAGGTTTGTTTCATAATGCTTCCTCTCAGTTATAACTTTCCTAGCGAAGTTTTATAATTCTTTGGCCTCACCCAAATCCCTCTTCAAAGCTGTAATAAAAGGAAAAACAATAATAAAAGAGTTAAGTTTTAAATCCCAGCCAACCCTGGTGTGCTGCTGGAGAGAAGAGAGATTAGAAAATAATTTTCAGCCACATTGTGACAACAAGAAATTGTTTTTCACAAAAATTAAAATACTGTACTTACTAATACAGTTGCAGGAGATTTATCTGCAATCCACAGTAAGATAAATACTAGGGATTACTTCTAGATGTTACTGTTATATTAAATTGAAGGCTGCAAGTGAAATAGAAGCAATTCACACCCACGTGAAGCATGACAAGACTGAAGATAAATCTAGGTTACGTATTAGGTCAGGATCAGAAGCAATGTATTTTAAAATGCTGTGCAGTCTGTAATTATCATAAATACAGGTAAATGTTCAGATTCTAGGTGTGTTGTAATGATTTGGGGGTTAGGGGGCAAAAACCCCACATTTTGTTAATTTAGGTATATAAAATAGTGCTGTTTCAAAAGTAAAACTAGGCCTAAACCTATGCAGAAGCATAACACAAATGTTTAGAAAGGAAATCAACACTATTAGAAGGTTTTGTCTAAAGCTCTTTTGATAAAACGGTTCTTTCCATTTCTTGCAACTTTTCAGGCTAAAAACCTGGGGCTTGTGCAAAGTGAAGGTGTAGTGACACTCCAGTGCAGGGGCAGACAGAGAGAGAGAATTATGAGCTGCTTTATTTTGGGTAATAACTACCTTTTTGGGGTAAGCAACTACAGAAGACAGGAATTCTGGACTCTGGCTCTGTGGCAGTGGGATATGGATGCAATATCCCTGCATCATCTGCCATCTTTGCAGTAATTCAGGTACCCACAAAAGCAAAACAACTCGAGGCTTGACATAGAACTGTCCCCTCCCCCAGCTCAGAGCCTTCCGGAAGGAACCAGGAGGATGGGAGAGGTGGAAGTGTCAGGCAGGCTGTTATCTCTCCCCATGCCCATTTGTATGCCTAGTTAGCTGCTGTCACTGAGAACAGGACCAGTGTAAGTTCTCTTCTTGCCTGGTTCAAGCTCTTTCCTGCCTTTTTTTCCCTTGCAGCAAGGAATAATTTGGCAAGCAGCCTTCATCTGTAACCATAGCAAGAGGGAAAAGCTACTCCAGGAGTTTATTGCACAGAATGAACATAAAGGGTCGTTTGAAAGTTATTTTCTATAATTGCATTTACAGCTGGGATCACAGGTGCTTCGAAGCAGGGACAGGAAGGTGGAAATATGTACCTGTGCAAAATGCGCACATTATGGTCACTGAACAGGAAATTTCAAACCAGAAACATGAACAAAAACTTTGTACGGTTGGTTGTCAGCCTTAAACTCAGCAATGTTTCAGGGCTGAAGAATTTCTTGTTATCAAATACTCATCCCTTCTAATTACAGCGATTAAAGATGAATTAATGGTTGAAAATAAACAGCAATCTTGAAAAAAATGTGATGTTATGGCTGTGGGATAGTTTTTGTCAGGTTTTTGTGAAGTTTTGGGAACATGGATGCGCATAGACAACCTCTTAAATGTTGGTTCTTCTCTGGCTTATGGCATTCCCTTTGAAGTTCTTAGAATCATTGGATGAATGTCAGAGTGTATTAAATAACTACTGAGAGGAAAATGTGGTAGCACAGTAAGGCAGATTTGGTTTAGAAGCTCATAATGAATTTAACAAAAATAATAGCAGTCCTCTGAACCTTGTCTGGTTTTCAGTTATTAGGGAAAGAATTGTTCTTCCAGGCACAACTTGCAAAATCTCATTTGTTTTCAGCTTAGCCCAGGGGAAGTTATCAACATCACCATCCTGTATGTATTGCATTAAACACTTCAAGTCACTTCAGTAATGCTTGCAAGTTTAAAATTAGATTCAAGACTGGAATGATTTAAAGGTCTTTAAAATGAATGAACCGTGAGATTGCTTTAATTGTTTTAAGTATAATCACCTGTGTTTAAAAATGTTATTCCTAAAACATTCAAGTTTGGCATCCAAGAATAGATTAATTTGGCAGGCTCTTTTTATATTCAGCTTCATGAAATCACTTAAATTCAAGTGTTCAGAGTAACCAATGATTTGTAGCTGCCTAACTGAACATATTTTGGAATGCTATTATCATAAAGCTTCCTCAGTATCAAAAGTTACATCATTTGGGCCCCACAAAGTTGTAGTTTTGTTGAGATACAGTACCACAGTTGTGGTGTAACTCAGTACTTAAATTACTTGGAAAAATGTTATGAAAGTGGATCGTTTAACGCTCACCTGACTTTTGTAAAGCCTTTTAAGGACTTCAGTGCAGCACTTAGGCAACAGCTGTGTCATGGACTTCAAGTTAATTAGATGGCCAGGCTGTAAAGCTTAATTAGCACAACGCCGTAATGTGTTGGAAGCTCTACTGCCACTAACCCCAGCCTTCTTGTGGAGAACAGACGGAATAATCTGGTAAAAATTCAGTTTGATGACATTGCACAGAAACTCCTGAAGCAAAACCCCAAAAAGTTTTGAAACAGTGAATGAAGACAGAAGGGAATGAGAACAATTGTCCACCATCAGCAGCTGTTTTGCTGCATGTAGGGTAGAGCATTTTAGCATAACAATTTAAATGCTGACAGTGGATTTCTCACTCTGGTGAGTAGGATGGATGGGAGGAAACAAACCAAACTCCTTTCCCCAAAACTTTGCCTTAAATTTGGCTTCTATTCTGCACTGAGAGATGGGGAATGAGAGGCACAGAGGAGGTGCAGAAGGTTTCCGTGTCTCAGTCAGAAAGGCCTGACAACAAATGGAATAATTAAGTAGCTGTTTTAATATGACAGAATGAAAGGAATACAGGTAATGAGTAAATTTCACATCCCTTCAGGTGCTGGGAATCCCACAATCATGCAGCACCAGGCAGACCCAAATAAATAAAATGACAAAGTATCCACAGGGAGGGAGGAAGGGCCATCACACCTCTATTTGTGCATGGTGGGCATGTGACAAAAAGCAGGTGAGCTGAGCATCTGAAATGCACTTTCACCGCAGGAAGACACAGAGCAAAGTTTTGACACAGCCTATTACAGGTTTCAGCCCTCATATTTCTCCCAGGACACCCCCTCAAGCCCATGACAAATTACATGTTGACAAATTACGTGTCAGCAAAGTGCAGAACTCAAAGATGTACGGCTGGAACGAGTCAGATTCTCTTGAATATAAACAGGTCTCATTAAGGCTGTCTGTAAATTTTATGTCTGGCCAAAAAAAGAGTGAGTATTGTGGTAGCCTCAAGATAAGCATAAAAATGTGACTGGAAAGGCCACTTTTTTTTTGTTCTGACAATAGCAAGAAATGGAACACTAGGTAATTTTAGAGCAGAAAACTGTAATGTAGGCAGTAGAGCTTCCACAGTTCCAGAGGACCAGAGGAGAGCTATATTACTTCACTTTTCTTATCAGAAAAAAACCCTCAAAACAAACAAACAAACAAACAACAACAAAACCAACCAGAAAACCCTGTCAGATTAATCTGGATTTTCCCCAGCCACAACAAAGCTCTGCAATGAAGATTAAAGCTGTTCCTAACAAGAAAATCAGTGGACTTTTATAAAGAGGCTAGAAGAAAATTTTGCCAGTATTTTTGACAAAAACTAAGTCTAGCCTATGCCACAATAAGATTAATACAACTACAAAAACGCCCTCAAAATGCAACAACAAAAAAAGGATCCAAATTTTTCTCTTTCTAAACTGAATTTTGATGGTTTCACTGTTTTACAGTATTCACGGAAGTATTTCAAATATGCTATATTCAAATAAAGCCATATTTTCCGTACAACATGGTTTGGTAATATTTAACCAAACCATAGGCTTTTCAAAAGCTGGGAGATGGGAGGAGCTTTCTTCAGAGTGTTTTCGGAGGGAGTTTTTGTAAATTTATAAGACCTGAGTACATCTTTAGGTCAGTGAGGTTTCAGATGGCAGGAGGTGCACACTGACAAAGAGCCAATGCAATTCTTGTTTTGTGCGTGGAGGAGTGTGTTTGTGTCTGGGGGTGTCTCATCAAATGCACAAATCAGATTTACTGTATTGAGCTATTCACTGGCGCATTGCCTGTAAAAAATTTTAAAATGTTAAGAAACTGCCTCTTCTTACTTTTCATGCTGTTTGAAATTAAAGGTAAGTAGGCATTCAGTGGAAGACTGGGAAAATACTCCCAAGGTTGGCAAACCACAGTTCTTTTAAAGTGCTTGCTTTTCTCTTTCTTTTTTTCTCTCTTTTTCTTTTTTTCCCTTTTTCCCTTAGAAAAGTCCACGAGGTACATAAGGCAGTCCATCTGTTGTTTGTCTAAACCAAATGAATTGCCTCTTTTGACTTCCCATTTTTTACCTGATAACTGATCATTGTTCAGGCACAGTGGGGATAATTTAGAGATGGGATTCTCCCTCTGAAAACACAGTACAGGAAAAGCCAAGTAAAAATGAAACAAATACATAAGAAACCTTGGAAGGAAAATAGTACTAGAGGGAGAAACTAACACATTCAACTGGTTATGAATCAAATGCATTCCTTTTTCTAAAATGAGTAGGTTTTTGAGTCTGTGTCAAAGATTTGTGATCCAAAGATACTTTAAAAATGCTTTNGTGATCCAAAGATACTTTAAAAATTCTTTTTTTTTTTTTTTTTTGGCCAAAAGAGCCAAACAGAGCAGCTTGGTTAACTTGTCCTTTCAAAATATCTGTAGAAACTGTCATTTAAGGTTAAGCATCCGTGGTTTAAGTGGAGTTACAAAGATGTCATTTCCCAGTTGTGCATCCATATCTACTGAGCATAAATTAGAACTAAAGACAAAGCACACCTGGAGGAGGTGGGCATGGGGAAGTATTTTGCCGTGTGGTAAATATTACAATAGCCAAGCAACATCATCTACTGGTGCAGAAAGGGAATTTCAGCCACCTACTTTGTGCCCCCAGTCTTCTATTAAAAATATTTCATTAATATATCAGGCCTGAGGATTTTAATACAACCAGTTAATTATTGCAGAACAGTCTAAGGTAGCTAAACTTTTCAAAAAAATAATGAATGTGGGAAAAGAAGGTACTAATAGCAAAAAATTTTGTTTAGTGTCATCCTGAGAGGTGAATAACTTACAAATAGTAGCATTTAGGTAGACACACACATCAGTGTGTCACACACAAAAAGTGATCTCAGGAAAATGCCCAGCCAGCCTGCCTGTAACAAAGATCCCTGGCACAAAAAGATCGGAGAGCACAAAAAAGCTCTGACTGGTTCTATGTCTGAATTGTCCTCAAATTTCCCAAAGAAGTTCTAACATCCAAAAATTCACACAGAGCGAGGAATGAAATGTATCACGGGAGAGTAAAAGCTCTCTTTTGGTGTTATACAGGATTTGAGAAAGAAAAGCTCTAACAGATTCAATCTCACAGCAAAGAGCATTTTCATTTCCCAGTTGTTGAATGCAGCCTGTACAAACAGCCACAGACTCATTCCAGTGACTCAGAGCCTTTTATTCCATGTGTGTATGTGGGTTTTTGTTAGATGATTCCATTGACTTCTGAAGAGTTACTTTGGATCACACTGATACCACTGAAATGAGGTAAGAAGCCTCAAAACACCCCACCCTACAGAGCCACCTCCAAGGCTCCAAAAAAGCTCTGACTTGAAGAAATTGGTGCAGTGTTCACAGATATGTTCTAGAAACCTGATTGCAGACCTGTATGCAAATAAATCTGCAAGTCCTCTCCTTCCTAGACTTCTTCAACACGAAAAAATTTAAAACAGAGAGCTCAAAAAACTCGTCACTGAGTGAGGAATGGATTCCAGCCAGGCAGCAAGGAAAATATCTCCTGAAACGAAGTTGGTGACAGGGAGAGGTAGGGTTGTATAGCACAGGTTCATTTCCTTGTCAGTAAGAGCTAAAATAGCAAGACAGGAGCCACCCAGTCAGGATGGGAATGCAGCATGGGCTTGGAAAGAAAAGATTAAAAAAAAAAAAAAGCCACCAAAAGTTTTCTGAGTATAAAGTCACACAAGACAGTTGTGGATGGTGTGAGCATTTTCTGTCAGAAATCAATTTTTAATTGTTTTAAAGAACAGTCTGTTTTACCATTATTGTCTGTTTTATAGATCAGGAGCTTTTTTTTTGTTGGGCCCTCTGGCTCAAAAAAAAAAAAGCTGGTTTTACTTTCTGTTGTGGCTAAGGAGCCTTGTAAAGGAGTTTGTTGCAACCTATTTGTGACAATAAGTAGGAATTGCAATCTAGCAGATCTTAACTTCAGTGATTCTAGGATAAAATGGAATTTCCTGGGTGATGCAATATTGACAAAAGTGTCACCAGACAGAAGTATTGCCATACTTACACAGAGGCAACAGTGACTTTTTAGTGTCTTAGAAACATTCACAGCAGGTTACACGTCCAGCAAGTTGTGATTTGCAAACATGGTGCAGCAGTAGGGTTGCTACCATGAAACGAAACAAACCTGTGGGGAAAATATTGCTCAGGAACCCTTCTCAGTGATCTATAAAGGGTTGTTAGCTCCGTTCAAGGTCAGCCTTCTCTCTCTACAGCAAAAAAACACATCTTTTTTATACAACTTCTACAAATATGAAGTTGCAAGCTTTCTTTTTGATGCCTTTTTGTCACATTCAGGGTCCTGACATTTAGGGTGAGGTGCAGACATCTGTGCCATCCTTGAGTCCACATGATGTGTCACAAATCGCTTGGGGTGAAAGGTGTGAGCTTTGTAATGTATCCAGGGATGGAGATAGAACCTGTTTCTCAAAGCCAGCCTCTTCTGGCTGCTTCCTCAGCATCCCATGCTGCTCTCCCTGCCGGTTTGATAGAACATATCACAGGTCTTGGGCTTCGGAGTTCTCGGAAGCCTCAACTTAAACTGACAAAAGTTCCGGGTAGCAGAGCAGTGCCATTCAGCCAGACTGGAATAAGAGGAATGATTATGCACAGTGACAGCTTTTTATAGGCCCTTTTTCCAGAGAAAGCAGGAGCTTCATCCCTAATTCCATTATCCTGAGGGCTGGGGGTCACCTCTTGGGTTACTTGCTACTAGATTGGAAAGCTGTGTGGTATTTAGAAAGGAAAGCTCAAAGCTCCGTGAGTCAGAGTGAGTTCCTCTTTCCTTCTTTCACTGTGTCAGATATTACAGATTAGCAATTTCCCTAAGTGATATTTAATGCTAATTACTTCAGGGTCAATGAGCTGTGACCAAAAAGAAATCTTCAATAGGGCTTTTCTCATATAAGGCTTATAATGAGTATTTCTTCAGCCCCATTTCAGCTCTTCACGTGAGTCTGTCCATACCCAGCCCACATCAGCCTGGACATGGATGTTGAGTTTCAGCCTTTTGTTTTTCCAGTTATCCTCATCAAGTGACTCCTGCTGCCAGAGATTCCAGAATGACAGCACAGACCTGTGATAAGAACTCAGCATTCCAAACCTGTGCAAAGAAAAACCACATTTTCTGATGACACTCACTTCCATTTCAAAGTGCTTCTATCGCAGATGAGTTTGTGACATCCTCTCCTTCCCCACCTGCCTTGCCACAGTGGGTTTGTTTGGTTTTTAGTCATAAATATTAAAAAAAAAGGCAGGGTTTTTCTTTCTACATAGAAGACAGGAATTCAAGGCTTTTAGAAGTGCAGTGAAGCACAGGAGTTACAGAGTGGAATTGCACAGTTCTTTTCTTGCCAAGGCCAGACCAGATATTGTCTTTGTTTCTTTTGTCCCTCGAATCACCTCAGTAGTACCAGTCTTCAAATATGAGTCAGACCAATGAGAGAATATAAAAGTAATTTTGAGTGTGGGGTTTGGTTTTTTTATTTATCTTTTAGGATCTTGAGGTTTAAGTTCTTAGTCTTGTCTCTGGTATCTGGAGGCTAGAAATTTGCTTTATAAAACAAAGCTGAAATTCTGATGTTGTCACATCGCAAAAGGGCTCTCTGAGCTCTGAAAAAGCATGACCGAGTGGAAAAAAATTCACCATTTTGCAGGCATGAGTTTGTGACAGCAGTATTATCTAAATGCCCAGAGAAGGAGCAGCCCTTTATTCTTTCCCTAGAATGTTAACAAAATTCCTTGCAAGATTAAGAGTTATCAAGTATGATTAGAAATACACTGCTAATGTTAAACACATTTTAACATTTACACAGTGCTTGCTCAGAGGCACTGCAATGCTTACCTAGGACAAAAATTGATGATTTGAAAATAATTATTCATAGTCTACTCACTAAAAGAAAACAGTGGGTTTTTTCCAGTTGGCCAAAAATCTACCAAATTATTTTGGTCAGAAAAAGAAACAAATTGAACTTGACAGCTAAAACTCTGCTGCTGTTTTTACCTTAGTCAATAGTATTGGCAAATGTACTGCTGTAAGTTTGTGGAAAACCAACCTTAGTCTCTTGCACAGTTCCAAACTGGTTTAAGGCAAGTAAAATCAGATAAAAGTATTACCACAGACTGTACAGTTTATGTCAGTTTTTACTATTAATCTTGAAATTTAGTTTATTGTATTGTGTTTATTAAATCAATTGGAAATCTTACATAAATTAAATTTTTTGTCAACTAGCATGCACTATAAATTTGTGGCCCTGACAGAGCACAATTAAAATTTTCATTATTTTATGTGACCATTTTTGTGCTCACACATCTGAATTATGGCTGTGTGACTATTGCACTCAGGCTGAAAACTTTCCAGTCCAGTTTAAAAAAAATCATAACAGAAGTATCTGCTGTAATTCTAAATAAGAAAAGAACAAGACACATTTATTATGTAAAGGAAGTCTAGAAGAAGATCTTTTCTGCTGTCTTTTGAGGAGATGGAGTAAAAAGCTGGATTTTATTTGCAGGTCTTTCTTAAGAGCTCTTTCTTTAAGCAAAAGCAAAAAATTAACAGGAGACTCAACCTGGCATCACACAGTGAATCCCAAATTGGAGACCATAGGCTTGTGTAGCCAACCTTTGCTTTAGAAACAAGATCAGTATGAAAACTGCTGAAAACGCAGAGATCTCATTTTATTTGCTGCAGAGGAGGGACAAGGAAAGAGATGAGGAAACAATCTTCAGCTCAGAACATCTCTGAATAATTCTTAGCCTACCTACCTTGAAAAATTTTGCAGTTCACAAAAGGATAATGAAATGAGGGAAGACTATTAACCCCAAATAACTGCAGGCTCCATCAGAAATTAGGTCTTAAGCAGAGGAAATGAACCAGCCACCCTCACAACAGCTGAAAATGTGGCCTGTCTTTATGGTTGTCTATTGCAAACTGTACAGAATTGGGTTTATTAATTTAAAAATGAGCAGCCAACTGATACACAATGCATTTAATTTGTTATTCTTATAATCATTATTATTATTACTACTTACTTTCTCTGTGAGATAGTTTTATACTTAGTATACCTCTGTTCTATAATCCTCTTCTAAATCACATAATTTTCTCCTTTGAGTTTGACAATTTTCATTAAAATAATGAACGCTGATGTTGCACATCAACTTAGTATCTCCTTGCTATGGAAAATTAGTTGAAATTTGGTTTAAAAGAGTGCACATCCATCTCCTGGATCAATGAAGCTCCTGCCAGGGTGGTGATACCAACTCTGAAATATTGAACCTGTTTATATTTGTCAATACATATACATGTGTTTACATGTATTTTTGTGCGTGTGTGTCTATATACAAAGCCCCCCAGAAGAATTTGCTTTCCTCCTTATTTCTCTTTCTAAAGGAAGCATGTAAGTGTCCTGATTTCCTCTTTTACTCCTCTGAAAAGACACCAAAGACACATTTGACTTTGCCCTCTCTGCTTTCTTTCTTACCCTGGAACTGTCTGAATAAGCATCCAAAGTATATTTACCTTCATCAGAGTCAGGATCAGGCATTATGTTTTAGGATTTATTTGGTAAGTTTTTTTTCTTCATTTTGAAGACAAAAACTCTTTCTGAAATCCCTTGTTACAGACAGGAAGCTACCTGGTCATGACTGCCACATCTTCCTGAAAGTCAAGGAGCACCTCACCAGCACAACCACAATATCCTTGAGTTCTCTCAGGAATTTCTCAAAGCCTGTCAGGTGACCACGTGAAATGTCCATGTGGAAAAACACTTTTTTGCTGTAGGAGCAGTTGAACAATGGAACAGTTTGCACAAAGAGACAGTGAGGTTTGCACTCCTGGAGTTATTCAAAACCCAAGCGTGGCTGGAGCTGCTCCAGCAACCTGCTCCAGTCCTTGTCTGACCAACATCCACAGAACCAGCATTCACTGGAGGATAAATGGTCTCTGGTTTTCCACAATCAGTGCACAAACAAAAGTATTAACCCTGACACTCCTTAGTCTTCTGATTCTAAAGTTGAAACAGATTCTTTATCAGTTTTAGCTTCCTGTTGAGTAATTAGCCCTTCACAGGGCTTTTATCTGAAGGATAAAGGCTTTACTTAAGCATTCATTAAATTGGAGCTTTCATTTTGATATAATTCTGTGTATCTTATAAAATAATTTTTGTAACAGAGGAAGACTCAATTACATAATGCAGTACATTCTCCTTAATGACACAACTTTATTGGAATTTAAGTTTATTAGCATAATTGTATGATGTGCCCTTTATTAATATTACAATATGATGCAATAAATTACTATAATTTTATTAGCTAATTCAATTCATACTCCTTCTATCAGAAATGTGGACATAGGTCATAATGTTAAAAAGATATTTGAAAAGTGAGGACTGATTGTGAGCTGCCTGTTTGTAATTTTTCATTAATGGGAAAGCACTAAGCAAAATCCTCTTGCATTAGTGAGGTAACAAATATATCCTTTGGTTTTTTTCATTACTCCTATGTATTTCATAAATATTTTGAAAATATTTTTTCACTAAAGACTGCTCAGAAATGTTTTAGATTAAACATGCTGCCAACATTCCCCATCTTGCCTAAACAAAAGACAGCAGAGGAGGATAGGAGTGTTTCGACTTCACATTATTGCACTGTTAACTCCCTCTGTAAATCAAAAGTAACATATCAGCGCACAGTATCTGAGTTGACAACTGCACCTGGGTATGTGCTTTCCCTGAAGTTCCTTTAGCAAAATTCAGTGGTATAGAAAGAGTTTATGATGTATAAAAATAAACTTACAGTGGAAGAGAGAATTCTGCCTGTAAAAATGACACCCGCAATTGGCTGCTCCAAAGTGAATGTCTGAATCAAATCTTATGCTTTTTAAAACTCGAAGAAATGAAAAGTGAATCATAATCTTGCTATAAAAAATGAAGATCTACTTCTGTGAGTCATAGAAAAATACCTGGGGTTTCTTTCTCAGCTTGAAAAGCAATGATAACAAAAGAATAACTTTATATGCACTGCTCTCGGCTGCCAGAGACCGAGATAGGAGCACTAAAACTGACAGAGCTCACAGATACAATTTTATGAAAGAAAAAGAGTTATTTTTCTTTTCAAGTTCTCAGCCGTTCAGTGAAAGCCAGAAGAAGGAAACTCACCCTTCTTAAAATCCCATTCTAGAAAATGTTGACATTGCATTTATACCCCAACAAGCTTCAGATTAATGATCTTAAAATCATATTTATGCTTGATATAAACCCCATGTGTATAGAATAAGGTTGGAGTTACAAACCCTGTCACTGATATAGTAAATCTGATGGCCAAATTTGAGTCATCTCCTTGCTGGTGTTTTATTTTTGCATAAAGTTATTTACTCAAGGTATACTGAAAAGGTGCATGGCTTTAAACTGAAAGAGATTAGGTTAAGGTTGGATATTAGATATTAGGAATAAATACTTCTTGTGAGGGTGGGGAGGCCCTGGCACAGGGTGCCCAGAGAAGCTGTGGCTGCCCCTGGATCCCTGGAAGTGTCCAAGGCCCGGCTGGATGAGGCTCTGAGCAACCTGGTCTGGTGGAAGGTGCCCCTGCCCATAGCAGGGTGTAGGAACTGGGTGATCTTTAAGGTCCCTTCCAACCCAAACCATTCAAAGATATCATTCAGCATTCAAAGATATTCTGATTCAACAACCATCACCAAGTGGTTTCTAATTTTTTAAGCCAAGAATTTTCATTCAGTTCAGGCTGGGGACCTTGCAGTGCTCAGGCTTTGGGTGAGTTTAAGCATATTCCAAGAGTGAGGGTAAGAGGAACAACGACAAGTTACCAGAAATGGGCTCTAGAGAGGGTGACCTGTCAGCTCTGGAACAGAACTGGTTTTTAGGTTTTTGAACTTAAATGTCATCTGGAATTAATAACAAGTCTCTAGTTTGTTTTGGGGTCCTTATTCCATGACTGTCTACATTAAATAAATGTCAGTTCATTCCTTTCCCACCCAATCACTTCCAAAGTTTGAAGTGGAAGCAGAACCCGCGTAACTTTTTCTCCACCAGCTAGGGAGATCAAATTTTAGCAGTATTAATTAGTTAACAGATTCCACTGTGTTATTCATGTAACAGAGCTGTGCTCCAGGTCCTTTCTGATCCAATGCACATTGATTCTACCTAATGAACAAAAACAGAGCCACTGCTTCTAAAACTGAATCTTTTTTTCTAAGCAAATATTATTATAACATCTGGCTGTACCGGATAATTTCTCTTAAGAAGAACTATGGAAAGTTTAATCTTTCACCGACTGTGGCAGTGAGTTGCAAATGCCATATGTTTTCTGGAAGAAAGTTGGCAAAGCACACGCTGTTCATCCTGTAGGGATGAACCTTCCCTAATTTTACTCAGAGTTGTGTGGGAGCCCTGAAGGTTGAAAGCTTCTGTTTGGTTGTACTTCTTGTTTGTGTTTGTCGAAAAATATGTACCATACACAGAGTACCCTGCTAAACTAAAAGTATGGTGAAGCACAAGATATTTTAATGTTATTGGAGAGAGAAACCAGGCAGGACCATCTATTTACAGCAGATGTTGTACCCACCTGGCTCATTTGTCTTGCAGGAAACACACAACAAGGTCTGGTATACTTTTATCCCAGGATTGGGTCACATGAAGGTACTTTTCCAAGAGGATTCTGAAATTACAGTGTAGAGAATGCCAGACTCAAATAGGATAAGCTTTCAGGACCTTAAGGTTTCTGGTTGTTGGCAGATTTTGAGCAGTAAAATAATTTTCAATTTTGGAAGAATCAGCACATTTAATGTGTTCAAAACATTTTAGTAATTTTCTCAAAATCTTCAAAATGGCTACCTTGCAAGCTGAACGTAAAACGTTCAACAAGAAGACTGTAGGTTTCTCAGCATTATTTTTGTTGTCTATGATGCCCTCAAAAAAAATCATAGCTTTTACTGGAAAAGAAAATTATATTGGTCTGGAATATGAGCTTGCTGATTTTTTGAGACCTCATGCTGTTACTATTTTATACTGGAATGCCATTTAAGTTGTATTCAATATTAGCAAATTTATTTTCCAGCACATTCTGAACCTTAGGAAGTAAATTCCAACTGTTACTCAAAGAGTAAGGACATCCTATAATTTTTTTTAGAGTAGGAATCTGCATTACAGACTGACCTGCCTGATTCTGATTCATATTTATTTTCTATGGTATGTCAATAACCTGGTAAAAGAAGTTTGATTGGCATTTTAACAGAATTGCTAAATCTACCTTGCATTCTTTTACGGTGTTTTTGTGCTACAAAAGGCAGCCTAGTCCTTTGGAGTGGCATTTCCAAACTGTCTTGACCTAAAATCAGCTGAGCACCATCTTCAGCATTTTATATCCCTTCTCACAAACACATTAACAACAAAATCAACAATAACAAAAATAGCTAAACAAACACCCCTCCACAAGCCTGCACTCTAATTTTGTAGAAGAATTCATGTGGAAGTCCTGATCTGGTAGTTCTGGGGGGTTCCTTTCAAATTTTAATCTTAGAGAGCATGCATTGCCTTTCCAGTATTGCTTTTAATTTTGACAGTAGAGAAGGAAGGGCTTTTCACATAGGCGTAAATATTTCTACATGCATTTTTTGTTCAATAACGAGTGTGCTATTATTTGTTCTTTGATTAAATGTAATCAACATAGTGTCAGCATTTGGATTAAAAATATCCCATGAACTCTACCCTGATACAGAGAAATAATCAAGCTTGAGCACCTTGTCCTTTATTCCATCAGCTAATTAGAGTGGAATGAACATAATGTTTCCTGAGAGCCTCTAGTTTATGACAGAGTGGATCCAAAAAAGAAATTGGGAGCCTAAATTTCCAGTTGTATTGTTCAAAAGTTCTGCTTTGGTACCATCTACCCCTGGACTCTGCACAACAGTCTCCAGGGTTTAATGTTGCACTTTCCAAGACAGTAGAAAATCTGCTTCTGAACAGATAGAAGCTAAAAATAGTGAAAGAAAAGAAAGTCTGTGCTCTCACAAATCCTGTTGAGGCTGGGAAGCTCAGTATCGAGTTAGTCCCTGAATCCATCAAGATCCATAAACTTGGTGTACCTTTTCCATTTCATCGGAGTAGATGATCAGATGGGAGTCGGATCTGGACCAGTCTTTGCACAAAAATCCTCTGAACTGTCTACTGGACCAGTCTTTGCACAAAAAATCTGGTTCAGGTCCTCTGCTGCATCTGCATCCCCTTGGGCAGACCCACCCCCTGAGCTCAGCTCATCTGCTCCCAGGACAAGAGAGCTCCAGGAGCCGGCTGATATCTGCATTCACTTTGCTGTCACACCTTTTGGGGTGTGGGCTGCTTCAAGAGCAGCTCTTCAGATGAGTGTCAGCCGTGGTCTTTTAACTTTTGAAGGATAAATGCTGCCTTCAAATTGTAACACTTTTCCCTGCATAAATTTCCCTTTGATAATTGAGTGGCAGTTGCCGAATGATCCGGTTACATCTCATAGGTGGCTGAATTAGGCTGGAAATAGCTGCCAAAGGAGATAATGGAATAAGGAGGGGAAGAAAGATGAGAATTAGCCTCTCAAATGGAACTTGTGCTTTTAAATTAGATGCATGATAGAGGATGACAGAAAAGTGATAGGAGCTGCAATCCTTACTCGTATTCCTATGGACTTCAAAGGGAGTTTTCCCCTTTGAGAGCTGCAGGATCAGACATCCTATCTGTACTTGTTTCTTTCAGTGTCTGGCTCTTACTCGTGTTGTCAGGAGAGCTTTTCTCACCATATGGGACTTGTGAAACCTTTTTAAAGCCCTTGGTGATGTTCAGTCCGTTGCCTACTTCCCTGGGCATTCCTTACACCTTTCTAAAAAGTGCCACTGCAGACAAAACTTTAATTTGCACTTAAATGTGGGAAGCCTTCCTTTTATAGAACAGTTTTTTTGCAGCATTTGGCTCTTACTGCAGCTTTTGAAAAAGTAGACCCGGAAAAACTGGCTTGTCCCATGCTGCCTCAAGAGAACTGGAGCGTGTCCTTTTCACTTATTACTTAGACTTTGGTTCTTCCTTTTCCTGCCTGAAACCAAAATGTTACTTTTTTAAACAAATCTTTGTCCCTTTCAGGTCATGGGATGCAGAATGGCTCTTGGGCTGTTCTTTCAAGCTGATGAAAGTAGAAAGTTAAACATTAGGTCCAGGTTTCTGGGCAAAAATGCATCAGCTAATATTACTAAACATGTATATAGAAGGCATAAATGTTGCTGCGTAAAAATGTATCTCATGTTCCATAATGAGGACCCGATTTTGTGTGTCCTCCAGTCACCTTAAATGCTGGTTTAGACTTTCTATTGTGGCACAGCCCAGTTCAAAGGTATTTGCTGTAATTTTTCACTGCTGCATCAAGAGAGCAGGAGAGGATTGGTGAGTGCTGGAGGAGGTTCTTGTAGCATGGTCACTGTGTGCACATAACGAGAGGTGTCGTGTTAGTAGCTCAGGCTGATGGAATATTTTGAGGGAGGAGTTTTAAAAATTGTGAATAGTTATGGTAAAAAATGTTCTGATAGCTTTAGGCTATGCTGAAAGAGCAGGAAGTAACCTTATGCAGTAAGAAACATTTTAATTGCAGAATCACAGAATCATTCAGGTTGAGAAAGACCTCTAAGATCATTGAGCCCAACATTTGACTGATCACCACCTCATCAACCAGACCAGAGCACTAAGTGCCACACCAAGTTGATTCTTGGACACCTCCAGGGATGGTAGCTCCACCACCCTTAATTCTTTTGCTGGTGGTAGTTTAAGGGGTGAGGTTAATTACAGCACACATGGCAAATATTGAATTTATTCCCTTGTTATAAATAATTATTTCCTTCAAAAGATAACATTGTTCATTGTCTACTGCACCTATTCTGTGAATATCTGTAAATAGATTTACACTTTTATAACCACTTTTTTTTGCCAGCAGACTCTTCTTGCAGACTTAGAGCACCTAAGTTTCTCCAGTAACCTTTCCTTTCCATTTATCCTCTGGCATTCTACTGATCTAGTTCACATATTTCCTCTGGCTCAAGTGATTTGAGATACTGAGGGTGAAAATCTTGACAGAAGACTCAAAAGAAATCATTTGGTTAAACCTCTGGGTGGCCATCAAAAAATCTTGTTTCAAATGCCTTTCCACTGTGCAGAAATGAACAGAACCTCATTGTGACATTCAGCTTTGATCAAATGTCATATCTGGGGTTCCTTCTGCACAGCAGTGTTTTTATAACAAGAGCTATCATAATGCTGCAGCTCAGACTTTAAACTGGCACGAGAGGAAAGCCTGGGAGCCGGATGCTTTTTCCAATGGACCATAAATCCTTGGCATTCTCTGGAAGAGGGAAGTTTTAAATTAGCAGCACTTTCTTAGGGTTTTGGCACCATCCAGATATTGGGGTATTCTGACATAGATATCCTCTGTGGCCTTGCATGAGTCACTCAAGCTCCCTTGATTTTCTTCTCTAGATTTATCTTTAAAATTGAGATAATGACATTTTTTTCCTCAAGGAGAATAGAGTTCAGATAAATTAGGATTATGTTGGTGAAACTTCAGAATCTGTGACTTTGACAACATGGTACAAACTTATCTGTGATTTTGGCCTTCTGTGAAATGCATGATATATTTTGCTTCTCCTCCCTTGTGTCTTTTTTGTTAAATTATTTACTCTTGTTCGTGTTAATAATTCTTGCCCTGCTTCAATGATCACCGAGAGAATCTGGGGTTTTTTTAACATGCAACTCCAGCATTGGTGTCTTACCTATAATTTACAAAATATATTTATAAATTATTCCCCACATGAACAAAACCACACACCCTTAGTCCAAACCATAAAAACATGGTGTGTGAAGTTGTATCTTTGCAAATGTAACTACAGAACCAAGGAAGCCGGCAAAAAGAAAACTGTACATGTATCATATTAATGACAAGCTTTAAATGACTCCTTGAATGACAATTTGAAGGGTTCAGCCTCGTGAGCTGACTACATTAATGCTCTAAAACCCTCAGTGTTCCCCCTCCTTCAGCTCACTTTCTTATCCATGAAATCAGTACTCCTTCCACCTGCTGCTGATTTCCCCAGGGTGAGCAGCTCAGTTACTTTTTTGACACCAACTAACATGCTATTAAAAGATGTAACTACTAAAAAAGGTAAGTATGACTTGAAATTCTACTGTCTGCTTAGGTGCTCGCTTAAATCATGTAGTGGTCTCATCTCATTCTTCATCAGGGCTATAAAAGTCAACCAAAGAAATCCTTTGCTGGCTAGATCGGTATGGGTGCCTTTCCCATCTGATTTTTATTTTATTTTGATGCCGAAGGCCTTGTTCCCCTATGAAAGGCTTTGATTTTAAGTAATTAAGTGCATGCCTTTGCTTACATGTCAAAAAATGTTTATGTGGTGAAAACAAAGTCAAGTAAAGATTAAATACGGGGAGAAAGGAAGGGAGAGGAGAAGAGGGGAAAGGAAGAAACCTGAAATATGCCTCTAAATCAAAAGTGAGTGATTTTTGTTAAAACTCAAGATACACCTACTTTTGTTTGAAGAAGTAAAATGGAAAAGCGTTGCCCTTTTTCTACTATCTAGCAACCATTCAAACAGAACATGAAGACATTTGAAGTGAATTTGCCATTTTCTAACTCCATATTAAAAGCAATATATCTGGATTTGAGGGTTCAGGTACTGATTAAGCCAGCAGTGGAGGAGAAGGGAGGGAACTGTTGTGAATATGGTTGTTTCTGGTGATGGACTTCAGGAATTAAGCATAGATGAGTGGTACCAGCAATCTTTAGTTTTGAGTGACAGGAAAAGATATTTGTTCAGAACAAATGTAGTAGGAAAATGTTGGCTTTAATATGAAGCAAATGTTATAGCTCAGGGTCCAGCAGATTTCATGGTGCTGTGGCACTTATGTCAGCAACCATAAAATACAGACCCTTGGGATACTTTCCAGGCCAAAATCAACACTTAGGTTTTAATTGTTTTCCTTATATCTTTTACTTATTTTCCTCACATTGCAGTCAGTTATGTATTTTAGCAACTAGGCAATCATGTTGCTACATTTCAAATGAGGGAAAAAAAGAAAATTATCAAGATTCAACTCGTAATATTTGTAGGTCTGGTTGACAAGGTGATGATCAGTCAAATGTTGGACTCAGTGATTTTAGAGGTTTTTCTCAACCTAAATGATTCTGTGATTCTGCAATTAAAATGTTTATTACTGCATAAGGATATTTCCTGCTCTTTCAGCATAGCCTAAAGCTATCAGAACATTTTTTACCATAACTACTCATCACAACTTTTAAGACTTCTCCATCAAAATTTCTAGGTGACCCCAGCTTATGCAGCAAAGGAAACAGGTTAAATGCAAAGCAAGCATTGAGCAATAAGTTGTGAGGAATGGTTCCTGAAGAGCATGATTGCATGAGAGTTTGTTTCACCAGACAGCTTTAAAGCTTCCTTGAGGGAAGACATTCCCCCTGGTTTCCTGGGTTCAATAACCTAGTATTCCCTATCCTCTCTGCAAAGGTTCTTGTATTTCCTCCATGTTACCATTTAGTCAGCCAAGTACTTTATTTCCCTTATTTTTTCTTGTATCTCTCCCCTTTCTCCACCTATTTCCTACCACTCCGTTAAACCACCAGGTTAAAATGAGTCTTTACAAAACCCATTGAGATGCTGTCATGTTCACATCTGATTTATTTCTAATGAAACAGGCTTTTCTCTTCCCTGGTGCAACTCAATTTATATAAACTGGCTATGTTAGTCCACAAAAGTTTTTTATGACGAATCAGGCACCACTCTGGTGAGGTGAGAATGCCACATCAGGAGAGGCTTCCCTCAGGCTCCAAAATGCAAAGCAGTCCTGGAGATGTCTCATATTTGATTGATATTGTCATATTTGAAGTGAAATCCAAAGATGAGCAAATTGATGGGCATCACATTAAAGGCTTTTCTTACAAAGACTCAACGCGATTTCTGTCAAAAAGCTGAACCTGCCTTTCACTGGAAGGCTTTTTAAATCTGTGGCTGGCAGAGCTGACTTCACAATTAATGAATATCATACCTGTGTGCATATGCAGTTACCTATAACAGTGTCAATTCCAGTGAAATCTGTGGAGTTTTGTATCTGTAAAGGCAGTGGAAAGTTCCATGACACATTTCTGATGGCAGCAGCAATGAAGTACAACTCCTTCCCAGCATGTCTTGAATACCTGATATGGCATTTTAGCCTGAGGAATTGCAATATGCAAACTGATGTGGGAAAGCTCTACGGAGCTTCTGAATGGTGCAGCATGTCATAAAACCCAGCAACAACTTTATTTTTGAAAATAGAAGAGTTGAACACATACTTGAACATTGTATCCTAGGACTATGTTGCACAATACCATCTCTGATACATTTTAAAAATAAATAATCATAAAAGATCAAATATTGCACAGTTACAAGGGATGATTTATTTTAGAAAATATTATTTTTTCCTTTTTAGGGAAACCTGCAATATATATTTAGTTCTTTTAAGAAGAAAGAAGTTATTAAACAAATGTATAATGCTTCCCTTTTTGTTTGCCATGGGGTTAATAGTGCATTTGGCATGGAAAGATTAATTTAGATGTTTTATTGCCCTTTATTAAGCCAAACAATATTATTTCAGGAAAGAGTGATTGCAGCTTTTGGTATCAGTGTTCTTCCAAAGAGATGCCAACATGGAAATAGCAGAGATCTTCACATATATTAAACCAACTGCTAGCAATCCTTCAGAGCAGCCTACAATTAATTAACAGTAGCTTTTGATGGTCTGAAAATGGAAAAGTAGTTAACATTTTATTATCTGTGTATTGAGAGCTCGTACTCTCTCAGATTTCCTGGAGTCATCCCTTTATTTGCTCCTTTCAGTTCCTCACTAAAGGACTGGGGCAGCAGGCAGGGGGGAGGTGATTTTATATTTGAGAAACTGGGAAGGGAGGAAACCTCAAATTGCCCTGTCCTGGGAAGAATGGGTCACTGCCTGGGGGTGCTGAGGCCAACTGAGCTGCTTTAGAGTTGTGTCCCATATGCCCAAAGAGATTAATAATCCACAGTACGAAAAAGAGACTGGTTTGTTTGTTTGTCTGTCTGTTTGTTTGTCTGTCTGTTTGTTTGTTTGTTTTAAACCTGTCATCCCCTGGGATCTCTTGATGTTCCTTTTATTGTAAGACAGGGAATAATTATTCCTCACTCATCAGAACCTCAAGTGCATGAATCTCAGGCAATAATCTGCAAAACAAATCATCTGTGAGATAGTTGTGATGGAGCTTGATCATGAACCCTTTTGATTCATTCTTTGGTTTGGGTGACTTATTATAAACCTATAAAGGTCAACTGCAAATACCGTGAAAATAATAGATCTGCATGCATTATGAAATACTTTCAAATACAAACTAGTTTAATTGATAATGTTCACAGCATTTTAGTTGTTGGACATGATTCATCCAGATCACCATATTCCATTTTGACCTTGATATAGGCATGCTTTATTAATGATAAAATAATGAAGCAGGGATCTAAATCCTGGCTTTACTGGTCATCCATGTTCTTCTAGCCTTTTCCAGTTAGATTACAAAAACATTCTGTTAAAGGTATAGAGCAAATCAGATGAGTAAATCTCTGAAAATAACCTGAAGAAAACATAGGGGAAGACAAGTTATTGAAATATGTAATTTTGAAATTCAAAGTATTAAAACTGTCCCATCAGAAAATGTTCTAAAATGTCACTGATGAATGACTGCATAAATGATGGGGATAGAGAAAATGGATCTTATGAATCTCACATTTCCAGCAGTATTTGCAGTTAGGTCATCAGATTTCTGTACTTAACAGTCTATTTTGTCTTATCTTTACCCTTTGGGCAGCTCCTTGTTTCCTTGTCAATCCTAGCAGAGTCAAACACGCCCATGAGAGATTCAGATCTGTAGAGAGAGAATTCTGAGAGAATCCAGCATCTGTAGGCTCAAGATTGGAATGATAACTCAATCACCTGGCAAGCATGCAAATGCTTATTTTAAAAAACAGCTGAAACTAAATATGACAGAATTGTATTTGAAAGAACTTCTCAATTACTACATTGAACCTGAAATCTCTCATAACCCCAGCTCTCGTTTGTAGGAAGCATTTTGTGACTCTTAAAAACTGTGCATGGCGTAACCTTTTAAAAATAATTGGCTTTTTTTAAAACTATAAACCACAGCTGAGTGAATATATAAAGCAAATCAGTTGTGTCTCGCGTTAGACCCACATGTACTTTTAGAATCACAGCCTATAGATGGCTGAGCTTTTAGGAGACACACTCCCCCTTCTGCTCTGGGCATTTAATGACTGTGCCCGAGTCACTGAATGCCCAGTGACCAGCCACAAACCCTTTCACATCTCTTTTTGTGGCACAGCTGATGGGGCTTAGGTGATTGCAAATACACTTTCCCAGGAATGAAAATTCCTTTGCAAAAGGTGCCTGGTTCCAGTTAGAAATCCTCAGTGAATAAAAGTGCTGTGCCACGTCCATCACCCTGGGCCAGCCCAGGTGGCTGGAGCATACAGCAGCAGTGAAGTTGTCACCGTGGTGCCCCTGAGTCCCCAAGCCACGTGCCCAAACGAGGATGTTGCTCTCTTTTCTGAGCTGACCTTTGAGGGGAAAAAGCAGAATTTCCCTTCGGGTGTCATCTGCTAATTTTGGCTCTCTATAAACCACCAACTAACTGGCTTCCAAGGCAAATGTGCACCAAGACAGGGCTTCCCCAAGGGGCTTTATTAGATAATTTTAAATGCTTCTGGCCAGAAGAAGTCTGATGAAGACAGATGGCAAAATGGAGGAGTCTCTTTCCAAAGGGATGGAATTTATTTTCAGGCTTTGCTGCAATGCCACTGTGTTTCTGGGAAAGATTTAAGAACTGAGTCTGCACAGGAACAAAAAATCAAAAGTGTTGGTAAACTATGCCAAATTTTTATAACAGCACAGGGAGTTCTTTCCTAACTATTATCTTTTTAAGAATGCTTTCATTGGGGTGCATTTTCAGCAGGAGATATTAACCAACTGGGGCTGCATTAATGTGAGAGTTGGGAATATTACCTCCCTTTTATGCACCAGAAGGAAAGCAGAGATGAAGCTCCTTGCATAACACAGTGCATGAGTCACTTTAAATGAGTGAAACACCAGAAGGAAAACTAATGAGCACGAGTAATTACTGAAAATGGGTAGTGAGAAGAAGCACAGTAGGAAAGGCAAAGTGTAAAGCCTCTGTGTGAGGGACCAGCACCACGAATTCAGCCTTGCACTGGGGAGGCGGAGTGCAGTGACTGAGGGTGTTTGTGCTACTGCCCCTGCACCAGGGTGAGAATCCTTCTCTAAAACATTTTCACACCTGATGATAAAATGCAGAGTTTCTCTGTGGGGTGGCTGACTCCCTGGCTGTCACCTGGTGTCTGTGGCATGTCACCCACGAAGGGAGCAGGGCTGAGCAGCGGCTGGAGCAGCCCAAGGTCTGCCTGAGCAGGGAGCAGACCAAGCAGAGGTGACTTGTTACGGCTTGAAGGATTAGTCAGGACTCGCTACCGAGAGGTAACAGGGGGGAGCCACCCTTTGTGGCTCTCAGTACATCTCTGAGAGCATGAAAGGCTTCTGGCTGGGTATCACAGAACAGAGTCCTTCAGAAAAAAACAGATAAAACTGTTCAAGCTTTGGTTGTCTCTTCAAAAGGGAGGGCAGAGCAAGCCGAACTTCGCGGTCTGGCATGTGCTTCTGGTACCATCTCCGCTTCTTCCCCTGAGCCCGCAGAGGAAAGCCTGCAGTTTGGACTCGTCCCAGAAAATTTATGTTTCACAAATATATTTTCTTATGAAAAATGTTGTTTGGCGTTCAGACAAATCCTTCTGCATGCTGTGTCTCATTTGCAGAAGACTCCACTTTATTGCTGGCTGCTGATCAAACTCTGTCTTTAGGATTTCTGCAGTGGGCTCACAATTAAGAACTAGTCCAAACCATAACGAGTGCTACAAATTGTTCTGAGTATCTTGAACTTCATTATCTCATGATAAACCTATTTTTTTGTAATGTTGAAATAGTATCATAAAGAACATTGGATAGGAAAGTTTCCTTGGAAAACACTTTCAAAGTAGATCACAGGAGTGATACCAAGATTTCATAAATCCTTATGGTAGCAACACCACTTTATTTATAGTATAATTTTTCTAAATGGTGATAATTGCTGTAGTTAGTACCAGAGTAGGGCAATCTGTAATTTAAAAAAGTAAATTTCTTTAATTATGTTCAAGATATTTTTTGTGAAAGATTTTTAGCTGAAATTGAAAATATTATGAAACTTTGGTTTGTTTTTTTTTTTTTTCTGTTTTCCAATTGATATTAGAGCCAAGTTCCTTGGGATTGTTCCCTGTGAGCATTGGGACACAGGAAAGAATGATATCTGCACTCTTTTCTGTTGTAAACACATGATTTCCCTGTCCTAAATTTTGTATTCTCTTCTAATTGCATGAAAATTATTGGGCTTTGGTTTTCATTTGTCACCTGGGTATTGCAAAGCCATAGAACCAGCTTGCCTGGCTGTGCTGCAGAAAGGAGAATTTTGTAGCTGTCTGAAGCAAATCCAAGCTAAAATAAAAAGTTGTCAGCTACATAATTCTGGGCTGATATTTTCTGAGTTTCTCAAGCCTCATGCTTGCCAAGGAGCCTATTTCTCAGGGAATAATATTAGCTGGATATTTACATTTACAGCATTTCAAATCAGTCTGTTTAAGCACAGGGACCTTGTCAGAGCACACAGATTTTCCTGGAGCCCATTTTTTTGTGGCATTTCAGGCTCACAACCATGGTGCTTTCTGTTAAATCGGGCTCTCAGCCTGTGCTGAAGGATCTTTAATGTCACCAGGTGGAAATGGACTTCCTAATACTGGTGTCAAAGCAAATGGAAAAAGGGACACAATATTCTATTATTTGCTTTAGTTTGGGTTCTTGTATTCTTTAACTCAAAAGATTGGAAAATAGCTCTTATTCAATACCAAACTCAATAGCTCAGGCACCTCCATTCCTCATTTTGGTTTTAGGAATGCAGTTGTTGCTTAACAATTATGGTTGCTACTGTTACAGTGCATCAGATTGCAAAAAAAAGACAAAAAAAGTAGATAATTTTTCTGTTTCAAGCTCGTTGAAATCTGACAAAAATCAGGCTGAGAGAAATTTGTTAACCATCATGATTTAAACCCCTTATTTCTATATTTGGTAATTAATACCAGGCTCTTTAAATACAAGGTACCCAGTCTCTGCCTTTAACCAACTGCAGCTGCTGTAATATTGCAAAGAAGTTGCTGTTCCTGCTCTTACAGAAAAGAAGTTCTGATAGTTTAATTTCCTATCTAATGCTTATCACAAACTTCGGTTTTAGTTGCTTTTATATTTCCCACTTATCTTAGCACTTGGGGATGAAATGCGTGATGCAGAGGCTCTGCTGAAGGTGCAATGGTTTGAGGGACTTCCAAATCAAATGCATTCAATGAACATATATAATGTGAGGGCATTGATATGTATGCGTGTGTATATATATATGTATATATATATATATATATATATAAAACAAGGACAAAAACATCCTCTAAATAAGATCTAACAAATAAACATTGGCATCTTTTAACATGGTAAAAACGAGCAAACAAACAAACAAAATAAGAGAATCCCCTACTTTGTTGAAGAGATCTGGTGCTTTAGTTTTTATTTAGAGCGCTTCTATCACTGGGAGGCCACCTATTGCCTTGCCATACAAATTTGACTGTGATGAATGTCCCTGAGAAAGGCACTTGGCAGCAATTTGTAGGTTTGGAAACTGAATTACCTGGAATTTTGGCTTGGTTCAGCCTGTTTCATCCTCTGATCTGTGCAGTTCTGGTTTCACCCAGGCACCATCACCTCAGCAGGGCTAAATGTCCAGCTGCCCATCGTGAAAATGTCCACAGGGAAGTGATAAAATCCAAATAGACAGGGACTCTGACAAACCTCTCTCTGGCACATCCTTATATCCAAAGCCTCATATTTTTAACAACAATTTTGTATTTCTATTTATTTATTTATTTATTACAAAAAATAAATTTATATTTTACTTTCATTTTGACTACCTTACCAGGGACCCAAAATCTAACTTGGGACCCAAAACTTACCTGCAATCAGTACAATATGAGACCATTTCAGTATCTCTAACAAGGTTTTTACCACACCACACGTTTTGTATCATTCAAAGGTTAGGAGAAAAGGTCTGCTGCATCCATGTTATCTGATAAAACTAATAACAAATTATTTGCCATTCTGGATAAAGAGGCATTTTTTGCGTTAGTTTTCAGGTACTTAGTAGTTGCTACTCAGAAAAAAAATCATCTTTCTTCCTCACCTGCGCACTTTTTCTCTAAAAACATTACACTTTAAAAAGATTGGTTTTATTGTTTTTAATTGAATCACTATGAGTCATATCTTAGAGATATTTCTTCCCATTTTAACCAGTTTATAAAAAGGTATTAGAAGAAGAAGCTCCTGTGGATAAAAAGCTCAAATATGTTGTCATAGTAGCTTCATTCCCACTTTCACCACAGAGTATAAACCATGGGAATCTGGATTTCTTAAGAAACCTTCAGGAACTGAATGAACTCAACACTGAGCTTGGCAGATGCAGCACGAACAAGGATGTGCTGATTTTATCACTGAGTGCTGTCACTGAGGAGCCTCAGCTGCAAAATACCACATTGATCATTGGTTTGCGATGTTTTTCTCAGTGGAACCTACACCTGGGGAGAAAGGTCGGCACAAATGACTCTGGGCCTGAATGATGCGCAAAAAGATATCCTGCAAAATGTAAAGCCAGATCTGGTCCCAGATTTAGGAAAAAATATGGGACTGCTCATATTCTCCACCTTTAAAGGAAGAGCATTGCTGAGGGACTCTTTCAGGGTAGATTATCTATGGTTCATGTCTTTGCCTCTCCACCAGCTTCACCAGTCTTGATTTTCTGGGGGGGAAGTCCCAATTGTTGATGCTCCAGCATATCCCAGTGTGCACAGACAACCAGCTTGTGCTGTGCTGGTGGGTGTTGGTGCTGAACTGCTCCTCAGTGCCTGCCTCAATGCTCTGTGCCTCCAGCTATGCCTGAAATAGACAATCAGCTCTATCTATGTCAGTAAAGAGCCATCAGGAAACCCTGAATAAATACCTGTTAGAAGCATTACGTATGCAAATGTGTCTAACAGTTTTCCTAGTAATGAGCCGTGCCTAAATGCCTCCTGATGATCAGACTGCAGAGCCACGTTAGACTGAATGATTCCAGTTCTGCTTCCATTACTGGTGTAAGTCAGAGTGAAAATCAGATTTTGCAAAGTTGGCAGCACCCAAGTAATAAAGACTCTGCCAGTTGGGACTTTTTAACAGCATATCCAACCTGCCTCAAAACATCGATATCAAAATACAGAAGCAGGAAACAGGATTAATTTGTGCTGTCCAGACAGAGAACTGAGGAACCAAAAGACTGAGTGCTTTTGGTCAAGGTCACTCTGGAAACCAGTAGCAGAGCTGAAAATTGATATACCTAGTGCTTGAAACAGAGAGCTCAGCTCCAGCCCATGCCAACAGTCCCTCCATCCAAATGGACATGTCACCAGAGATACTCTCTGGTTAATATGATCCCCAGAAGAAAAAGCAGGTGCTGAGAGGGCTTTTGATACAGGCTGGGGTATATTGCAAATTATTCTAAATATGAAGAGGAAAATGAGCAAAAGCAAGGACAGGACAATGAAGTCTTTATGGAGTGGAAGTGATTCTGTTGATACACAGCAGCTCTCAAGAATTCAAGTCTCATAACTGGTGCTAAAAATGTAAGGCAGTGTGGGATTGTAATGCTGGGTAAGGGACCGAGGGCAAACTTTAATCTCATTTTGTGTGTGCCCCACATACAAAAACACAGGATGAGAAGTGCTTTGAAGACATATTTGGATCTGTTGCTTCTGCAGCAAGCAATGTCGCCTGATGATAACTCAAATGGACACTTTCACCTTACAAAAAAAATCATCCCCAGCAACTTACACCAAATTAAAAATCCAGTACTTTACATCGTTCTCACTAAATATTTCATAGGTTGGAAGGAGCTGCCACAGACGAAATATTTTTTTTAATAATATTTTGTAATTTCCATGGCAAGGCTCAATATGGCTGTTGTATTCTAAGGGTGGGGAGAAGCAAAACAAAACTAGAGGAGAGAAAGGCAAAAAAGGTTGAGTCTTGGCAGTCAGCTAATTGTGCTTCTGTACAGAGAAAAGAGATTTCCTATGACACTGCTCCCAGGAGCACCAGCAAGGCTTAAAAGCATCCTCCTGTTGGGTGGAAGTTTGTGTGCCTGTTTGATTGAGTGGAAGGAGTGCAGGGGAAAAATGAGAACACAAATCCATGTTTTGGCTGCCACACGGTCAATACAGTAATAGGTCAGCAGAAACATCAAAACACAATCAAGAGCTGCCTTCAGGGCTGTGACTGAGCAAAATTTGTTGGGCAAGAAGCCAAGGAAAAGGAGAAGAGCTCTTCTGTTGTTCTTAGAGGTCATCAAGAGGTGCTAAAGGAGCAAACTGAAATCTCTTTCTGTTGAAACTGAGATCTGTGTTCAAATCTGCATGTGCAGTTTCATTACGTGTCACAACACAGCTGCCACGTTCTCTCCCCTGCGCTGAGTAAACTTTGGGGGTGAGGAAGTTGATGGTGTGTGTGTAAATAGTGCACATCCCGTTTGTACCACGCTGCAAAAATGTGTAATGTGTTTGGGATGGGTGCAACACCCAGGAATATTAAAGCCAAGAGTCATTGCAAGTAAATGCTTAAAACTTTATATGCAACTTTTGCAAATGTTGCTTGCTCTAAAAACACAACAGCCGTGGGCACTGGAGAACTTCAAGTCTACCTTTTAGTACTTTCCTTTTTTGAAAGACAGGGAAATAATCTTCAGTCTCCTTCAGCTCTGAGAAGGAACTGTAAAAGTTTATATAAGCACCTTAAAAATGTGCAAAAGGACACACATGTAAAGTTCCATGTGTCTGCACCTTCCAATACTGTAAATAAGAACCCATTTTTCAAAAGGAGTTTGTGATAGCCCTTTAGTGTTAGATTCAAAATCATATTTCAAGTTCCTGTGTCTGCCTTTACACTCACTATCAGTAGTGAGATAAGTTTAAAATGACAGCACTCTGATAAAAACACAAATCAGTTTCTCAAGCAATGGGAGTTTTAAGGGACAAGTAATTTCTTGCTCTTCCTATCACACTTCTGACTGGCCTTGGGGGCAGGAATGTGTTGGATGAAGTGGTAAAAATGTAGAAATATAAAGAGAAGTGATACCATTTCTGTGGCAGATTGATTTACGTGACAGTGATGGATTTCTTGAAGCCTCACGAAGATTTGATCTCGTACAGAAGGCAAACCATTAAAAAGACATTATGGAATCATCATATAGCGATACAAATTTGCTGTATATTCCTTTATATGTTTGCCTGTGTAACAGAAACAGGGATCAAAAACCTGTCTTTTGGTGTGGTACCAAATGATTTTTCTGATTCCCTTCATTATCTCAGTGGGCATCACTTCCAAGACAGGAGTTTTGCTTCACTTGACCAGCTGGCAAAGTGACCATCCTTGCTTTTGTGACAATGATCACCTTCAAATTTCTCAAATGACTTTATTGATAAGCAGCTCATATGCAAGGATTTTTATGACCATGATTTTTAGCTTTACTGAACCTCTTAACCTACAGTGAAGTTTGGTATGGGAGCTCCTCTGCCGGCCCGAAGATGTCTATTCGTGCTCTTTCCCTGCATTCAAGACTTGCATTCACACAGCTGGAACAAGCATGGTGAT
This sequence comes from Oriolus oriolus, assembly GCA_013400235.1. Classification (NCBI taxonomy): domain Eukaryota; kingdom Metazoa; phylum Chordata; class Aves; order Passeriformes; family Corvidae; genus Oriolus; species Oriolus oriolus. The sequence continues at coordinate 787,878 of VXBT01008397.1, read as the reverse complement.
CTGGAAAGCATCTAAAGAATCTTTGTGGGTGCTTGAGGGAAAATGCAGATCTAAAATAGGTCTTTCAGAGACCTGCAGGATTACAGAATCACAGAATGGCTGAGGTTGGAAGGGACCTCTGCAGATCGTCTTGTCCAACACCCCTCCCCCAGGGTCACTGCTGCCTCATGGCAGCTTGGTGTGCACCAGGACCCCAAATCCTCTTCTGCAGAGCTGCTTGGCAACCTCTGTTTGTGCTGAGGTTGATTCCTCCTGAGACCCAGGGTGTGTGGGGTGTCAGTGGGGCTGCAGGCCTGGCCTCTGTGAGAACCCCTGCCTTGTCCATAGGTCTGGGCACACGTGAAAAGAGGTGATATTCGAAGCCATAAGTAGGGTTCCAGCTGTGAAACACCTATCCAAAACCCACAGATTAAATACTTGGAAAAATGCTTTGAAAATACGTCCCCAAAACATAAAAAGTGCCTTTACAATGAAATACACCCCACGAGTGAAATGATATTGTAAATTAGCTATTAAGCAGCCCAAATGTCTCTAAACTTCACAGTAATGACCCTTTGGGATGTTTTTATCTCAGTAACAGAGAGAACCTGCTACAAGTGCTTGCCAAGCCTGATGGGGCAGGATAAACCTGCCTGCAAAGCTTTTAAGGTGCTGTAATGAAAAGGCTTTCACCTTCCTGTCTGATAAGTTTGAAACATTGAGTACACGTGAGAAGAACTGACGCTGAGGCAATAGAGTCTTTTCAGCTGTGTTTTCATTCTTATCACAGTCTTCCCACCTGGGGGACAATGAGGAAGAATGCAAAATTCCTTGGCTTGTAGTACAGCCAACAAAGGGGTTTTTGCTTCCTCTGTTTCTGCACATGCAATGTAAGCTGTATTGACAGCAGTAACACAATAACTTTTGCTTTTGTGCCTTTCACATGAATGAAAGCAGGTGAAAGCAGTTGGTACCATCATTATTTGCAACTACAATAACAGACGCTCATAAGCACTGCCCTGACTATGAACACTGCAGGCTGCAGAGGCTGCATGGACTGGAATCTGTAACTTGCATATCAAAGTGAAGGATTTTTATATTCCTGAGCAAATGAGTCTATTCTGCAGCTCAAACTACCCTCAAAAAGGCTATAAAGTACATGGACGTGGGTTGTGTTAATCAGTCAGCACAACAGATCCACACTGGGTGGTCTGTTCTTGGCAGCTCTAACAACCTGCCCTCAAGAACGGGCTCTTTTCTGCAGCAGAAATGAGTCAAAACCCTTCAGAACACTAGGATTAATTCTCTGGTTTGACACAAACCTGGGCTGGGTTATTTTTTTTTTTTAACCAGAATGTTTTAAACTAAAAGAGGAGAGATTTAAATTAGGTGCTAGGAAGAAATTCTGGTGAGGCCCTGGCACAGGTTTCCCAGAGAAGCTGTGGATGCCCCATCCCTGGAAATGTCCAAGGCCAGGTTGGATGGTGCTTGAAGCACCCTGGGATAGTGGAATTTGTCCCTGCCCATGGCAGGGCTGTTGGAATGAAATGGTTTTTACGGTCCCTTCCAACCCAAGCCATTCTCTGATACCATGATTTATTTATATCAATTTGCAGAATACAGGTCACTGGGAATAAGAGAAGAATGCTCAAGGCAGACCTGTTTTGGAATTCTTCTAATGTGCTGCTGCCCAAATACAAGAAAGAAGATTGAAAATACATAATTTCTCCAATATTTTCATTTAAGCCTCTCCTGTAATTGCCATATTTAATGTGTACTCTGGAAATACTTTCTGACATGCAATCTTTTTACTTTTTTTTTTAACTTCTTTTTTACTTTCTAAGTAATGGATCTTTAATGAATTGTGACATGTACTTTACTTTGCTCATTATTAGCCTGACATGTGGCCTTTGTTTTCTCTTGCAACCTGTGGGTGGCCATGCATTCACCTGTGAGCTTTGTTGCTGGCCATGGAAGGCTGATTTTATTGAAAAGTAAATGACTATCCCAGAATTGCTTTAATATAATTGGAAAAAAAACCCTGTTTCTCTAAAGCCATCCATGCAGTGCACTAAAGCCAAGAAAACGTCTCTCACTGACATCCCTGGGCTTTGACTTGGGACCCCTGCCAATGTTTTATTTAAATGGGCTTTTAACAGTTTCATATATTCAACTCCAACCAATTCTCGAGTTCAACGAGAGTAAATGTTCTAGAGCTGAATTGTAATGTACCCTGCTAGTGAAAATATTCATTTGATTACAGTGGCTGGCTGCCACTGTATTTATTTTGAAAGTACAAGCTGGTGCTGCACTTTTCTGAAACCCAAGACTGGAAATTAGGCGCAAGTGTCATATGTACAAATAAAAACTATCAGAGATCTAAGAGCTCTGGAGTGAACAGGAGGGGGAAAAGAAAAAGAAAGAAGAAACACCTGCAGCAAGCCCTAGAAAAGAGAGAAACAAGCAACGCATTAAAAAGCTTCCTGGACTTGGTGAGAGGTATCTCACAACGGATAAAGATTCTCAATTCTTGGGGCAGCTAAAAGAAAATCTGATTATCTCAGTTCAGTCCAGTATTTCAAGCCTCAGAAAACAGAGCCTTTTTTATTACTATTATGTAATAATAATATCTTGCCCTCGGTGTTGGCAAATTGTCTCTTTCTTTTGTGAAAATCCAGAATACAATTTTATCAGGTCTGCAGTGGAGAATTGCATTACATATTTCAAAAGGTTTAAATTCATCATATATTTATTACAAGGAAACCAACTGAGGATGTTGAGATATTTAGGGCATTTTGTATTCATTTTTATTTTATGGGTAGTTTGCTGCTACAAAAACCACTGAAGTAACATGGCAGGAGTTAATACTGAGCTTTCCTCTTCCTCTGCAAAGCCCATGCAGGTTAAAACTCTTCTTCCACCTTTCTGTGTTATGACAAAGCTGGGTTATTCTCCTTGAAAATACAGTTTTTAACATTAGTCAGTGTTATGAACTGTGTCTAGTCTTCAGCTGAAAAAAAACAAACCCCTGGAGACTTTCTTCACCTCTAGTTTAACCCATTTTGAAATAAAGCTGCCAGAATCAAGTCTCAACAGCTTCCAAATGAAGTGCCATAACCCCAGCAGCATGGTGACACCTATGTGGAGTTCACAGGCTGGGCAGAAATTCAACTGTGTGGCTCAATCCTGCCAGGAGGCTTGAAAGCTCAAAGATAAAATGGGAAGGAGGGCTGCTGAAGGAAAAAATAATTATCCAGGAATAACTGCTTGACATGATGGCCATTTTCATCAACTTTAATAATTTTCATTAACGTTATTGAACAAGAATTATAGACCTTATTTTCAAGCTTCTACCTCCTTATAGGCAATTCATTTCACTCCTTATTTCCAATACATTATTAATTCTACCTTGCATCCTATTTCATTCTCTTTTATCTCTCTTGGATGCCCAGTTACTCTCAATTAAATATTAATAATCATCTTTTTAATTTGCCCTGTAATTTGGAAACAGAGGAACACTGCCATGGCTCTTGTCTTTCTCAGGAATGGTATTTCTGAGCAGTGCTGGAGGATTCCACGTGGGAATGCATCCATCTCAGGGAGTATCAGGCCCAGGCTGACAGCACACGGATTGTCCTGCCACTCTTATCTGGTGGAGCTGTATGGAAGTGTCAGGAGGGATGAAAGGCTGCCCTGCACGTGCTGTTCATCCAGGAGGGCTGCTCTGGTGGCAACGAGCATCTGGGAGGAAGCAGAAAGATCATCTGCTCAGACACAGCAAATGGATTTTGCCATTCGAAACGTGCCTCCCTTCCCAGGGATTTTCTGAGGTCTGTGTACCGGGGAATGAGCGTCAGGCAGGCCATGAGCACAGGCAAGCTCTGCCTGTCACTGTCTGCAAATCAGGAATCTCTGTGGCGTGTGAAGCTGAGCATTCAAAACCCCTTTCATGGCAGTGTGCAGAAAAATTCACAACCCCGCAGGTTTATGACCAAAAAGGAGACAGAGGCATCCTGTGACCTTATTTGAATAAAGGGAGAGACTATGGGGCATTTTCTGTGGGGTCTCTCACATTGTTGGGGGACGCAGCCCCCTTTTCCTCCTAATTTCCCATCCACATCTTCCTCTTCCTTTCCCCACTGGCTGAGGTACTCAGAAGGTACAGAATTCCCAAATCGCCTGCTCTATGCTCCCCTCTAACATGCACCCTCTTTATTTTTTTTCTCTTTTATAACAAAACACTTTTCATAATTCTATTAAGTCTCTGTTCTTTTTCTCTAAGTTCAGGAATTTAACACGGCCTTGGCTGAGCACCAGTCCATGCCAATGAGTAAGATTTCCTAGAACTGATGGCTTCTTCTGTTACTTCCCTATCTTATCCCTGGTCTTATCTGCAAGCAGATCCTCATGGTCTGTTTATAAAGACACATTCATGTTGTTCCTTTCAACAGGGCTGAGCTGCTCCAGCAGTGCTACAGGAAGCTCTAAGTGCAGATGAGCCACTTTTACAGAGGATGGAAACAGCAGGAGAGTCACTGCTCTGCTTCAGCATTTTTGAGGTGGAGTTTGGAGTGTTTTAGGGCCATTGATTTGCTTATTAAGCAAGAAGATAGTAAATTTCCACACCCCCCAGGTCGATGATAAAAGAGAGATTTCACACTGACTTTGATGATATCAAACAGAGCCCACGGCTCATCAGCACATCCTCAGGCTGTGATGGATGTGTGCAGTCAAGGATATTGTCACCTTATCAATAGGATGAGGAGGGACATTAAACATGAGAACATGTCAGTCTGAATCAACTTGAAAATATCTCGTTTCAGGACAAGCTGTAAAGTGATTATTCATTTTCGATAGAAGTTGCTGCAGATTTATTCTTGTCTTCTTTTTCCTAAAAACGAACGATAATAAGATTTTTCTGAGCTGCCCCAAGAACTGAGAAACTTTATCTTTTGTGAGATATATCTCACTGAGCCCATGAAGCTTTTTAATGTGTGCAGTGTAGTAAATCAGCACTGCCTGAGACCTCACTCTGATTTGAAAATTAAAAACAAATAAAAAAATAAACCTTCCATGTTCTTTGCCTAATATATTTCAATATTTCCCCCTTTAATTAAAAAATGCTTTATTCAAATGGAAGCTCTGCACTTATGACTGGAGAATGTGATGTTGATCAATATTGCTGATATAATGAAGGTATAAGGAATTTTCCTTCAAGTGCAGTCATCAGAACTGTTTCCAGTTCAATCTCTTTTGAAATGTCTTATTGCTCTCCTGTTTTTATTTTACGTCAAAGGGTTTTGGTTGCTAGCTCAGATTAGACAGAGGAAGAGTTAAAAAAAAGTCTCAACAAAAAACCCCCCAGAAAAGCAGAAAATGAAACTCCTTCAAGAAAATGATTTTTTTCAGAAAAATAATTACTGCAGTTTCTGTGGTGAATATTTCGACTTTTGGCTGATTCTTTTACCTGAACTCTGAACTCACTGCTAATGAGAAACTGGGGTCAGCCGTTCCCTAACCTCAACCAGAACAAGCAAACCTGAAGTTTCTACTTAAAGTAGGTAATCTCTAATTTACTAGGGAGCATGGACTGATAAATTTTGAGAGGGCATTTCCAACATTACTTGTTCCGTAGCTCTGGGTGATTTATAAAGTCACTTTATTTTGTGAGTTTAGAAAACTCACATTTCTACTGTGGATTTTTTTTCCTTTCTCACTTGCTTGCTACAGACAGGCTGAAATAAAAATATGTCCAGAGCTAAAATAAATGTGTTTAGTATCAAGGGAGTGGCCTGATGGTTTCTTCATTGCAGAAGCAAGATGATTAACAGATTGGAATTTTGAAACATTCTCTTCATCTCAAGCTTAGAGAGATTTTAACACTAAAAAAAGTAATAAAAAGCTATCTAAATGGGAATCAATTGCCAACATTTCATTATTGCAAATATTTTCTATTCAGAAAGTGACTCCCAGCACTGTCATAATATTTAAAGGCTGTGGAAAATGGAGTGTTGTGTTGGCAACCTTTGAAAATTGCATAAAAGAGAACACTGAGGAGGATTTCCAAAACCTCCACAAAACAGGGTAGTTTAACAATCAATATATGAGATATCTATATCTATCTATATAATATTCTAATGCTACCATGATACAGAGTGCAGTTCTGGTCATGTGTGGTCATGCTGATACTAATTTTACATTAAAAACAATAAAAAGATATATAATCAAGCCACAAAGAAAAGAGAAAAAAAAACCCCAAAGGATGTACAGGAAATGTAATTTTACTTCTGTTTTATAATAATAATAGATAAGCACACATGATTAAATTGAGAGCAATAATTTAAATTTATCAAAAGGAACTATTCTTTTACATGAAAAACAATCAGCTTGCAACAATCTGTCAGAAGATATGATGGAAGTTGACACAATAACCTAGTCCATGTGGATCAAGATTTTAACATTTCACAAGTGAATTAGGTGGGCATTTTTGCACTGTGGAAATGAAGAAAGAAGAATTACCCAAAATGAAAAAAAATAATCTTGAAATAGTGTTTCTAGTATTTCCCTCTGCAGACACATCTCAGGCCTTTATTTGCTTTATGAAAAGGCTCTTATTTACTGCAAGGTATAAATGCCAATCTTATGTTCAGTGTTATAAGCCAGGAGATGTCATATTTTAGATGCTGTTTTATCCATTTGAGTATCGACCTGAAACCTGAGACAATTTTGACACAACTGGTGCAGAAATTTTTGGCTATTTTTAAGGAGCTTGAGAAGGCCTAATAATCTTTAAACTGACAAATATCATGCCAGGCCTTTGCTCTGGACCAATTATCTTTAGCTAAAATGCTAATTAGAGCTGGTTTGCCTTTCCAAATAGTTCTTGGGAGTATCATCAAGCAATGTTTGAACACCTCAGAAGGAAAACATTGCTTTCCACAGCTGAGGAGAAAATGTAAAATGGCTGAAATACTGAAATCAGTAATATCTGATTACCACAGATAAGGAAACAAATCCAGCTTCTGAGAAAACTAGAGAGACTGAAGTGTTTCCAAATTTTTCCATATAAAATATACTTATTTTGGCACTGGAGTAGGTGTTGACTGACCTACACTAAGCCTGTTTTTACTGCAGGTGCCATCCATGCCATGAATGCCTGCAGAGGGCAATGTGAGGAGCTCCGCTGGGACAGGAGTGCCCTGATTGGGTACAGCAGGTGCAGAACAGTCCCTCTCACAAAGATAAGGAACCTGCTGCAGCTCCTCCTGCTTCAGAGCAGCACTGCATCTCTCTGGAAATCATATTCCATAGGGTAAGGGAAATTACACGCTGGGATTGCCAGCAACACTCCTCACCGCTGTTAAGATACCACTTTAGCGTCACATTCGCTCTGAAGAGATAGCAAATAATGAGTGTAAACTGGAAAAAAACCCAACCATCTGAGTTCCTAGGCAGGCACCTTATTTGTACGGCCCCTACAGCAGCGTCCATTTGTTTTTAAGTGACTCTCAGCTCCTGTGTGAGATGAAACACAGCCAGGGAGCAATCTCTCCTCCTCTATTCCCTCAGGGCACAGTGGCTGGACTGAGGCTCAGGAGGGAAATGAACCAAGCAGCACATTCTGCTGTACATGTGTGGATAAAATAGAGTGGAAACCGAGGCCAGAGTCCAAAATTCCCCATAGGTAATCCTGGAAAATCTCATATCCCTTCTACCATCGCTTCCCAAGGTGGACCAACTGTGGTAGCACTTCTGCTTTCTCATCCTAAAACAGGGAGCAGAAAGTCTTCAAGGGAGGGATGCAGAGAATGGCTTTAGAGTTTTTTTAGGGATAAAAAAAATGCTAAAACTCTTCATGTTCCTGTGGCTGCTTTGGCTACATTTGGAGATTAGGAAGAAACCCCCTCACCTCCCTAAACCCGGCAACAGGGCCTGGTACAGACAGTGAAGTCGTACTGACCACTGCTACTACAGCAAAAATGCAAAGAGAGGGAAGTGGTTTATGAATTATTTGAAGTGCATGAGGTGTCTTGAAGCACAGGGAAAGGTTAAGAAAGATATTACATAAAAATAACCTCAAAAATGTTCTCATGAGAATTTAGCATTGGCTTTGGTCACCACCTTTTCTGGAGCTGAACACAACAGCTCCTTCCCTTTCTGCATCCTTAGGGCATGATAGGACAGGGCTTGTTGTTTGTAGAATTATGGTCAAAACAACTTTGCATAACCAGCTGCAGCTAAAAATCATCTGCAATATTTGCATCAAGCACTTACGTGGAATGTTTTTGGCTCATACTTTGATTGTGGTTTAGGCTGAATTTCAACAAAAGTTTTTAAAGCAGAATTGAACCAACATTACATCACGTGAAGCTAAAGAAGAGCTTTGCATAGCAAAAAATGGATTCATAGATGGCCCACAGAGTTAGTTATTTTTTCCTTAAAAACGTGTGTAAAAAGATAATTCAGCAAATTTCGGCCGTATCCATAATTTGTCTTGCATCACGGAATTTCTATCAAATTCAGTGGTATGTGAAATATGATAACAGAAAGGCAACCAAACACTTATTGTTGTTCAGTCTAAGGCTTGTGATAGATTTAATTCTCTCATTTAAATTTACTAAAGTTACAACTGTATTATTTTTACAGGATATTGTTGGGGGCTTTTTTCCTCATTTGTGCATCATATTAGAATTGAGGAAATCTCCTTATTTTGAATTCTATGATTCCATTCATTCCACAATGAAATGAGTCACTGTGTGGTAATCTGATAATTCTGACACTATCACCCCAACAAAGCTGTATGAAATAAAGTGGGGTTATCTGTGTGCTAATCCTGCAAAATCAAGATGGAAAAATGTTTAATAAATGTATAGGTCATAAAAATACAGGAATATTTAGAGTTTCCTGGGCTACTTCCACAGCTGTGTAGATTGTATAGATTATTTGAAGGAGAACTGTAGCAGTGCACTCTGCTGACTCTTGGAAAATCCAGCAAATATTTTGCAGGAGGCATCAACTGCTCAGCTTTGTGTGTAACACTGAACTTTTACGGAATGTGTTCTTATTAAGGATTAACTACAGCATTACCTTTTAATAGGATTGTAAATCTTTAATTAGAGTTCAATATGGTACCAACTAAAATTGCTTTTGGAATGAAATGTTTTTATTAAATGGCAAAAATATGAAATTTCCTTCAGAAGTAAAGAAATCATAACTTTTTAGTGAAAAGTTAAGGCATGCAAAATTCCTGCTGACTTCAAAATTTGCCAGTGTCTGCTCACTGACAAACATGGAATTCACCCAGTCTGACACTACTATTTTTAATACTTTTAATGTCCATTAAAGTGTCAGATCCCTCTGTGATCCTTTACATTTGTTTTCTAAACTGACAGTGGTGGCAGCTCTAATTATGTAAGAGATCTCATCCCAGGGAAGGGGCTTGGCAGGACATCTTTTCCTACAGTCAAAGATCAAGACAGTGGAGAAAAAACAGCTTGGTGAAGAGAAAGTTTCCTTCAGGAAACAAGAGGTTCTGCTGAAATTTTATTTAAAATACAGCTGGAATTTCTTGTCAGTTGAGACGTGAATGTCCGTGGCTGTCATTGCAGCTGCCGTCTCAGCTCCAGCTTGGTTTCCCTGCAGTGCCCTTTCCAAATATTTTTCTCCTCAGGCTCTGGGGCTGTGCAAAGGGAGTGACTGTGCCCCAGGGACAGGGCTCAAATGCTGCAGTGAAGGGAAAGTTTGTCAATCATGCAAACCTTCGAATTATTGACGGAATGGATACTTCAGGCATCTCCCAAATAGATAATTTCTCTGACCAAAGTTGTAATTCTGGCTGTGTTCAGTACAGAGGGCAGACCCGGGACAAACATCATGGCTGCTCCAGAGGGTCTATAATGCATTAAAATCCTTTCCTGTTAATTTAGTCTTCGACACTTTATTTTGCCTTGTTTTTCAAACAGCAGCTGACTTTTCTATGGGAGCATTCTCTGGACCACACCCTCGGATTACACCCATGAGTGGGAAGGCCATGCATCCTACCCACTCCTAAACTTTCATTCACGAAATGAAAGAGGAAATCTGTGCCAAAGGCAGGGAGTTGCACCAGGAGAATGTTCTTTGCAGCTGTGTCCTGAAGGCATGTGTAAAGAGGTAGTGCTCCAGTTGCAAGGAAAGGGAAAAGGAGACACTGCTTTCACAGCAGATATTTTCCAGCCTGCTGATGTCAAACCCAGTGCATCCTTATTAGAGTGCACAAGGTGGGGAATTCTTTCACACTCACAGATAAACTGGGCAAGGCAGAATTTCGTGTGCATTTGGTGAAGCTGCATCACAGCAGCTGCTGGTTTAAGCAGCTCTTTCTGCTCTGCGTAGGGATAAAAGGTCATTGGCAGGCAAGGTTGGTGTTGGTCCCAAGGCTGTTCCACAAGCTGTCAGTTAAAAGCTAAAATTAAAGTGATTTTGCGAATGAAACCAAATTTAACTTCTTTGTATGCAAATGGGCCTCACTGACATATTCACATCACAAAGATTTAAACACCTGATTAATGTACATCTGTACCATTCTTCTTACCCCTCTCCTGACCCTCTCTTTACTGGTGTTACTGTCCCTATGGCTTTTAAAAAATCTTCAGTTTCACTCTGGGTTTTCAGTGCTTAGCTCTGCTTACCTGCAGAATCACCTTCACTTACCAGTAGACTCCAGTGTTGAACACTGACATATGTTGGGCATAAATGCAAAAAGTTATAATCTAAAAGTTATAACCTACTTGAGTTTTACCAGTCTTTTCTCACATCCCATTTCTTTAGGCAATGCAACTTGTGATTTTGTTTTTTAATATACCGCTTGGAAAAGTCTAGGCAGCTAAACTGACAAACCCCCTGCCCCCAGCAGCCAGAAAGTTTGCATTTTGCTTTTCCTAAGAGGTTGCCAGCTTGTTAGAATAAGTTCATGAATGAATGCTACAAATAATTTGCCTATGTTTATGTAAAACTCATATATTAAACTTCAGATTATTCTTTGGTTGTTGTTACCAAGCCTTCATATCAGAATAGGAAATTAATTAAATATTTCCTCAGCTTACACTATCTTGCTGAAAGATTTTTTTTCCTAACAAAATATTATTTCTGAGAAAGAAATGTGGATAACTTTTATGTGCTTTTTGGGTGCAGGATTTTTGTGTGTATGTGTTAGTCTCCCTGCCAAATGTACTTTATAATGTCAGAGAGACTGAAAGGTGATTTCTTACTCCATTTCCTCCAGCTGTAATTTACCACAGGATTGTAGATGTCTGTGAACTATAACATAGGGAAGGAAAAAATAGTATTTCCCATTATATTGACATTATTGGGTAGACTGGATAAAAGAGTACTGACTTAAGCTCCAAGCCTGGTGGAACACATTCCATTTATGTTTTAATACAGAATTTCACAGGGCTGTACTTTTTATTTTATTTCTTCATTAATGTTTTTATTCATGGGAATTAATTGTTCCCCTTGGCATGGATGGCCCTGAAGTTATTGCCCCTCACTTGTGGGTGGAGGGGTGACTTATTCATCTTGGTTGTCACAAAGCCTATTTTATTCCATTTTTTTTCTCCCATTTTCCAGACCATACAGCTCTTCCCTTTGCTTTTGTCTTTTTCTGCAAATATCTGAGCCAGAGAGCTGATGCCCTGTATCTTCCTAGGGAAGTCCACCTATACTTTCTCTGACATGAAATTAAACCAAACAAAAGTCAAAATTTAAGCTCTGGGAAACAGCTTCCACTGAAAAGTGCTTGTGGCTATGATCTTGCTCCACAGGACAGGTAATGTTTTGAAATATTTGAAATATTTTGAAATCAATACTCACTGTAGCCTGGGACCCCATAGCAACCCCTTCATTCTCTTGTGTTTCATCCTGCCTAGCCCTCCTTACCAGAGTCTCAATTTATTCCCATATTTTACCAAATTTCTGTTGTGACATCACTGCGTACATTCCCATGTCCTTCATGGAAAATGAACTGAGGTTTTGTATGAATGTTTTGTGTTTTATGTTTGGTTTGTTTTCTTTTTTAGGCACGCTTGCTGAACAAGATTGTGCTGTTGCAGTAGGAGGACACAGCACTTCTATTTCAGATCCAGCCATGGAGAGGTTTCTTTTCTTTCAAAGCAGCTCCTTTTTGAGATCCTTGGCCACAGAAATTGTGGCAGCAATTACCTGGCCCTGGGTCTGCTGTGAGTGCTGATGCCCTGAAGGGAAAGCAGGCTTTATCCCTGCTCTTCCTGCAAGTCTCTTCCTCTCAGAGCCTTGGAAGAGAGCACAGCATCTCAGCAGAGCCATCCTAATTAGAAAGAGCCAACAAGTTGCCCCTTCATTTGAACTGCCTCTTTTCATCTGCTTGTTTGGAGGGCACAAATCTCATCAAAACAGAAGATCACTGAGTGGCATCACCATTTTTGCTGGGGTAGGATGTAGGTTTGTACTCTTTCAGCAGAAAGCAGAAAAGAACACACAAACATACAAACACACACACAGACTCTTATCAGTTTCTTTGGGAAAAGTTGCATTTTTGGGATGGTATTTCCAGACTGTTTGCCTGAGATGTGATTTAAAGATTATGTCCCTAATTAAAATGCAACAAATATCCAACGCTCCAGAGCCAACACAACAGTGTAAGGGAAATGTAGCCAACCTTCTAAAGAGACTCTCATTCTTTCAGCAACTGATGTAGTTGTGTTGGCAGTGATGGGCACAGACTGAAGAAGGAGCCAAAACCATATGAAAAATACATAAAACGGCAACCTGCTGTCACATCTCCTTGAGTTATGATCTCATCATGATTTCCAAGCCAAGTCAGCCTTTACCTTGTTAGTAGCACTGATAAGGGACACCCATCACATCTGTAGGAAGGGGAATTTATGGATAACTAATTGGTGGTGTCATTCCCTCCACCTTCATAGCCCAGATCAGTGCTGCACCTTATCCTGAAGTTCAGTTTGGATATTTTGGGCTGCCAGAGGGTGACACAGCACCCAGATCCTGCCCCTAACACTGATTAACTTTCCCACAGCAGGTTTCACCAGAGAGTCCTATTAATCAGAGGTGCCCTGCTCAGGTTCTAAATGGGGTAATTAGTTTTTCCCTGCCTGCATTACCTTTGTAGTTTCAATTACTTTGCAGCTTTTTTCCTTCTTTTTTTTTTTTTTCTGTTAAAACACGTTTTCCTGAGATGGTGTGCAGTATGTAATTGCTCTCATACATGAATCCACCTCAGATCCATCTCTATTTGAATCAGAAAAATGATGCCCCTCCCAACATTTGTACAGCCCTTGCAGACACTCTAGAAAATGATGAATATATCTGTTTCCTTGGTGATATAACAGCAATTCAAGATATATCATCCTTCACCATACTTTAAGTATACCTGCATTTTTTATGCACTTGAAAATGCAAAAATGCTGCACGTTTTATGGGTCCATTGCCCTCAGCGTATGAGACCCAGAGACCTGGAGAAAATCCTTCATGTCCCCACCTAAATCAGTATGTGGAGGGCACTCTGTGATAAAAGAGGGTGCAGGTCCCAAATATTTTGGTTTTTTTCTGGGACAAAACACATCTTTTAGCTACCTCAGCTCTTAACTATTCTTATAGCTCTTAGCCATATTCTTTGCTATTACTCCAAAAATAAATTTAACCTGTAGCTTAGTTCACCAGAGCTATCCTGAAACGTGAACATAAATTCCAAGCAGTCAAAAAAACCTTCATGCATTAAATGAGGACAGAGAGCAGAAAGTTTTGATTCAGGGCTGATACTGTCCGGGTTGTTGCACACATATAATTTCCATCCCTCTGAGAGATTAAAAGGAAGAAACAATAAAAAAAATGTTGTTAGTAAGCTTATCACTGAAATCTGTGCCAGGGGGATATTGATTTGGCACTGCTAACCTGCAGGAAAGGCAGGGTTCCTGCATTTGCTGTAGCAATAATAAGGTGAAGCTGCACTCCTCAATGATGTTCCTCTTCAAACACAAACCCTTAATCAATATTCAGGTCTGCTGCTCCCTACAGGAGAAGCCCCCAGGAGGAGAAGACGGGGAATGAATTGCTCTGCCCACATGGATTTTAACACATTCACCGTGAGACTGTGTTGGTTCTGTGCTTTTTGCCCTGTGGGCACTGTGAGGGGCTCTTGGATTTGGTGTGCTCAGGTCTGGCTCATGAGGCTGGTTCAGATGCTGCTGTGAGATCAGCACTGCTGGGGATCTACAGGTGAACTGGACACTGAATTTTAATGTAGCAATACAGGCCTTTTTAGCACAACAGCCCCTCAAAAAGCATCAGAGGGGCCAGCACAGGAGGGCACTGGGGCAGGTCTGTAGTGGCCTGACAACACTGAGGGGGGCCAGAGACCTTCCCTTGTCTCATTAACTTCCAGCACTTGGTCAGTGTAAGGAGAGAGGAGACCATGGAAGGGGAGGGAAAGAGAACAGATAACAGAAGAGAAGCAAACATTGTGTTTGCCTTGCTTTTCCTGCCTCGTAGAGCAATGTATAAAATTAGCTATTTTCATAATTAAAATAATAATATATTGCCACTTCTGCAGTAAGATGAATCACACCTGGAATGTGTGATTCAAATTCCAGCTTGTTTTCAGCTAGGATGTAACACAAAAATTTGGGTGCAGTGTGAGTCCTTGTGGGTCTATGTTTTTCGGTCAGCAGCAGTGATTCAGGTGTAATATTGTGGTTTGTGTGTGCAATGCTGGGTTCTTTTTCTGTCCCATCCTTCCACCTCCTGGGAGAGTTAAGTAGGAAAGACTTTGAACCACAGGCAATCCCCAGTTACTGAGGACAGCTCTTCTGGCACCCTAAAGGCTCAGCAGTGCCGGTATCAGGACCTAAGAATTTGTGGTTTAGAGTGTAAGTGCATCATGTGGGAGCTGTTCCATGATCCTCGTTCCTGAGGACAGGAATCATGAAGTGTGGCTGCAGAAATGCCGAATATTTCTCTACAAAGGGCTTTGTTCAGTTGTGAAAGATCACCAGACACCACCTCAGCTGTGAGTGCAAAATGGCCAGTCACTACAAGTGCTTTTCATACTCGCTTTTCCCACTGTACAAAAATCTAATTTTCCTTAATGTCACTCTGCCAGTACATTATCATCCACTTCTGTGCCCTTTCTGCTGCTGAAATGGTGAGAAAAGCATGCAGGAGCAGGGAATTGAGTGTGAGTTTAGGGCCAGTGTCTTAATCATGACAATAATCCACTTTTCTGCTTTCCAGCAAAAATGAAGAGCAAGAAAAGTGAAAGGGACATCATGGCTTTTTCATTGATTCTGAAACATTTTCTACTTTTTAACACTGTAGACTTTATTCTAAACATTTGTTAATGCCATGTCTGCAGAAAGGCTCTGCTGAATCCCCATTCCTCTTTCTTTTTATTGCAGATTAAACACCACAGAGAGCTGCAGGAACTGCACCCAGCACTTTCCAAAGTGGTGTTCTTGCAGCTGTGAGGCTGGGAATGTTCCACTGCTGAAATTCTTGCTTGGCTCAGCAGCCACAGGCAGCTCAGAGTTCAGCTGCCTTTCTCATACTCTTGGTAAGATCTCACCTGGATGGATCAGCAGAGTTCTATAAGACACTAAGGAGAGTTTAAGATGATTTATATAGGAATTTTTAGCTATTCTTAAAAGCTCTGGAATTTAAAGAGAGCCTAAATTTCAGATCTAGGCTTTTGGCTTAGGTTTAACTTTAGTTTGCAAAGAGCTGTGAATAGAATGTCTTGTCACAGCCCCCTCCCAACCTGCCCCACGTTTTCCTTTGTTTGGGCCAGCCACAGGAAATCATTTCCATGACAATAAACAGTTCACTTAAAAATACCAACTGTGAAATAAAGCACCCCTTTATTGTTCTAATATGGCATTTCAATATAGACATTAAATTGATTTTTTAAAGCGTAGTAAAGCGCAAAACAAGAAAAAATGTTCTTTGATTGCCCCCATTAGACTCCAACACAGGTAAGTTTCACATAAAGAGTGCAAGGTTTAGGTTGGCTAAGCATAGAAAGGCAAAAATCAATAAGAATCCATAGGTCAAAGCAGTTATACCATATTTCGTTTCTCTCACCTTACTTATTTTCAGTCTCCAAGCACTTCATAAATAAGTTTGTTGTTATTCCTCACTCTGTGTTGCACTCCCTTCATTTCGTAGGATAGCACTGTTGAAATCTGTATGAGTTTGTCTTTGGGAGGGGATACTGCTAATACTATTTTGGCTACATAATATCTTCCAACTAAGTTTACCAGAAAATTCTCTCAAATCACACAGGAAATTCTTGGAAAACAATCGGACATGCTTGTTTTTCGCAAATAATGCTAGGAAATTTTCTTTCTGGTTAGAGAGTGTTTAAGATGGAAATCACTGTAAATATAAAACAAATCTTCTGACTCTGTAAATGTGATTGTCACCTAAAGAGTTTATAATACACTATAAGAAGAGCTGGTCAAATGTCTACCCATCATCAAAATAAATACTCCTTGAAATTGCATAGGCAAGTCATAAGAAAATTATTAAAATATTAAGAGAAAAGAAAAATTTATCCTGTGGAACATGCCCATGTAGTCCAACTACTACCTCCAGCAGGGAGCTAGGCTTTGCTCTGTAAAACTGAGCAAAATTGTAGTTAATCTAACAGTAAATTAACCACACACAATTTTAAATGTTGAAATGAAATAAACACATTTATCTTGACTTATTTTTCTATTTATTTTTAGGACTATATTTGCATGGATCTTGATAAAAAGTCCGCATATTCTTTCCTTCATAATTCCTCTCCTAACTTCTAATTAATTTTGCACATTCCCTGAGATGTACTTCCACCTTCCAGAAAAGCCATTTTCCTCCGATTTGTGTCAACTGTTAATTTGCTGCTCCTTCTGGAGGCTTCTGACTGCTGCTCCATGAATCCATTAAAAGGCTTTGCTTTGAAAAGCCGCCCCCGCTGCTGTGTCAGTGACTGGTGCTGGCAAGGAGGACTTGTGGCTCTCCCGAGCAATTAACCTGGCACTTATCAATAGCGAGCACCGTGCGCTGGAGCAGAGCACCGCCGAGTCGGGAGCGGCAAGGCCGTGGATGGTACAAGGCGGATAACGGGAATGTGAGTGGGGAATGGTGGGCCCAGGTGACTTCTCTGAACCCTGGGCAGGTGGCACGCTGAAGGAATGGGGTTGGAAAGCTCAGCCTCCTGTCCTGCTGTGTTCTGGGCACTGTGGGATAGCAGCATTGCCTGTGTGTGTGTAGGTGCGTGTGTTTAAACAGGGAAGAGCAGACAGTCTGTAACACGATCGAGTTCCTCAAAGCTGTGTGGATCAACGGATACAAACAGGGGTCTTTTCAATCACAGTTATTCTACAGAAATCTTTACATGGGAAAAGTGGTGTTTGTGCTCAAACCTGCGCTGCTTGGGGCCCAGTGCTCCATTTCACGTGAGTGGTTTTATGCCCAGATCTCACCACCGTGCCCAGCCTGGGCTTTTCCCTGGGATCTTGCCAGGAACACGATGAGCCTGAGCTGTTCCAGGAACCAGGGAGGCTACACCAAAGTGACATTTTATGTACTCAGGGTCAGGAGATGCTCCTACCAGGGGTCATTTTGCCTGTGTTGCATTACATGTGTGCATCTCTTCCTGCATCTTTTTAAACAATTGTCTCTTGCTTCTCCCTTCCTCCCCCTACACCGTGACATGTCTGGAATCAACAGCTTTGCTGTGGCTCCCCAGGCTCTGAGACTGGGCTTGGCAGGGTCTGTCCTGCACTGCAGAAGGGAACTGGACCCTATACCTGTGAAATCTCTGGTAAAGCATGCTGAGGTTTTACAGCTGAGCTGCTGTTTGTGTGCCACTTTGCTCTCTACATCATTCTTTATCTTTTAATTAATAGGAAATTTTGGTACCTAAAAAAAAAGGTTCCTTTATAATCGAATGCAAATGCTCAGTTCTGTTGGCAATAGTTTTCTACTGCCTATCCCCCTGAAGACTGGTTAATTATCTGATTTAACACCAATTCCTTATGATGGCAGCTGACAGGAACACGTACTGGATATCTGAGACTGGTCCAGGATTCTGAAATTGTCCAGCACCTCAAAACGTGATCTGACTTGTTTGGTGCTGAAGAACACCTGAAGGTTATTAGAAGTTGTGTAAGGTACAGACAAGCCTGCATTTAGTGCTGTACTATATGGTTTGTAAAGTGTAGCAGCTCTAAAGTTATACATTAACACCATGAAATTGAAGTGGTTTTTGCATATTACATTAATTCCAGTTAATAGGGAATTAGTGCCACCTAATGTAAAAATGTAACCCAAGTGTCTCTGATACTATAAGGGAAAGGTTTCTCATTCTTTCTCTCCCATTTGCAATAAACATTAGTGAAATAAAAATTACCATGGATTATGGAGCCGTTAAATATTATATATTCCTGTGCTATTAAATGTCATCTATTACCATTACATAAACTTTACCTTTGATTAGCAACAAATATTCTGCTTTATTCTGAGAAATTGTCCATTTCGTAATGCTCCAAAGGATTAATTGTGGTAATGAAATATTTCCCTGTCACAGTCTTGTGTAAACTGTAATTATTTTGGCCCCAGTTCTGCAAAGGCGTATGCAAGTCCTTAATTGCACTCAGGTGAGGAGAATTAAGTGCATGCATAAATATTAATGTGGGTAGAAGCAAGGTCCTGTGTGTAGCTTTTTCTCCTTTTACCGAATGTATAAGCCTGAATTCCAGGCATGACCCAGTCTCTCTGGCTGTTTTATAGGAGAAAAATAACAGTTTAATAAAAATCAGTGAGAGCAAAGATAAATACAGTGAAGGAATGCTCTGGTTCCCCAATAATTAATTACCTCTCACTTATCTGTTTTATTCTGTTGGTTTTGAAGTAAGAGTGTATCAGCCCACAACACCTTGAAAAGAGTCAGGATGAAGCAGAACTAAATATTACTGGAGCTTTTGAGAATATTTGGGTGATGATGCTATAACCACTTCCAGGTGGGTAGAAAAGCCAGTACATTGGTTTTGTTGCATGATTGACTGTGTGTCATTTCCTTCATGTGAGGAGAAAAATGCCTAGTCTCAACTATTCCGCTTTATTCTTTAATTATGGTGAGTGTCTGGCTGAATCTGAGCATGCAGCAAGAGAATGGGGGCCAAACCCCTCTGCATCTCTATTTCTAAGGTGAATTTTGTGAAATCTGTCATTTGTTTACATTAAAATTTATAATGGGATACATAATTTTTCTTAAAACCTGAAGTTTATAAAAGTTATAGAATCAACTAAATCTTAAAAAAACCCAATCTACAATCTGGCTCAATGAACTTGACTTTGAACCATTAGAAAGACAGCTGTTATTTTGAGACATAAGCAATGAATATTGTGAGGGATTTTACAACAAATTTCAGTACAATCCAGATTTTTAACAAAAATACAATATTTAGTGCATCTAGGTAGGATGTTTTGAGTATCACAGTATGAAGTGACTAGTGTAAAAAATCCTTTAGTAAATAAACTGCATACATTTCCTTCCTCACCAAAGTAATTTAAAAAATGCACTATTTTTAAGGGACAAACATAATAGAAGATTGAAAATCTAATTGCAAAAGCAATAATTTGTGTCATGCACTCATTTTTTTTCTCAGCTCCAATTTAACTCATATTTTTTGTTACCACAATGCAAATGACAAACATGTTCATAGCTGCCTTTATATCAGGTTGTATATTTAAAGCTCTCAGGATTGCTGCTCATTCTGGTGCACAGAAAATGCTTTTTGGCACAAATTACACAACGTGGCACACTCTGGATTTTGAGATAGTTGCTTGAGTCTAATTGTAAAGAGTTTGCCTGTTTAAGAGGGCCTTTGGTTGACCCAAATGGAAAGCTGAGGTGCTGCTGCTGAGCTGAGCCAGGCTGTAATGTCAAAATTATCTTCCAGGGGCTAAAGGGTGACATGCTGCTCCTGAAAATTTGTCATTTCCTCTCTTTGGAACACATGAGAGGGAAGCTGCAGTGCCCACCCTGCACTACTACTCCTTTTATTCAGATGGCCTGGATAACAGGAGCTGCAAACCTAGAAAAGAGATCATAAACCCAGAGACTTAAACACCCCAAAAGCTGCCCAAAACTGGTGGAGAAACTGAGGAATATGACCATCAGCTTGAATAAAGAGTAACTGGGGATTAAAAAGAAACTTTGGAAAAAATCTGGAGCCAACTTGAGAAGCCACAAAGCAACGTGGGACATGTTGGGGCTGGGCATCTGGGGAGGGCGTTGAGGTTTGTGTGCCTTGGAGGTGGCATGGGAAGGTGTGGAGCATCTGCAAGTGCTCACTAACATTTTACAAGTACCCAGTGTTGTGTTGAATCTTTTCTACTGCTGGTATAGACCCTGAATATCCAGGTCACGACTGCCAGTTATTTATGAGCTGTTAATAAATCAATAAAACTTCTGATCTTGATTTGATTTAAACCACCTCACCTGAGGAGATTTTCCCTGTAACAACTGTGTATTTCAGTGGGATGTTTTAAGCTTTGGTAACTTCTGCTTCCTTGTACAAGAAATTTCTTTTCCTTTCTCATAAGTTTCCCTCCTTCTCATGCCCCAAATTTCTATATTTGTTAAAGATGTCATAAAATTAGCTTCTGGACTTTAGTGGAACCAGGAAAGTTTTTTTCCCCAGTTTTTTCCATACCATCATTTTGTGAGTGAATTAAATACACAGAGAAGGAATGATCAAACAGCCTTTGCACTAAGATCATTTACAGGACTATACATATAATTTATGTATAATAAAAACCCTTATAAAACATGCTGAATAGTGGAATGTGGAAGATAAACAAAAAAATACACCCATAAAAGCACAGGAGCGCTTATTTCTGTGTGATCCTGTCCTCTTCTCTGAGCACATTTAAATTCAATTAGCACACTGAGATACATTCCAGACCCTTTAGTCCAACTGTGCCTTCTAAGGTGGAAAACACAGTGCAAACCCCCATTTCTATTGGGATCTATTTTTAAGCCTCAGGGTGCATTTTAGAGATCAGTGAGAGGTGCAGAAAGTCACTGCAGTTTTGCTCGCCTGTGTTCTCGTTTTGCAGCAGGGGCAGCGAATGCCTTTCTCCAAGTGAGCTGCTTTGTCTGTTTTCTGAGCCATTTCTTTGAACTGCCTCCCATGAAAGAGAAAATAGCACATTGCTGCTTCAGATTTGCTGGGAGATTCCTATTAAGCTACAAAGAAGTTCCTCTCCACGCTCCTGTGATCAAGCTGTGTACAATGAGTGGAACTGGTCCCTGAGTGAAGTAGCAGTGCAAGGCTTATTGCATCTCTCAGGTCCCAATTATGCTTTCAGAAGAGCTCCCTGCCATTATGAAGGCAAATTTGCCCACAGATGCCTTGTACCCAGTATGATCCACTTGTCCTACATGGTGAGCTTTATTGAGGTTTCCCAAGCCTGCCTTTTCCTGAGATTTTTTCCAGGATTTTATGCTTTTGAAGAAATACCTGCATAATGTGCTACAGGATGCTAAATAATCCACATTATTCCTGCTTTGTAATCAAGTTTCTGCAGTTCTGCCACTTCCAAAATCCATATTTCTGGACAACTACGAGCACCATATGTTTAAAAGAGAGGGAGGATTTTCATGTTGCTTATGCATCCTGTGACTTTAAGGCACGTTGCCTTTGCAGGAGAAAAAACCAGAACCTTCTCCTCTACACTGGGCAATGAGAAAAGTACATTTCAAGGTGACAAATGCCAATACTTCAATGCTCAATGAAAAAAAGGAATCGTCTACTATGTCTAGAGAACTGTGCAAGCATCCTGCTTTGAAGTGTGATTGAGAGATGCTGGTTCACCCTATCTACTCCTGGTTGGTGGGTCCCGGTGGAAACCGACCAACTGAGCAGTCCTCAAGAGGTATAACAGGAAATGTATTTTCTCTGCTTTCAGCTCCTGAAGACAGAAGGGAAAATAATGAAAGCATACTACAAGAGGAGCTGATGCTACTCCCTTTTTTCTGACCTGTCTGCACTGCTGGATATTGTGAGCTAAATCAGGTGCAGTGAAGTTGTTTTGTTTATTTTTTGTGAATTTGAGTCTTTATCTGCACACAAATAATCAAGGTTTGCCAAAGGGTCCCACTTATTTTGAAAGTTTTACAGTGCTATGTATACTCTTTCTCAAATGTCCTCTTGCAATAATCCTGAAGTGGCATCCTGTATCTCCAGTCCTGAACAACATTTTTGGATGTATTTAATTGTTGGATTTATATAATTGCATAACGCAGCAACAGCTGATAGGATCTACACATTCAACCAATTTTCTTAATGTAAAAATCACGTTTGTCTATTCTTAAAGGGACACAGCAAAACTACGGAAAGAAACACAAAATCGTATCAGAATCTGAATTGCCATTGATTTGAACTTCCTGTCTGATAAACTGAGTTCCAGAATTTGAAAGTACCTATGTGGTCACACATGATTTATTGAAAAACAGGCATATAAGGCATTTGCATTTGCATTTCACAATTCCCACAAAGAAGCACGTGCTATTTCTTCACTTCAAATACAGTAAACTTTCTTCTACTGTTGATTTTTATTTCAAAAGAGTCTGTGGTAAGGTGTTTTATGTTCTTTGACAGCAGTAAAAATTGAATCAAATATTTGATTCCAATATGGAATTCCTGCTGTCTGTTAAGAATTAAGTAGAGAGCTGATTGTAGCACATTTATTTGTTAGAGTGAGATCTTAAGAGGCATACCTCACAGTGTGATTCATTTATCTTAAATTAGTTATTTGTCCTCCACAGTGTAATCTTTTCAGGGAGATATCTAACATCGTTTGAATGCAAACTCTGCTGTAGGGGAATAAAACATGTAGGGGATCCAATGTAGTGAAATTCCATATCCATCCGTTCTTTCACCTGTTAACCTCAAATCTGTTTTAGTCCAGATGTGCTGCAAATGCTGCCATTCTTATACTCTGTTATTCTTTCCTGAGGCTGTGTTTTGTGTGTTGGAGGCAGAATAAATTTAGAGAGGGTTTGGAAAAAATTCTTTGGTATCAACTATCTGAATTTATATTTTGTGACCATGTCACACCAGAGCCAGCCAATGTTCATGTGCTCTCAAGAACACAACAGGGGTGTAGAACTTCATCACTGATTTGCAGCTTAAGCTGAAATGTTTTCCAGGTGATGTCTGAAATGGATGAGAACTGCTGTTTGTGCTGCGTGATGAAACAAAGGTGGGTTTGGAAGGAGCCTGGAGAAAAGCAATGCTGTGTCCTTCTAGAAAGCCATTCTTAGGCACCCTGGGGAGCCAAGTTAGGATCTGTGATATTAGGACCACATAGCTCAGGAAGAGCCTTACCAGAGGAGCTTTGCTCTTTGAGGAAATTTGTTTTCTAATTGGTGTGGTATTGAATGCTAAATTCTCTGCACCAAACAACAGCAAGAGTGCTGAAACAGAGCTGGATATAAAAGAGAATATTAGGCTGGCATTTTGTGGGAACTCTGCCTTCTAACCTGCAGGATGCAATGAGGACCTGGGACAGGTGAGTTAAAATCTAATCCTGCCCTTATTACAAGCAAAGGGTTTCTGCCTCATGACTTAATAGCGATTTGGAGAACACATGGGATTAAACTTGGAGGTCTCCAGTTCAAATTGACCTTGGCATCTTGATAACTGCAAATCAGATATTCTTTGACTTTTGTTTTTTTTTCAGTTCTGAAAAGAACTGTAGCTTAAGTGGCCACAAAATATAATTTTCAGAGTAGTTTTGGCCTTTGCAGAGCTTTCACTCACATGCTTCAAGAAAAGGGAGAAAAAGTGTGTAAAATCTGGTCTGCCGGTTGGAACCCTGCTTAAGAGACCTCCAATACCACCTGAAAAATGTGTTCTGTGCAACAGACAAAAATGGAAAACTGAAACATCAAAACCCCTTAAGTGACAGCAGTTACATCCTCTTTGCTTTCTTCAAAGCACTTGCAGAAGAGGCAAAAGGGAGAAAAGAGGGGAAAACAGTGTAAATTATGGATTTTTTTTCCTGGAAATCTCTGACCAACCTGGTGCTGTTGTTGGACAATGCTGGCCCACAAAGGAGCCGTAGCTGAGCACCCACACCACTGTGACCTACAGCCATTAGCACAAGACAGAGCTGGAAGAATTATTCTCATGTTACTGATTCTGGAATAAAATTGTTCTCAGGTTACTCCACTGGAGGCCCAGCTGTGGTTTTATAATGTGCAATTACACTCTGTTAAGCGAGGCTGGGGCTTCCAGGAAACAGAAGCACTGATGGAGTGCCTGTGCTCTGGGAGCAGCACAGTTTTATCCCTCTGTTAAATAATGGAAGTGTCTCTCTTCTCTTGGATCCATCAAACTGGGGTGGCATGAAGCTCAGAAGCTCCCCCATCACTCTGCCAGTCCTCACCTTCATTACTGAGTTACACTTTGGCCCCATCAGCAGAGCTGTTTGCAGTGAGGAGCTTTTCTTGTCAGGTCAGGAGTAAAGGCTGAACCATCTTTTTGGCAGATTTGCCATTTTTTTTGGCGTTGATCAGAGCTTCCATGCAGCTTCTGTCCTTCCTGCTATGAACTCGTGCTTATGGTAGTCTTCTCTCAGCCTTGGCCTGCAAGTGTGGTGTTGTCCTTCATGCAGGTAAAGTTCAGCCCACAAATTCAGAGTTAATTCTATGTTCCTCTGTATCCTTTAACACATTAATTTACTTTCTGCAGAGAACACAAACCACCATCAGTTCAGCATGACAAACCAATCGAAGCACTCAGAAAGGATGTATTATTTGACTTAGTCTACTATTAATTTCAATATTTTTTGGGGCACTTACCTGCTAATAAATGGTAGCCAGTTCAGATAGATTTCATTATATCACCCTATTCTGTGCAGGGGAAAACAGGCAGCTGAATGAAACCTTGTTGGCCCATACTATACAGACTTTTTAATGTCAAAAGCTTCTTTTCCTTGACCACTGTTTAATTGTGACTGTAATAGCAGTAATAACTACTTGCTCCAGCAGTTTTCCATGAATTTTTACAAAGTCATTGATGTGAAATTTGACTGGTATTAAACTGCTTTTATCCCACATGTAATTGCTGCAGGCAGGCACCCTTCCCTTCTGCCTCCTAAATTTTAATCTGTGTTACACCATATGTAATTAAATACATGCAGAAGGCCTGTATTTTAGTTTTGAGCCTTGATTACTTAATTTTAAAATGTTTTACGGTGGAATAAAAAGTTTACAATACTCCAGCCTACAAAAATGTAATCTTGTTGTAAAATATTGCTCTAATTGAATTTGCAGCTCCCAATAACTTCTGAGATACTCTTCAAAAGCACTGGTGACAATGTGCAGCCAGGGTGAGAGTGGCTGAGATATTAACCCTCCTGGCACTTCCTGCAGTGGCCACTCCTCTAACACATATTTGTGACGTGTTTTACTACCGGCATGTCCCACTTAACTCTGTTTGTCCTGAACATTGCCACTAAAACACAGTAGATATTTTGTTTTCTTCCTCTAAGTCCTCCTGAGACACCCTTGGGAGCGTGAATTTCCTTCCAAGCCTGACATGAAGCAAAAATAACATAAAAATAAAACCTCTTACCTACTCATCATGTTACTCATCTTTGATTTAAAGAGCGCTCAAAGCAAGTGGGAGCTTTCTTGATGCTTCGCAGACGTGTGAGCACTCAGAGCATACAGAAGGGAGACTTAATTAAAATGATGATTTGCCTCAGAGTGTTGGGACAAACAGACCCATGAGGAATTGTGTCCAT
Organism: Oriolus oriolus; assembly: GCA_013400235.1. NCBI lineage: Eukaryota > Metazoa > Chordata > Aves > Passeriformes > Corvidae > Oriolus > Oriolus oriolus. The sequence goes on along the minus strand of VXBT01008397.1, from coordinate 762,060 downwards.
GGTGAAAGAGAAAAGGCTATGGGTCAGCAGAAATTGTGAGAGTTTTAATGCTTGCTGGTTGTTTTTCCATTGACCTGAAGTGAATGGATTCCTTTTCTGGTCTTTGCTATTCTGTGTTAACTAAAGAAGAAAAAGAGGTTTTGTTTTTGCATTTTAAATTTCAAAAATTCATCATGGGCCATTTTAAAGCACAGCTTTAAACAGCTTTGCTGCACTGGCTGCTGGACACAACTGAGATGCTGCTTTAGACTGATCCTTGCACAGACCTATGCTAGGGCCATTCTCAGGTTTTTATCCTACCAGCAAGGCTTTGCCAGCTTTCTTTTCCCCTACTTTGCTTTTTTAGGGAATGAGAACTGTGTGGGGGTTTTTTAAAGCATCTCTGTATTTCAAGGTGCTTTTAAGGACTCATCTTCTTGGTGAGTGAAACAGCTACTAAAGAATGCTTTGAAACGTTCAGGGGTTTTGTTAGCAGGTTTATGCCACTACAGAGGCATGGCTTGGATTAATTTTTTAATTGTTAAAGTCCAAAGTTCTAATTAGGCCATCCAATAAAGTGGCTTGAGGTAAACAGCAGAAGCACTTTCAGAGTCCCCTGACTCCAGTGAGAAGCGTGGATGGTTGGGACTTCCAGCACTCCTGAGACATCAGACCACTCATTTTAGTTTTCTACTGGTAAAAGGTGCTATTAGAAAGGAGACAAAAGAGCTTTCTCTGTAATCGTGGGAGGCAGAGCAAAGATCAGTGGTGACAAGGGAGATACAGGCATTCAGAAGAAAGAACAAAATGCTTTCCAGTGGTAAAAATAATGAAAAAACCAGAATGGCTTGCCTAGGGAAAATGTTGAGTCTCCACCCTTTGTGATATTTAAGAGCAAAACAGGATCAGGTGTCTCAAGGGTGAGCTAAATTTTGTTGATCTTGCCATACAAAAGAGAAGCTCTGGGGAGAATTTCACAATCTCTTGGAACTTTATGCATTTGGGTTCTGTGTTAGACACAGCTCTGTGCTTATGGATATTTAAACAAAATAAAAGCTGAAGATTTTTACACAAATAACTAAATTTTGTAGACTTATTCCAATGTTTGGTCTCTTTGGTTTGGATTTTTTAGGGGGGGAAAGGGAAAAAATATTCTTTAAACCTACTCCAAAGTAGATCACTGCAATGCCATTTCCATATGTATATAATGAACCTACAATGTGCAGCGGGAGTCCTGCAGTGAAAAAGTCTCGGATACAACAAGCAAAATAAAACTCTCCATTTAAAACTTACAACTTTCTCCATCATTTGTTTGGGATAAATGCAAAAAAAAATCCCCTATGAGATCCTGTAATGAAAGAATTTTTTTTTTCATGTGCTAAATGGCAAATTTCTGGGTCAAATGCCTGCCAATTTAATAGGAATTAAACCAGTGGCGTGATAGCTCCGTACATTATTTGCAATTCAGGGAAGCATGAAATTTAGTCCTACCCTGTGCTGGGTCACCAGCATATTGCTGTGCTGACATTTGAACATGACTGCATTCCTTTCCTCTCTGCCTTGCAAATGAGTTGGTTGGAAATAAAAACAGAATTACACTGAGGCAGGCCTGGCAACAGAGCAGTTTCACCACTCTTACTGATGCTTTATTTCAGGGCAAAGTATTATAGATACTTGTATAATATTATAATATTATAAATATTATGTATTTAAAAGAGATCTATAACTTGAAAATTAGCATTTTCATTTAAATTACTTAAATTAATTATTTAACTTCAATTGAAATGTCTTATTTTACACACAATATTGGTATCCTCCATAGTGAAACCATGGCAATGCACAGGGAGTGATATCTCTTGTTACTGGTGCTGTGCAATCCTGCCATTACTATAACCTTTATTAACCTACAGCCTGTGACAAAAGCATTAGCAAGATAAAAATCAGTCTTTTTTTTTCCTGGCTCCTAGCTTAATGTAAGGCAAATTTTTAGATTTAAATGAAATGGCACTGTTGAAACCTAAAGTAAAAGTTTCTACTTATAGAGTCATCTTTCTGTGAGCACATTTTCATCCTTGATATACTGGAAATAAGTGATCCTCTTTATTAAAAAAATCCCAAGCCAATATAAAAAATAAAATACCTTCTCCTGTGTCTCTTTTTTCCCATATCAACTTTTCATGGCTCATAGGATACAATCATCTTGTTTGAGATGGGTTCTGGAGAACTTATATAGAGAGCTATTATTGGCAATACAAAAACAGAAAAAGAAAAAAAAGAAAAGAAAAGTGGAATTATTTGTCAGGGTGAGTGGAAATCATCAGCTTTAAAAAACTGATCATAGCATTACACATATCCTTGGGGAACATCCTGAAGTGTTAGTTTGAATTTTAGAAATAAAGTGTTAATAAATCATGTTTCTAATGCATGAACAAGTTTTCTTCTAATAGGACTTGTTGAAGTATCTTTATGTGTCTTCCCAAGCCTTCACCACTTACTTTCTCTTGAAACACATTCTTCTTGTCAATTTTTTTTTTAAGATTTATTTGTATTTCATGCTAAATGGAATGCTTTTGAGATAAGTAGTCTAATTTTCTCTGTAAAGTGCCAGAAGAGTTTCTTCCAAGAGACTTTCTAGTGCAAACAAAATATTCTCCCAGCATTTGAGATACATTAGAGGCTGCAGTAGTCTCATGACTTCATCACAGCCTTCAGTGGTAACCAGATGAGTGAATTTGGGAGTAATGTAAAGAAAATTGATGTTCCTTGAAGTTCAGTTATCACTTCATGTGTAAGATCAGTTATGATGGGAGTGTCTGATCATTTACAAAAGGTTCTGAGCAGGACTGAAAGTGATATTTCCTATGTTTGATGTTGGCCCTTCCTCTGGGTGCAAGTGTCACCCTGAAAGAACAGAAATTCAAATCACAGCTCAAATTTGATTTAAAATGTGGTTTAAAACCTCTCACATCTTGCCTGCAGTTATGTGGTGCAAATCTTGCTAATACCACGAATGCAAATGTTTAAGGTGGTTTTCAGTTTATGAATGAGGCATTACTCACATGGGCACTGGAGGACCAGCTATGACAACAACCTGATTTAAAAAAAAAAAAAGTCGTTTTTCTACCAGCACTGTTTCACTCCCCAGTGATCATAACTCTGAATACTCTTCAATCATTTTTAAGTTTTTCTCCCATAAGGGTTTTTTTTGACATAAAATACTTGGAATAAAAATTTACAGAATAAAATTTGGCCCAATTAAATCAACTTTCTATAGGTAAGAAACATATAGATCAAACATATTAATTATTGAAGACTGTCTTAACATTAATATTACTATTATTTCAAATATTAATTATGAAAATGCATGTGTTTACATGTGATTCTTACATGATGTTTGTATGTATTGCATGCATTTACAGGTACACACATGCCCGATATTTACACTGAGTTTGCAAAAGCTTTCAGTGCCAATCCAGCAAATATTTTATACCCACAGCTGAATATGCATCTGAGCAAATGTTGAGCTCATGGATGCACCATTAAGCACATCTAAGGGCCTAACCTTATCAAACGACCTTTTCAGCTTAAAATATTTACCATGAGCTAATAGGAACATGATGTGCTGACAGTGACACTGGAAGTTATTTGTATTTACATAAGTATGACTGGAGTGGTTCAAGGACCCTGGAAAGGGAACTCCATAAATTGGATGCTGTCATCTTTGCAACCTTGCCCGTAATTTTCCACTAGGGAGAAAAATATGATGGTCCAAATCACATTTATTACCAAAGCAGGGTAAAAGTGTTGAAGTGACTTCAATATGAATGAGCACTGGATCTCTGAAGGATCACATATGACACTTTCTGACAGGAAGAAAACAATAATTGGTGTGAGGGCACTCTAATAAAATCCCAAACATAAGAGGAAAAAAACCCAGCTTTAATCCAGAGAGAGCATGTAGCACCAGGTTGTTCAAATTACTCTTTTTTGGGGGTGTTCCCAAGGAAAATACATCATTAAGGGAAAATAGCAATGCTCAGTCAGCCTGGCAGTGTCAGATCTGATTCCCTCTTCATTTCCTCTGTTAAAAAGAAAAAAAAAAAACAAAGCGTTCAAAGTAACTCTTTGCCACTCTATTTTCAGTGCTCCAGCTATTGATTCCCACATATTGCAATATCTCCCTTTTGCCCTTGTGTGTCCTGTACTTGCTGAATGTGAGTCTACTAAAAACCGGCGTGGCAGAGAAATTCTTCTTGCTCCTTTGCCACGAAAGGCCCGTGCCCACTGCCTCACGATATCAGTGCACTTAGTTTGTCATCCCTTGTGGCCCACCAGGAAAACCAGAGCCTGTTCAGTGGCTTCATTTTGAATAAGCAAAAAATACAAAGTAAAGACCAGTAGAGGAACAGCTGCCTTTGCTGCGAGCTGGCCAGAAGCCTGTGCTCACAGCAGTCCAAATTGTCAGCTGCCTGAAATATTTTAGTACCAATCAGGCAGCTTCTTTGGAGAAAAGCTTTAAAAAGAAAAAAAAAAAAGTGAAAGATTCCAAGAGGCAGGAGGAGGACTTGTGCCTATGCAACAAGTCACAAAACAAAGAATTGGCGTATTCACTGTGTGCAGCACAATGGAAAATAAAACTCAGCAGCATCTCCAGCTCTGCTTTCATGTGATGTAGGAGAGGAGAATTATGAAGCATTTTTTAGCTTCATTTATAGGGAGGAAAGGTTTTGCAAACTTGACACCCAAGGGAGTTTCCCAGTTAAGAATGAAAAACAGAGCCAGTGAGCCCGTGCTGGCAGCAGTACCACACAGCAAAGGGTCAGGCCAGAATTGTTTAAAGCATTCCTAGTGAGTTCCAGGAACAGTGACCATTCCACACAAACATTTGTGAAGATGTTGCAGGTCCTGCTCTAGCAGGGTGCCACAGCTTTGCTGGGTCTCTGTAGCCCAAACCCCCCCTGGCATTCGCTCCACCCAGCCATGTCCAGCTCAGAATTTTACCCTGTTCTCCTCTCACCCTCCTCTCTGGGCTGCTGTTTTTTAATTTTGTATATATTTTTTGGCTGTTTTTTCCCTCAGTGTGGCATCTCTGCTGACTCTCTGAGCTGGCTGCCCCAGTCTTGGAGTGCAGCTGGCAGGAGGACTGATAATGTAATTCCTTGATATTTTTTTTAATCTTCCCCAGAGTAAAACATCTCAGATGGAACAGCAAAGAAGCTGGAAACTGCGACTGGCACACTGTGGTGCAGGTTATGTTATCTATTCAGTGTGAAAATCCTGCTTCTGCATGGGGTCATGATCAGGAAGGAGCTAATGATCACACCCACATGTTTTATTAATACCACCATGGCTTTAAGTGTTATAGTCAGTGTGGCTTCACAGCCATTGAGGTGGCTTTCACATGAACCACGTGAAAAACCCGGCTTTTTAGATACATAAACAAAACTGAAAACACCGCTGCACGCCTTTCATCCTTACAAAGATTAGTATTGCTCTCTGTCATTATGCAGCAGACTTTTGGAGTAGACTCAACAGAATTACTGATAGGTGGAACTAAAACTCACTGTGTACCGAATGCAGCCGGGAGTGCAGCGAGCCTGGACTAGACTCCTACTCACAGTGCTTTGAAAGCAACTGTCTGGAATTACTCTTGGAAAAAAAAAACCTGAAATCAATGCTTTTCAACTCACTGGGTGATGCTTAAAATGCTTGTTTTTGTTCTGCTCTAAAAGACTTAGAGAGTTGTTTCTGAGGGGGAAAAGTAGCTTACAGAGAAAGTGAAATGCCTTAATGCTTCAATTTAGACAATTTCCAGGGTTCAGGCTTAAGAATCAGGTTTTTAATTTTGATCTTCATTTAGGACAGAAACACCATTCAGCTTGCTTACAAACTGCTAAATTTTAATTTGACTTCAAGGTCACCCCTAAATTCAGTCCAAATTGCCCTCTGGATTTTATAACTCTCACTGGATAAAAAATTTAGAAGACAACTGTTGACAGGCTTCCAACACTCTCCTATTCAAGACATCTGACTCAAACATATCCTGACGTGGGAATGTCATAGGGCCTGACCTTGAGAGTTTTCAAAAGCCTGCTTTTTTTTTTTTTTTTTTTTTTTTTTNTTTTTTTTTTTTTTTTGTTCTTATGTGGGTGAGAGACCATTTCAACCACCCCTCCTGAGGTTCAGGTGCAATCTCTTGTCCGCCAGGACCCCCAGGTCCTTCTCCACAGAGCTGCTTCCCAGCAGTTTGGCCCCAGCCTGTGCTGGTGCCTGAGGTTGCTCCTCCCCAGGTGCAGGGCTCTGCATTTACCTTTCTTGAATTTCAGATGATTTCTCTCTGGCCATCCCCCCAAGCTGTCCAGGTCTTTCTGAAGGGCTGCAGAACTCTCTGGGGTACCAACCACTCCTCCCAGCTTTGTGTCCTCAGAGAACTCACTGCAGAGGCACTCAAACCCTTCATTACACTCTGCTTTCCTTCCATCCCATCAGCTTATCACTTTATCTGCACTCTGAAGAACATCATCCTTTTTAGAAAGAACTTAATGATAGGACAAACTTTGTCAGACAGATGGCTTCAAATTGCAGTTATTAGAAATCCAGCCTAACAATCTGCACTTTAATAATTAATCACTGATGGGCCCTTGTTTTAAGCCTCACATACAAATGCCATTTCTCTGATATGACCTGGTAGACGACGGACAAATTCAGAGATTCTTAGGCAATGATTTCCCCTCTTACTGAGGCACAGGGTTATCTGTCTATCCAATGTCTTGGAACTGCAGAAATCTATTTCATACAGCATTAACAAAGTGCCTGAAATAGCTGACTTTGAGTAGTTCAGGCAGTTCCCTAAGAACTGCAGATACTACTCACGATACACACACACACACTTTCCTGTAAGATATTTCATAAAACTACTACATTTTTATGGCCAAGAAACAGAAGTTTTTTCCTCAACCAATGTAAATTCACTGAGAATGAGTCTAAAATTTCTTAAGATGTCCAAATTTTGTAGCAAATAAGCATTTCTTTAAATTCTGACCATGTTTAAATCATTCTGTATCCACGCTTTGAAATGGGACCTAAAAAAACCTACATAATTTCAGCAGCTACTATTACATTTTACTATAAAAAAGGTACATTTCTCTTGTCCTTTGCCTGCCCCACATCCACCACTTTGGGCATTCATCCATGGGCATTCTCCCATGGGCATTCTCCTTTTCAAAAGAATAGATGCAATGCACCGTTGGGAAATGATCAAGACACCAAGAAAGCTGAAAATTCCTGGTGATGCCTGGCAGTGTGAGCATGGCTGAGGCTCCTCTGCACTTCTCAATAGCAGGACAGTGAAGGAATAAGTGCAGGAGCTCTCTCCCAGCCACAGGAAATTGAAACAAGGAGTTTTATACTGTGCTTTGGAAGTTAGGAGCCTCCAAAGGGACCCAGAATCTAACACAGGAAGGCAGAGAAGCAAAATGGTTTTCTCACCCTTTATTTCTCAGACATTTTACTAATCTGCAAGCCAAACAGCATTCTTAGGTACCCACTTTGTTTGCTCTTTTATCCATGGTTACTTTTAAAATGCATTTTCCTAGTTTTTCAAAATGCATAATTAGTTTCTGAAAAAGGAAAGAGAACACCATTTGTTTATGGACGAGGCCAGAACAAGCACCCAGAGTCATTCTTGAATAAGTAAACACAGGAGCCAAGTGCAATTAGGAAGGGAAAATGACTGAATATTTACCTTCTTACCTGAGAGACTGATCATTGTCAAAATTTTATGCTTCTTTAAATGCAGCAACGTGATTTAATGCTGCCACTTGAGTGACTTTGTCTCAGAAACTGCTGTGAAGCTGAAAGGAGGGCAAATACCCCTCCATTATACACCACTTTTCCTCCTTGACTGGAAACTCTATGATAAAAAAATCACCTTTTCTCCTCACAAACTAGAGGTAGGCTCTGAACTGCTTCACAGTGGTCTGTCTCAGAGCAAGAGATAAAAGAAGCTGAGCAAGAGTTCAGCCTTGTGGTTCCTTCCTTTAATATAGTCCCAAGCTTCCCTACAAATCACTGTCACAGGGTGACTGAGCTTCTGCCCCATACCAGGATCTTGCCCTAGGGTTGATGTCAGAGCTGGTTCAGGTCAGCACAGTGAGCAAAGAAAACATGATCAGAAGCCAGAGCCTCGGCCAGACCCGGCCAAAGAGCTGTGTCCAGTCTCACCAGCCCTCAAAGCTGCGGCTGTGCTTGGGCTGTCAGGATTTTGAGGTAAGAACACAGAAATCTATCGAGACTGAAGCAGAGCTCTCTGTCAGCTCAGGAAAGATTTCCTATTTCCATTTCCATGGATTGCAGTTAATGAGGTACTGCGGTGAAAAGTGACAATAATGCTCACTACAGGCAAAGTGCTTTTTTCCTGAAAGAGTTGTGTTAAGGTCAAGAGGTTGCAAAACTCTGCAATATCAGGCATTGAGTTTGCTGGCAAAGAGCAGTGCAGGTGTTCTTTCTAGCTCAGTGGCTCCTTCCTTCTCTCTGAATTCCTACCTGTACTCCAACAAAAAGCTTTAACATGAAGTACTTTCTAACCATGCACTGATTTATTCAAGGAATGGACTGTGTGGTCATCCCTGATTAATTAGTGATTAATTAGAACATGTTTAGTTCATTGACTTGTTATTATATGATATGCCAACGAAGGAAATTGGCCCAGTAACCCTTTTTGTCAGAGAAAACAAAAATAATGGAAAGGAGATTTTGGCTTCAAGTGGCTTGCTTTCTAATCAAGATGTGCAGAAAAACTCCATTTTTTTTCAGTACTGCCAAACATAAGCATTTTTACATCATTTTAAACTTCTTGCCATTTGAAAATAGCAATTACATTGAGTTAGTTTTTAATGTCCAAGCCCTTAGGACACCCCTTGGTTTTAAATTTAAATTTTGATAATGAAGATTAAAAGAAAAGTCAGTTTTCAACTTAAAGTCAAGGTTGTTATATTAGCATGTCATTGTGGGTATTAGGATGATTCTTATGTCATTGAGGAAGACGTCTTACTGTGGGAAGAGGAATAGGATTTTTGGGGAGCCTACACCTGTTGGATGTTATGGTCTGACAAGGCTCAACCCTTTAATTCAGCTGGCAGGAAATGACACCAGCACACAAATAAGATAAGTGAGATAAAGTCAGGCAGTGGGAGAAGTTGAGTCTTCACACAGACAGAAGCTGGAGAGGTGACACAAAGCTGCAGAAGTGTAAGAATGCTGAAACAAAACCTGGTGCCTCCTGAAGAAACAGAAACAGTTGTGCCCTGCAGAGCACCCAACTTGCCATTGGCATAGGACCCTGCCTGAGAGAAAAAAAAAACAAATCCAAAATCCAAACCAAAACAAATAAACACTTTTTGTCTGGACTTCAGATTCTAAGTCCAATAAATGTGCTTTCAGAATTGAATGCGTGTGATTACAAAACTACATAATCAGACAGCTAACTGCACCTGAATCACTTTCCTGTGCTATGGAATACTCCAAAAGAAACAGGCAAAAAGACCTCTGGTTGATGGGGAAGAGGAAGCCACCCAGATGGAAATGCAGCTCACATGGAAATTCAGGCTGGCATCCTGTCAATCTACTGCATCTGTGCTTGCCCAATCAAACCAGAAGAGTGAAACAAAGTTCAGAGGATTTTTCTATCACTCATCAGCCTCCCCAAGTTAGTCAGCAGCATCAGACATGCCAGAGGAAAGCACAGAGATTTTGGCTGCAAGCAATTTAAGGAATAAACAGGAAGTCTATCCTGAATAGGGGTAGGATTAAGTTTACATGCTAAGTATTTGCTTTATTCTCTTCACAATGTCAGCGTAAAAATGCGTGCCTTCTAGCTCTAGAAATGCCTACTACTTCTGTAATTTCAAAAATGTCTGCAATATTTATGGTAGCTGAAACTGGGGAATGCATTGCAGTGGTTTTAGAATACTTCTGTCGGTTGTTCTGGTACTTTTTGAATAAGGCTGGTTGATTTTCAGTCTTTTGAAATGCACCTGTGCTCTCCTATTCTAAAAATTATTTACAACAAGATAAGGAATACTGCCTAAAATGCTCTCATTCATTCTTACATTCTGTTATTTATCTTTAAGCACAAACATTAAAGGAAAAAAATATTTGTAAAACTAGCTAAAGTCATAATCCTCTAACTTTTTTTACCTGCCACTGCAGGGGCCCACAAACTTACTCATTTTCCTAATTCTATCACCGGCATTAAGTGAAGATATTACTGCTTCCCCAAACTGCAAATTTTAGGTTTTATGAAGTCAGGCCATATCCTGAGGTATCTGACACCTCTCCAGCAAAACAATCCTCAATATGACAGCTGTGCTTTGACAGAGGGAATTAAGACAGCTTTGATAATGCATCACTGAAGTGATTGCGATCCCTGAATATTTCCAGCAATCTTTTCTGATCTTACCGAGAACTAATTTTTTCCTTGCTTTTCTCATCACTGTTGGTGTCACCAGATGTGTTGTGCTGCCCACAGGTCTTTCTCCAGAGTGGCAGCAGGGGGAATGCCGAAGCTCAGGGCAGGAGACAGCATAAACTGCTGTTGTAAACTGATAAAATCAACAGAAAGGAATGAGTGGTTTAAGGTTTATGCAAACTAGGATCGAATTCCATGCAAAGAACACAACAAATTTACAATATAGCACCTCAAATTATGCAATACAGCATGGGTAGTTTTAATTTGTAGGTACTGTTAATTATTCCAGTTTCATTAATAACCATAGAAACTTTTTTTTTTTTTTTCCGGTAGGAAATTAGAAATCAATTTGAAAAGTAATTACTTCATTAAAATTAGTAATTATGTGCTATAACCATCTCAATCTTCTTTAAAATGGATGACAAGATGCTTTTCTCATTCATTATTCTATATGAATTTAAAAAGTGCTACTTTCCTTTTTAATCTTAAGACAATGAAGAAGAGCTATAGAAGACATTCCTGAACCAGATGGGTAGAAAAATTCAGAAACTGGAAATGTCTGTCAGTACTGCAGCCAGAGAAAGCAAAACTGAGATATTTAATTGCTGACTTCAAAAAACTTGGACTCGAGGTCCTTTCCCTTAAAGGCATTCTCCAGGTAAGATACAGCACCTTCCTAGGGCTTCCACCTCCCACATGTACATGGGAGAATAGAAAAAATGAAAATTCCTTGCAAGTATTCTTTTTACTTGAATCTTAAAGAGGCAACATTTTTTTTAATCCAGTGTGTGGTTTGCTAAGCTTTCTGGAAAGAAATTTTTAGGCGAAAGGAACAGGAAAGCATCGAGGAAAGAACTTATATCTGCTGAAACTCATTGCAAAACTTTAGCCAACAGTTCAAAATGCAAACAATTATATGCTCAGAATGCAGGATTGAATAGAAGCCTTAAAAATATGCAGGAGTTGTCACAAAATAAGGTTAACTAGCTAAAGGCCTTACTAAATGCCTCCCTTCCAGTTACTCAGCCACAGACTTCACACATCTCTCTCATTCAGTTCAGGGAGCTTCTGGCTGTCTTCACTCTGGCTTGTGTGTTAGCAGCAGGGAGTCAAACGTAGTTATTTGCATGTTTTTCCTCCTCTTTCATTCTGCACTTCTGTGGGCTCACAATGCATGCTGACTGACTTTTTTTCCCCACATTTCCGCTCGTATGTCATACACCTTGAGTGATGAAAGGGTGGGAGATAAAGGGAAGTTGTCAGAACATCAGTAAATTGGGATCTGTAACACTAAGGTGGTTAAATATTCAGCATAAGCAGTTGCTGTGGCACCAGAAAAGCCTGAGACACAGCAGAGGAAGTGAGTTGTTTCATCATTCCTTGAGATTGCTGTGAGAAATGTGCAAAACATCATAAATCTCTGGTTTAGGTAGAATGAAGAGCACTTCTGTTCTCCTGTCAACACAAGGGGCCATGTGTGCTTCTGTTTTCCTGGTGTGGCAGAGCCTCTGCTGGGCTCTCACAGAGTCCTGAGCACGGTTTCTGTTTGTATTCGTGGGCCAAAATTTTGTGTGTTGCTGCAGCAGGAGGGAACATGCCCCAGCAGCATGGAGAGGGCACAGGGAGAGATAAGAATGGGAGAGGTGGGAGAACAGGGCAAGGATGGGCACACTTTTATCTACTCCCCCTCCTCTGCCAGCAGATATTGAAATAATCAGAGATTTGGCACAGCTGAGCACCTTACTTTCAACACCAAGAAGCCCTGGGGAAAACTGGTCCTCTTGAGCTGCTTCCTTTTGTTGCACTGTGGGCAAAGCCATGGTCAGGCCTTCATCTTTCTTCATTCTTTCTTAGCAGCAAGGTAAAGCCATGCTCCTTCTCGTATCCACAGCCTCTTTAAGAACTTTTCATACATCTAACAAGTATTAATATCTATTTTCTCCTACTTCCCTTTCCCTGACCTATTTAAATTTAACCTGTATTTAGCCTTCATTAGCTCTTCTCTGTAGTTCTTGGCTTTCAAGAACTTTAATATTTCTCACTCACCTGTAGACTTTTTTAAATCGGTCCATGCCTTCCCTGAAGTGCCATGTCAAAAACCAGGATGAAGCCTTTTAATTGGTGTCTTGCCAGTGAACAGCAAAGGAGTTTTTTGACATTTCTTATTTATATTCCATCCAAGTATCACTGGTTGAAATAATGTCATCCAACTTTATGCTGTAGCTGTTGACACCTAACCTGGAAAAGTCTTTAAATTCCTTTAAAGTGAATGTCCTGGCTTTGGGGTGTGACACATCTCTGTTTTTTACCTCTAAATTTTAGATTAGTGAGTGGAGCTGTGCCTCAGAAATGCCTGTTCATGTTGGTTCATGGGGTCATAGAGTGGTTGGCTAAAATAAAGGCACTCACCTGCAGTGTGCAGGACTGCTTTTGTCCCGATAAATAGCATTCTTCATCTACCAGCTGTTTTGTACTTCTGGATGCTGGAGAATATAGGGTTGGAAACTATTCTTTGGATCGTTGAGTCCTGTCTCCTGCACACATTGCCAACCAGGATATATATATTTATATATATATAATTATAAATTCAGGAGCATCTTCACACACAATGGCATGCTGCAAGTCACAGTACTCTTCCAAACACCCATTCCATCTGTAGTAAAAGACCAAAGTTTGAAATGCCATGTGCCTCAGGAAAAGAGGAAGAATGATGATTCCTCTGTGCACATTAATGAAGTCACCCTGAATGTCCCTAAAACGCAGAAAAGGACAATACCTACCCAGGAGGGCCAGTGTTTGAGCCAAACTGACAAAGGAATTGAAATTCTCTGCTGTCCTTAAATCTGGCAGCTGTTTTTGTCTTGTGTGAGTGAACACAGCACAGATGTGTCAGGCAAAGGTAAACCCTATACCCTGAGACCACAGACTGTAATTTAGAGGACTGAAAAAATGATTACTTTCTGGTTTGTATCTACATTTGTCCCCTCCTGAATCCCTGCACCGCACACATGACAAGCGCAGTCCTACAGTGTAGTTGTCCTTGTTATCTGCTGTCCTTACAGCAAGGAAGGGAGTGCAGGGCCTGAAAAATGCAAATTATTTGGAGTAGCTCCAGTAGTTCAGTCAATAAGGAGGTTCAGTCCTGTGTTTCTTTAGATATAGACACAATATTTAATTTTCTGCACACATTAAAGAGTGCATTATACTTTTTTTTAATAAAAAAAACACTTTTTTTTTTGCCTGCAATGAATTGCAGTTAATATTACATACAAAATGCTGAAAGAGTAGCAAAATATTAGCATTTTTGAATGAAAATATGACATTTTATATACCCTTAAGGAAAAATATTGTTTGCTCCCTGGAGCTGCCGTGACCAACTTAATTTACCACATCACTACACATATGAAGTCAAAACTTCCCCCTGCCTTTCCATCTACACATAGAACTCAAAGTATCAGATTTTTTTTTTTCTTCTTGTGTGTGTTTTGATTATATTTCCCTAGACCTGCTATTTAATGGATATTCACATAGCTGTGGTTTCTGGTCTCATTTAATTTGATCTCCGCACTTTACCAGAACTGAGTCTTACACTCAATTCTTCCGTGGGGGAAGAAGGTCGAATCCAAAAAGTGGAGGCTGCCCAAAAGCATTGAGGAGTTGCAGCATTTAGGTAAATCAGCTATAGGAAAAGTTGAATGGATTCCTATTCTTTATGACCCTAGTGCCAACAAAGCCCTATGGCAGGTAAACTGTGAGGTAAAAATTAAAAATTTCAAACCATCCCTAACCAGAGGATATCTAAGACAAATGTAAAAGTGTGAAAACCAAACACCAACTACAGAAACTGTTATTCCTGGTTCCAGGTGCAAATCAGATCACCTAGTTTAGGATGAGAGGTCCAAAAGTTTGACCGTGTGCATTTCACCCTTAGGAATGCTGAAAGGCTCCGCTGAACCTGAAAAGATTTGGCTTTCTGTGTCTGGGGACATCACGAGGCCTCAATACTGCTTCCAAAACAGTCTAAATCAAATGTTGAATCGATCACCCTCATCATAAAGCACCTCTCAAATTAATACACAAGTGAAGTTAATTTCACATTGTTACTACAGTAAATACCAGAGAAAAGCTGGAAATTATGTGCTCAGAATTTTTCTATCATGTGCCCGGTTTTCAACCTAATTTGGCCCAAGCAGATTTTTCACCGAGACTTCGCTCTTTGGAAGAGAAAATTTAGCTTGACTTTCTATATTAACATGTTCTTGTATTCCTAAGTCATATATTGCTAAATAATTTTTATCATTACAGGACATTAAAATCTCCAGTTAGGAGCCATTTAAAACAGTGGCATATTTCCACTTCAAATATAGAAAAAAAAGAAGGAAAAAAAATTGGTGTGTGGTGCTGAGGGAGAGCATCAGAGCAAAAATCTTTGAAAGATGAGGCATGTGAAACTGGCTGTCTGCCTGGCTGCCTGATGCTCTCTGTTAGGTTCTTGCTGAGACTTACTTGAATTTCAAATTGTTTTCTAAGCTGGTGAATAGCAGGTGCTTGCTAACCAGCTCATAATGAGTACAGAGGTCCAACTCCATGGAGGCTTTTCTCCCTGCTTCTGGCTGTCTCTTGTACTTGTGGAGAAAAAGCACTGGACCTGGATATTGGAAATTTTAATTGAAAGCACACATACACTAGACAATTTCGTAGCCCTCTGAACATAGAGGGATAAAAAAGAAAGCAGGATGTTAATTTTTTATGCTAGGTATGCTGCAATATATTTGGGGATGGGTATATTAGATCTGAAACCAGAATGTTTGCAAAAAATGCTGAAATAAAACATTCACCCCTTTTTTCCTTACCTAGGCAGGTTCTTGTGCCATGGTGTTCATTCTAGAGGCAAAAAAGCTGAGAGACAACAGTCCAGGCTCTTTCTTCTGCCTAACATCTCTCTGAGGTTTAATCACAGAACATGAGAGATTAAAGAGTCTTCACTAAATTATTCCATTTTTCTCACCCTTCACCCATTAATCCTAGATTAATGGTTTTAACATGTTTTGGGACTTTGTGGAATTATATCTTTGCAGCTCTGGAATGTGTGTAACACATAAAATGTGCAGTCTACTGCAAAATTGCCACATAATTCCCAAAAGTGAGGCCACTAACGATGCAGCAGTCGGGTGACACTGAGGACAGTAACTGGCAGAGGGGGAAAAAGGTTCCAGCACAGCACAAAGGTCACATATAAGCTGTAAAACCTGAAAGTTTTCTCAGCTCCACAGTTGGAATCAGTCTGAATATGTAGCAGACCCTGTACTCCTCTCCTGCACCACAATTTCCATGGAAAGGAAATCCAGCGGGAATGTTGGAAGCAAGTCACTGATGACAGAGTCCCCTGTCTGGGACATCACAGGGCCACCTGATTGTCTTATCCATTGCTAGCCAAATAGGAGAGAAAAACTGAATAATGCCAGCCATGTAAGCAAAAGAAATTCTTATTTTATGTTCTGGAAATAGAGATGTAATATTTTTCCATTTTAAATAAAAGTATGCACACTTTGCTTTAGGAAAAAAAATGTAGAAGGATTGTCATGATAGCAAAGGAACATTTATTTACCAAAAAATGCAGACTGACTATCACCTAGTTCAATTCAGTGTCATTCCATTGATTCATGGAGGCTTTGTTGATTTATTGCAGTCAAGGATCTCGTCCAACATTAACAAATTCCACTTTAAATGAATTGTTGTAGAGGTTGCAGTACTTCAGGTTGGTTTTTTTATTAAGCAGTGAACTGATTGCATAACCTATTGAATGAGGAATTTATGTATTCTCATTACTGAGGATTTATCTGCAATGCTTTATTGATGGATTTGTGTTGGCTAATCCATAATTATCAGTGGTTAAAAATGGCTGAAGAACTACCACAAAAATGTCAATGAAAATGTTGATGGAGAAAAAAGTAGTTCTGTATTTTGCCCAACCCAAAATGTGATATATAAAACCCATTGCCTTCAGGCAGGTGAGGAGATAATCTATTCTGATAGCTCTTATCATGAATGTAAAGCCATGGAAAAACTGGATATTGCATTGGAGACACCAAGAGGACAGAATGAGAAGTGGGCTTTCTTTGCCAGGTGCAGAAACATCTTTAGCACAGGAAACAATCACTTCTCATTGGCTGTGTGGCAAAATATGTTTTGTTACCTGTGGAGGAGCCTTTATTTGGAAATTTGGGCCCTTTGCATCCTGTTTGTGCTCCTTTCTCAAGAGAGAGCTCTGGAAGTGAAGTGAGGTAAATTGGCAATCCCTGCTTGGGGAACTGGCTGGTGAAATTTAGGAGTTTTGACAGTGACTTTCATTTTTGCAGTCCAGTCTGCCTTTGTTTTCTTTGGAGAGAAAAGCAAAGCAGTTCCCTGAACCTCAAAATTTTTCTTCACAATCACAGGAAGATATATTACTTGGGCTTTTGAGCAAAGTGATCATGATGAAACTCATGTGTTGGAAAAAGAATTGTGATTTTATTTTGCTTTGCTTAGTAATATATCTGTCAGTCCTTCAAAGTACAGGTTTACTGTGTTGTGAAGGCCAGTACAAATGGAAATACACCCATTTTCCTTGCTGCATGTGCATCACCTGTGCAGCTCCCTCAGCCTCTCCATTGTTGGCCAGTTATTTGCACATGCCATGGGAGCACATGTTTGAAGGAGGAATTGGATGAACAGGGGAAGAGTGACCTTGCGAGTGATTTTTAGAAGATAATTCCCTGCCTACAGGGTTTTTGGAGATAATATGAAAGGACAGTTGTGTGTCAGCTAGAATGGCTATATCTTTTCTTCAGCTTCTGGAAACATCAATTCCATGAGTGTGTCAGCTGTATCATCTCTCTGCCCATCACCAGCAGCTGACTTTTCTCCTTCTAGTTTCATTATCCTTTCAACCACTCTTCATCAGTCAACCATTCTTTCATATTAAAACCCAGTGAGGGAAACATTTCTTACATCCCCCTGTCAGAACACAGTTGGTTTAAACTGTTTCATGTTGGGGAAGTGATTGAGATGATGTGTTTTGCATCTTGGTGTTGTGGGTTTTTACTTTCACCTTCTGGGCATGAAACAATGCAGATTCAGTAAATAGATCTAAGTGTGTGTAATGAGAATGATTTCAGTGCTTTAGGTTCATTAGTCTCACAGTGTGAACTTTAATAAAAATGAATTTGACTAGATTAGATGTAATTACAGCAATTTGAGTTAAAATTTGTGTACCCTTACGTGCTTATAAAAAGGGTGATTATTTTAAAAGTATATTTGGGTAAATGACAGAGAATAACATGCATGGCTGTCATACAAATCAGTGACTGTAATTCTTAGTTTACAGGAAAGGAACTTTTATTCACTGGACCCAGTGGTCACCTCACTCTCTAATTAGACAAAGTTATTGATAGTCCACCTTTAATAACCACGATCCTTACAGAAAGTCTGTACTTCATGTATAGGCACGGAGATAGGACAATCATCTCACAGCGGAGCATTCAAACATTTTGAGTGTTTGCACATGGCACACAAGTCCCTGAATTGGTGCCAAAACTTGTGTATAATTGAGGCAATCTATGTTCTCTACACATTATGGCTAATGGTGATGATCTCACCAGCACTGGAGGTGCTGAAGGGCATCTTTAGCTGACGGGCAAGAAGGATCTACACACCACACCAAAGGGAAAGCAGATTAATTTACCCTGACAGGTCTGAATAACCCACAGATCTCTGCAGTCACACCTACCCCCCTTGCCTGAAACATCCCTTTCACCTTTTTTTTCCTTTTCCCCCTCCTCTTTCCCCACAGGATTTTCTCACTGTAGTGGAAGGAAGGCATCAGACCTGAAACACCCTGCAGAGTGTGAGGTACCACAGCCAGGCCCAGAGTCCCCTAATCTTTGCCAGCTTTTATTTGCAGGGTACTGCAGCACTGTGTAATGCCCATCAAAAAATCATGTCACATTCTGAGATCAAATCTGGTTATCAATCCCTTTTACCAATAAAACACTGCAGATCTGCAGACTAGCCTTGCCTAGGGAACTTGCAAGTACAATAGAAAATCTCCCAATACCGTGCAGCCAAATTACCCATCCAGTCTGCATGTGAAGGTCACTTTGGAGGGCAAGATGGCCTTTTGCTGTTTTGCAGTCTTCCTGTCTCCATCTCTCTCTGCTGTTTAAAACCCCTTAAAAAAGGATAAAAAACTTCTACTAGCAACTAACTTCAACACAAAAAAAATGCCTGGTTGGTGCCTTCTGTGAGAACCTGATAGTGCCATTGTTTGAGGCACTAACTGCAATCAAAAGTAGAACAGTTCTCCTCTGGTTGTTCTTAAAAGGTAAGGAGAAGTAAACAACCATAAATAGTGAAAAGATAATAAACTCAGAGGAACCCACCACTTCAAAATATAAAAGTATTGGAGAAAGCCTTTGAAAAAATGTGATTTCTTTCAGTTCAAAGTGTGACCAAACAGAGCTGATTGAGTGACCTCCACTGGAGCAGAAAGGTACGTGGGGTATTATATCTCTAAGAAGCAGAAAACTTGTGCATGTTTGATACGAGTAATACACAGAGACAAACTGTGTTCCATTCACATTCAGCTTGATGAAGGTCATGTCTGGGAACTCGAAATTTTGAGAGTTTAGGCAGTTTAAGCATGTCTAATTGCAAGCCCATACCATCATGACATTTGGGTTTGAAGGTGGCATGAATGTCTAAGAACCAAAATATTGCTTTGCTTTTTTAAGAAGCTCACCTATGATAAAGCTGTTTCTTTCACTAGGCAGGACAGATTAGACCAATCAAAGCACCATGTTCTTGAAGTCACAGGTTTGAGACACAAAAGACAAAGCAGTATTAGATTTAGGCTTTGTGAATGACCAGGAGTAGGAGCTAAAAGCAATTCAGGTGATAAGCAGTGCAGTTATTCAACACTTGATATCACCAGTAATCATTTTAAAAATCACTCTGTGTCTCTGCACAGTTTGCCAAGCAGCAGTATTTGCTTCTTCCCGTAATTCAAATTCCCCTGGGAGATGCTGTTTTTACAGGAGGCAGGGATTAGCAGCACTGTTAAAGCAGGCCTGAAGTTCTGCAGGAGGGAGCAGCTAAGAAAAATGAGATTGCCTTAAATGGGGATCATATACACAGACAGCCAGGGGCTAAAACAAGTGTGGCTAAATATACAATATGTCTTCATTTTGTGTTCTGGAACTTGCCAATAAGTAAACTGAAAAAAACCCAGAAAATCAACACGTAAACATCCATCACTCCCTGCAGAAAATATTTAGCACCCTCTGAATTTCAAATGGTTAGCCTCTTCACCCTGTGCTTGTGGTTAGAAATGGATGGAAGCCACCATCTGTTTTAAAGACAATGAAATTTTATCCAGTTCAGTTTACAGATTGAAGATAAACTGGGATGATTTGCTGAGCCAATTGCTGAGCAACACAATCTGCATACATGACAGTCCAGAGGTTTTGATTCCAACATACTATTTGAAAGTGTACTCTTTATTTCTTCTTGTCAACCTACAGACCACTGCTATGTCAATTAAAATTTAGTTTGTATTGGTTTGTTTGTTTGTTTTCCACTCCCTTTCAGCTCCTGGCTGTTTTTCTAGCTCAGTGATTTTGCCATTTATCTTCTAGTGAGAAAGCATGGATTAATAACTACAGGCCCAAAATTAATTAGATATAGAAATAATATGACAGCTATTGATATGCTTTTAATTGAGAGAAATCTTCAAGAAGAGAGATTCAGACAGAAAGACAGTAAGCAGAAGGCCCCCATTCCTGCCCTGGAAGGCCGTAAAGGAAAGCACTTTTACAAAATAAACCTGTGAGGCTCTCCAGAAAGAATAAAGGGAAAAGCAGCCCCAGTCAAACATGACCAAAGCAATAACTTCCCAGTGTCCTCTGGCAACTACAAGCCCATTCAGGGATCACTTTATAAAAGGTATTACCTGCCCAGTGCACAGAAAATGATGATGGGAATATGATCTGCTGTGCTTGTTGTTGGTTCCTGTAATGGTGACTCCACTTTGAGGCAGCTTTAAAAAAGTTTACCAAGCCAACCACATCCTTTCCCCTCAGTTTGCAACCTTCAGGCACTTCCTTTCTCAAGTGTCTTCACTCACCTCATTTCAGTCTTTCTCAGCTCAGGCAGTTAGGAAGCTGGAGTTGGTCCATGCAGTTAATTTGAAGTCACTCAGATCCTGGATGGAACTGGGGTCAGCTATAGCCACCTGGGGAATGTTCCTCTTTTTCTGCCATGGGAGAACAGTTATATATAGGGTTAAATTTGATGTTGATGATACATTAACTGATAATTAATGTTTGCTAAATGACCTGTGTTTTAGGAAGGAAGAGGTGCTCTGCATGTGCATGGAGGCAATGCAGTTAAGCCCTAATTTGTCAGGGGCTGAAACACAGAGAACTGAGTGGATCTGTTGGATTTCCTGGAATGGCAAGCTGTGGAGCACCTTGGCCTTGTGTATGTCTGTCTGGCTGCAGAAGTCATTTTCTGTGTAGGACTGGATGCCATAAAATCCCTATGCCTGCTATTCTCAGTGTAGAGTGAACAGACAATAAAAGTGACTTCACCACAGCTTTTAGTGAAAGCACCCTTGCTGTCCATCCTCCACGGCACCAATGATTCCTTCTCTATTTCGTGACAAAAGTTAATCTTTGCAGTTTTATGTTTACCATCTACTCCAAATTCCTTAGTGACAGGAGCAGCATGATCTCAATATGGGACACTTGTACCTTTTTTAAGGGGTGGTGGGACACAGTAATTCCAGGTTTGCCTCCGTATATCAATGGAAAAACTGTAAGTGTCTTATTACATACAGAAGGCCCAGGTCTACAGAAGAAGAAAAACAATTGGAATCTATAGATTTTCTATCTTTTTCAGGCCAATTCCTATATTTATTTTGCTGGGATGTCTTGCCTGGTTTCTCCTAGGCACTGAATAAAGGCTGAATGTAGATCTTCTCTTTTGGGTGATTGACAGAATGTGTGGTTAGACAAGGCTTTTTAGAGCCAGACATAACCCCAGCATAAGGGATCTTAGAAAAAACACTGACTTCTTTGTAGCACGAACCTCCCTCTCCCCTGAGTACCATCCTGTTATAGTCATTGCTGACAGAATAAAGAGCTATCAAAACAACAAGGTTCAAAATAAAACTCAAGAAGCTCTTATGAAACATGAAAGCTCCGTGCTTCAAAATTCTGGACTGAGGAGAGCACAGTATGTGAGCAGTGAAAAGTTTGGAGGGAAAAAAAAAGAAATCAATCAAACCCCTGTGTTAAAACAAAGATGTAAGAAATATTTACTATGCATCAGGTTAACTGTAGTCTAATGACCACAGTGAACTCATTTGCAGTGGCATATATAAACCCAAATGTTAGTCAGGATGGGGATGGGAGGAGGGAAATGGCAGTGCACGAGGACAGCTCTGGGTTATGTCACCACTCCCACTGGTGAAGGTGACAGACAGGGAACAGAAAAACCTTCAAAGCCAGGAGAACAGCGAGGCATATTTAATACCTGCTACCCCAGAATCCCTGCTGGGGCAGGTTTTGGCAATCTCAGAGACAAGAAATGGAGAGAAAAGTAGTGGGTAGGAAGAATTTACCCAAATGGAAGAATTCCTTACATGCCAACCTTTTGCTTGACAGCAAAGGGAAGAGGACAGACACTTCAGATGGACCCATCTCAGCCAGAGGCTTGTCACATGTAAAGAATCTGTTCTGGGATGAATATTTAATTAGTTTTAAGGGATTAGGAACCTTGAGCTTATAATTATCACTTACCTATGCACCACTTGCCAAAAGTAGAAACGAGCGCCTCAATATGGAAATTCTTTGATTCCTCATTAATTTCACTGAGCCGAAACCGTTCTGTGCAGAGGACTGAGACAATTCAGACTGCTGAAGCACCATTTTACCCCATATCTAATCTGTGAATTTATCTGACACCCGACAGCGGGGCCTTGCTACCCAAATTCCTTGTCAGCCTCTAGAGCATCGTGGGTCACTGTATCATACCCACAGATTGTGTATTTATTATTGTATACATTTAGGAACGTCTTAATAATTTTTCTTTGCCTTGATCCTTTATGTTGTTACTGCATTGGTCTACTGTGTTATTTTAATTGGAAAATTGTAATTGTACTTATTCCTCAAAGACTATTGAATTACTGATGACATCTGCATAATATATCCTTATATTTTTTAATGTTTACTAGCCCAAATTTATGTTTTGTTAAATATTTAAGTGATATCCATGAGAACTTACTCAAGGCTTTTTCTTTTTTTTTGAGTAATTGATTTCATTGTCATAATTTCCCCTATTTAAATCTGCAATTACTATAAAAAATAAAGGAGATTTATTTCTACATAAAACTTAATTCATGCTACCAGGAAGTAGAGAAGGAAACAGGGAAGGGACTGATCATTCTCAAATCCCGTTTTTGCATTAAGGTTATTAATGAATAAACTTTTTTCCAGAGTAGCATCTCATTCAAGCAGCTTGAAAGCTTTTAGAGTTTGAGAATTGTCTTGTGTTCTGTCAAACAAAAATAAATAACATGAAATGATTCATATAGCACAAACTGTTTATGACCTAGTAACACTAAGAGATTGTATTTCTGAAGTGTAATAATACCATTGTTAAAGGAAAGAAAAGACAAGAGAACCGTGTTGCAGGTTTTTATGGAAATGTATTTTGCAATGAGCACTGCTTCAGGCAGTGCTTTTTTTCTGATATAAATTAATTTATTTTGGCAATCAGCAGGTATCATCACTCTGCCTACTCAAAATAGAGACAATAGTTATTTAAGTATATGAATACAAGCCCACAGTGTCAAATTCAGCTCTTCTTCAGATGTTCACCACGGAAGTAAATTAATCTGGATGTCTGAAATATCTCACTGGTCTGTTACGAAGTCGTTCATGGCTTTTAGAAACGGGAACCAGGACTTAAGTATTGAGTTCCATTTTGTAGTATTTCATTTCACACAGTTTCTCAGACTTCCACAAAGCCAAGGATACTGCAGGATTTAATCCATGGGTCCTTGGCCTGGGCACTTATTAAATAGAATGCAGTCAACAGTACAAAAATAGGTATCAGCAAAGAAATTTCTGTCTCCATTTTCAATGTGCTGTCAAGATATATATTACTCTGTTACTGCTGTATGTAAATCTGAACTCAGCTTCATCCCCGACAGCAGCACAGCTTCAGGAGATGCATGTACACACACAGGGACTGTCCTATATCCTGCCTCAGGACCTCCTAATCTCTTGCTGAGCTGTGAGTCAGCCTGCTGACGCAGGCGAGTTTTCTGAAACAGCAAGCTGCAAGACTGCTTGTGGAGCTGGGAAGCCAGGCATCTGATAGTTTCAGAGAAGTGTGTTAATAATGGAAACCAGTGCACATACTCTGTTTTTTTCACAGGTTTTTGTGTGATCATTAACTTAATTTTATCAAAATAGGATGTAGCTTTTCTGTAAACTTGTGACAGGAGGAGATCTTATACAGCAATCAGAACCTGTTGTATCAGTCAGGATATCAGAGGCAAATGAGATAAAATACTTAAAAACATCCTCAGTGGATCCATTTTTTAAGTTAATTCCACTCAGCAGTTGCCCTTCCTAAACTACTTTCAAATGACTGCATTGCTTAAGTTCAATTTCAATAACTACTAAATAGCACTTTTTTCAGTGACGTGCATGAACTACACTCCACATTATTATCACTTGGAATAGCTTTCTATGGATTCACTCATGGCATCGTCTTGAAAGGTTTCCACGAAAAGAGACTGCTCGATGTCCATATGGAAATCTGACATTTAGAGTCTGAGGCCAATGAGCTGTAAAGAGGTTGGGTCAAATAACATCAGTTTTAAGCAACCTCCTGTTTATTGAAAGCATGACGTTGATTAGAAACACGAAGCAGTGATGCTAATTTATAATTTCTGCTTATCAACTTGCACACAGCTGGTTTGGGAGGGGCAGGCTTCAAAGATTTACAAGCAATCAGAGAAAGTGGCCAGTTAGTGCATTTACCTTTCTGTCACATCATTATTGAAAGCATTGACAACACTCCCTACCAACTTCTGTACACTCTCCCCCTCACTTCTGTAAAACAAGGCACATCTAGAAGGGTTTGAAAGGAAGTTACCAATTTTGGGCAGCCCACCTCTAACCCAGCTTGGTCCTTGTCACGCTTTGTAACTCGTGTCAGTGGACACCAATCCGAGCTGCCTGCCAGGAGCTGAGGGTGCCCGTGCTTGTGCAGCTCCAGTGGGTGTCAGTCATTATGGACACCATCTGTTCACTTCAGCGACATCATCTCCCATCTGTTCCCCTGAAAGGTAAATGCTGCAGAGGAATTCCTTCCAGCTCTGCTGCAGGAAAGAAATTTTGCCCACATGCAATGATAACGTTTTTCTCGTTGCTTCCTTTCTTATACTTCATGCAAATATGCAAAGTTCCCATGCACTTGAAGGTAAAATAACTTCCTGAGGAAGCAAAACAGAAGGGTCTATTAATTTTTGGCACAAAGTCTCTGTGTTTGACTTCCTATAATCAAACCTGTCATATGTTCTGGAATAAAAATACATATTGCATATGTAACTGTCCACTATGTGAACGATTATGCTTTCTTTATGATAAATAAGAAATCAAATTTCATGGAAATGAAACTTGAACACAAAATATGGCCAATATTTGGTGTGTTACTTATCAGCTGTTAATGAGGAAATACAAGTGAGCAGTTTATGAGGAGGAAAAATAAAAGCATAAAGGATTGTCCACATATGATACATGGTAATACTCAAACTAATGCTGTGTGCTACTGAGTTCTATGACACATGAGCAATAATTACCTGAACTGCTTTCAATCATTTACCAGCTCTCTATAATTTATAGCTCAAGCTTTATGAAACTTCTAAAGTTAGAAAAAACTGGAACTGTGAGCACAGGATGCTTCTCCAGTGGTTCCATTGTTACACCATATTATAATGAACACATTCATATGAGCATGCAGTAATATATTTACCAAAATAAAATGAAGTTCTTAATTTCCTCTGCGGTCTTGAGTTTTATTTTTTCACATAACTCTAAAAGGCAAAAATTTCATTTGTAAGCTGACTACTGGTTAATGAGATCCTTTATTCCCTTTTTTCTTTATGGTAGTGTCACCAAAATGTCTCTGAAAAACAATTGGAACTTGCAAAGTTCTGGATAATAAACATGTCCTGTTTGGGTGAGGCAGAAGGATGATCTATCTTTTAAGTTGCAGTGTAGAATAAACACGTACAAGATTGGGTAAACACCGAAAGCATTTTGGACATGGTAGCACACAGCTTTAGACACAATAATTTTGCTCATACCAAGGTATTGTTCAAAATGATGTTGTGAAAGCAAATTAATTCAACTACTTAGCATGGAGCAGAAAAGATCATGAAAAAAATTACACTGAAA
Source organism: Oriolus oriolus (assembly GCA_013400235.1). Taxonomy (NCBI): domain Eukaryota; kingdom Metazoa; phylum Chordata; class Aves; order Passeriformes; family Corvidae; genus Oriolus; species Oriolus oriolus. The sequence continues at coordinate 736,101 of VXBT01008397.1, read as the reverse complement.
TTTGTGTCTCACATACACATTTCATTTTCATTTCAGTTTGCTTTTGCAAGAAGTTATAAAGATAAACAGAAAAGGCACCTTTTGGAAAATGTTTCCTGTCATAAAAATCAGTGCCCACTATTAAATATTAATGTATATTACAGACTCAAAGAACAATTAAGTATCTACAGCACTTTAAAAATATTTCCTCACACTTTCAGAAATGAAGCAAAATTGAGGAACTGGGAGAACCCAAAGCTGTAGTATTAAAACAAAATAAAGACAAATATGTTTCCAGATTAATTCCATACGTTGTGCAGGCATTCTGTCTTGGTGAAAACCATGGTGAGAACTCTACAGAACAGAAGGTGTTATAAGTGGAGCAGAGCTGGAAATATTGCAAGGGGATGTTAACTGACTTTTTCAGCTACAAGAATAAAATAAAATTAGTACTTCAAAATAATTACTGTTTGTTTCTCGAAAGTGTTCTGGAGAAATCATAATTTACAGGAGTCTAAGGAAATTTGGAGTGAACAAAAATAATGCTATAAGTTATGAGGTTAAATGTCCACTTTCCTGTTCTAACTCTGTCCCTGACACAGGGAATAGTTTTTGTCAAGTCATTTATGTTTCCTTGGGCTAGACACTTGATTTGATGCCAGTGGAAACGACATTTGTTTGCTCCATAGAAGTGGCCTAGTAAAGGGATCTGTACATTCAGGAAAATTTAAAAATGCTGCAACAAGGAATGGTTAAGCTATTGAGCTGTGACTCTGGGAATTTCATTTTTAAACCTGTCTTTATCTCTTTAGGCCACTTTGGTAATTTCACCTCTTTGGTCTTTATTTTCTCCTACAATTTAGCTCCAAATTGGGGGGGGTTGCCGTCTTCAAAAGCTTTCCAGCCATTACTAAAACCAGCAGAGAAGGGAAGAGTCCAGGAAAACCTAGTTTTGACTTCTGCGTGCAGGCAGTACTTTAATATTTGTCATTTAGAATAATTTTTATATAAAATGGGGCTCTAAGAGTGCCCCTTGCTGGGGATCAGTACAGCTTCCTGTTCTGGAAAAAGGGGGATTTTCCTTCCTCCGTTTCTTCCCCTTCCCCTTAGGCTGATAAAAGAAAATTAGCCAATATTAACAAGACTTTTCCAGTCAAGCACTGAAACTAATGCAGGTCACGTTAAGAGAGCACTCGCATAATCTGCTGGATCTGCTGTGGTGGTGACCAAAAGGAAAGAAATGGGGCAAAGCTCCTCATTAGGAGAGGGCTGACATTGCTTCGTCAGCAGGCACTGGGGGAGGATACATGACCATGACCTCAGCTGAATGGAATTGGGACAAAAAGCCTGCACTGATCCTTAAAACTCTTCAGCATTTCAATCTACGGCACCTTCATTTTGCAGGGCAGCCTGATAGAAGCAGATTTAAGAGTGTAAAGCTGTGCGTTCATTTTATATTTCTCTATTGTCTCCTATTAAAAGCATCTGGCCTGTGCTTGACACAGTGATGAAATTAAATAGATGTATCCAGAGCAGGATATGCCACTTCCCTTATCAAGGTTAGGAAAGGATTACCTCAGAAAGAACATCTTCCAGTGGCTAGGTTGTCAAACACAGCACCTGCAGTAAATAGAGAGACAATTCGCTTTTTTTCTGTTGATCTAGGTCTCAATTTATCTTTCTCTTGCAGCTTTAGTGCTGTTTTTTCTTCATGCTAAGGTCTTTTATGTCACTGAGATTAAATTTTCCACCTTTCTCCAAACAGCTGCTCAAATGGGATGCCGTTCTCATCTTACAAGCATTGTAAAAGTTATTAGATGGTTTTTAATATCCAAATAACTTACATTCACAACAGATCTGTATCCTTTAATAGTTGAAATTCTTGTGTCAGAGGAAATGTGATAGGAATGCAAGGCTGAAAATTCATGTTTTTAACAACTTTAAAAAAACTGAAAGCATGTTTCAGTCATTATTCTGATTTACAAACAGGCAAACAAAATAAGTGTTTGTTAAGAAAAAGAGTAGCAAAGTTGGTAATCTGAGGAAAGCTTTCTTGTTTTTCATATTGTCACTGGTTTATTTATCTAAGTCATTTTTTTAAAAACACAAATGAAATAAATGTTTCCTAAAATATAGAGCAGCAAAATTGGTTATCTGAGGAAAGATTTCTTTCTTGCTTTTCATGTTTACTGGATTATTTATCTCAGTCCCTTTTTAAAATACAGGCATCAATAAACAAGTTATATGGCACAGTGAGAATTTATGACCTGCAATTTAGCTGAGCTATGCTCAGACAATACCATCAGGTCTAAGTGATGTGACTAAGCCTGATGGGGATCACTATAACAGAATAATCTGGGTTTTTTTTAAATGGAAGCATTCTAGGTGTTTTTCAAGCAAAAATCCCAGAAACTCACCACCCCACAGCAGCCACTAAACTCGAGAAGACCAAGCACAGTCTGACCAACAGTTCCATGGAAAAAAACCTAGAAAGCTCCTCTCAGACAAACCAGAGACAAAACTGATTTCTTTACCTTTTCCTTTCTGTGAAAATAGCAAAATGCAGCTGTTCTGTCAATGCTCATAAAAACCAGAACTATTGTATATGCAGTGAAAAAAGGCAGTCTAGAATATTGACGAAATCTCCAAATCTATAGGACTAAATACTGCATTTCTTAAGGGAAACACCAGTATTTTTCTCAGTACAGTTCTCCACTAGAAATTAAAACAGGGACTGAACAGAGCCATTGCAAATTAGATTACTGTACTACAATTGTCTTAATAATAAACTTGCTCAACCACTACACATTAATTTTTATATATATAAATATATGTTTCGGAAACATTATATAGCAGTTTATTCTGTATTAAAATCACAGCTGTTTATGCACTTCCCTAATTTTCCTTCCTGGATTCGGGTGATCAGCAATTAGTTTCCTATTTACCAGATCCATTTTTGCAACTGTAATTTCTCTCCAATGAGTAATGCCTGGACTTAGTGACACCCGACAGAAGAACAGAAAGGTTTTATGTTCTTCAGTGTTAACCTGCTGGACAGCAGATTTTTTGCTACTTTTATAAATTTAGCAGCTTTCTCTTTCATTAATTTTATTTTTTAAGTGGCAATTTTATGCTGCAGGTGGATTCCTCCTCCATACAGTGTGCTGTGCAGTACAGACACATCTCTTGATTTTATTTTGCACAAAAACTGCCACATCATAACAGCTCAGCTGAAACTAATGGAACCTGTTAAGCAACAGGGACCCCTGAGCCAGGGAATCACAGATTTGTGAAGTTGTGAAGATCTATCGGTCCATCCTCTCTATCTTCCTGCCAGAGCCAGGCTTTTCCATATAATGCATCTGCTTTTGTTCACTGTGCTTCAAATGGTGCTAAAATTGGACAGTTTTGTATCTAACAGGTAATTAGCCCAATTATTACAGACACATTTCTGTGGGAGCTGCATGGACCTCACCAAATTCCCTCAGGGGGTTGCAGGGCTGCCTCTTTTCTGAGTACTTCCAACCTCTCAGAGCATTGAATGTGCTGCTTTTTGGGATGTACAAACCAGTATCTCACTGCTACAAAACCTAAAAATTAAAGAATCACAACTCTACACCTTCAGTCAAAAATTAAGGATGGGAAAAGAAATGAGCTTTGGAAAGCAAAAACCTTTGAATAGGAATTGCTAGCAGTAGAAAAGTCCCTGAGAGGAGAAAAGGATAGCCTGATTCTACAGAAGAGAATCTGCAGAGAGGAAAGAGCAGAAGCCTTCAAGCTATCAAATTTCTTTAGAAGTGAAATGAGGTTATGGATTGCTCAGTTGCAGCTCTGTTGAGTTCTGCCTGGCAGACTGAAAATGTTCTTTAATTTTGATAATATTTAATTTTATAACAGAACCTGAACAGATGTGATTGACCCTGGTTTCCAAATTGTTTTGTGTATTTCTGATTATGCTCCAGGATGAGTGCAGCTGTGAGGAGTGACGTGAAGTGACACTACCTAACTAGAAAAGGGGCTGCACTTGAGGCTTCAGCAACACCAAAAGGAAGACTGCAGATTTAAGTCGTTCCCATACCCTGAGTGTACTAGCTTTACAATTTTGTGTCATTTAAAATCTCATAGGTTCTTAAAAAAACCCCACCAAAACAACAAACAAACGAACAGACAGACAAAAGCCCAAAAAACCCCAAACGAAACAAAAGAAACAAACCAAAAAAGAATGACAAAGCGCTCAATTTCTGATATACTTGAAATTTTTAAAAACCAAGTATACCAAGTAAGAGCCTGACAAAAATGTGTTTAAGACTCATTGTAGGAGAAATAATGTTTTTACAGAAAATTAGATTGTTCTTTTCCTGGTTCATCCTAAACATTTTTTCTGGTTGGTGGGATTTCTCTGCAAGGGTATAATACTGTACCTATTGCCTGCTTGCTGCCGTAGATAGGGAAACGTAAGAGATGAGGAAGAAACAGAAATTTGTGCTGAGCACCTTTACTGTGCTACTGAACCTTGTCATAAATCCTTTAATAACCACCAGCTGCTCTATTGTTATCATGCCCTTCTGAGCTTAGCTGGTTAAATCTCCCTCCTGCTTTTAAACTTCTTGGTAAAAGTAGCTGTTTTCTTGCTAAGTCCATCCTAAGGCTGAACAGCAAATAACCAAGGGACTGTGCCCCAAAATCCTGCTCATCTCCAGGCATGGCTGCTCCTCTCTGTTCCCATGGATGGGGAAAGGCACATGGAATTCAGCACAAGAATCTTTTAACCTGATGATTACAGCTTCAAAAGGAAAATAAAAGCCTGGCAAATCCTTTGGTGTTTCAGGATATTGTGGAGGATACGTAGAAGTCATTCAAGGAATGATGTGGCGCAGTCTCATAGTTAAGACCATTCTCTGTCTCCTGAAATTCTCACATGCTTGTGAGGATTTCTGTTGGCATTTTTTAATAAAAAAAAAGTTTCCAGATCAATGAACTGAGAACATTTTTGAAACACGTTTCTTTGAAAGCAAAGAGAGGGATTCACATATTTAGCTGGCAAAAAAAATATCACCACATTTTTAAAAAAATAAACTTGATTTGCGCTATGCAGAGAGCATCGAGGGAGGGAGACAAGTCATAATCTTTGACTGTTTAAGGTTGAGGGCATTCAATTATTCCATTTATTTTGAGCTTACTCATGGTCCTGTGTCCTGCAGGCCTCAGGGATGATGAGGGTAAAATGCCAAAAGGGAAGTCACTGCATAAAAGCAGCAGAATTAATGCAAGTGAGTTTCCTCAGCATATACATGACCTCTTTTGACTTCACCTTAGCTACAAAAGAAACTGCTGAATTAAGCTTGCAGAAGAGCTCAGAAAGGTCCTAAACTGTTCTTGCAAACAGCCAAAGTTGTGTGGTCAGTGGTGCCGAAGAAAGTTGGTTCTTTTTTCGTAACTTTGCTTCTCTGACTGTCATTTTCACTTTGAATATTTTTCCCCTTCAAGGAAGTCCTTCAGGATTTTTCCTTCTTCCTTGTCTCACCACAGTGACTCAGCTGGGAAAAGAATGTAGCCTGCAGTTTAGCCAGAGTGCTTTTATCAAGAGGCTTTTCTGGAAAGAAAAGATTTAAATTGAAATTCCTTAGTTTAGCACAGATTAGGGCCTTCTGGTACTTCCCATGCGCAGAGATGAGTTATCAGCCTTCAGGGAAAGGCAGCAGTGTGTTCACATTAACTTCTCAGAGTGTTTGAGGTTTTTTTCCAAGTGCACATTGGGGAGCCATTGGAATGATAATAATGAAGAGTTCGCTAATTCCTATGACTCCTTGTTTTAATTGCCAAAATCTCTGCAGAGTGAGTACAGCACAAACCATTCCCAGCAACTACTATTATTATTATTATTATTATTATTATTATTATTATTATTATTATTATTATTATTATTACTGTGTTAATGTTCATCTGAATTTAGAATAAAATCTTCAGCATCTCTCAGATGACGTTTGTGTACCTTGGTCTCCACGTAGACTAAATTTAAACAGAGTAGTAGGCTGTTGTTTGGGGTGTTTTCTGTTTGTTTGTTTTGTTTTGTTTTAATGAAACTAATTTCTTCTCATGGGGAAGATCAATCAATCTTCAGAATCAAAATTCTCCCAAAGTGGAAGCCTCTGGGCTGAAAATAATGAAGTTTCTGGGAGACACTGCACATGCAAAGGTATAATATTGATGAGGAAACTGCAATGTGGATCTATTTCTGAAGAAAACTTGGTTAAGGAAACATTTAATTTTAATATAATAATGTTTGTTTAATATTTCAATTGAATTTAATTTAAACAAAATAATTTCTTTGACATCTGAGAAATGTATCAGCATAATTCAAAAAAATAATAAATCCTTTGCTTCCCTATCTGTTATTCATTACATTTTCTAAAATTTAAATAAAATAATGGAGGTAGTATTCGCTGACCTGTATAGATTTTTGAACCAGTAAAGCAGAGGTTTCTAATGTGAGTAGGTTAAACTGTTTGAAGAGTTGAAACCAGCTTTTTCCAGCCTTATCCTCTCAGCAGACAGACTTACTTTGAAGATAGGTTTTTTTTCCCCCATGTCAGTTCATTAAATAGACCAGTTCAGAGAGTAATTTAAAGAAGGGAATTTTCTGAGGTATTGAGAAATTGGAAGAACTGTTTTTCTCAAAAGGTATGGCTCTAAATGAGGAGTGAGAACTAAGAGTCCCATAATCCAGGATAATTTGGACCCTGGAAAGATAACTCATTAATTAAAAATAACACTTCCCTTTTTTAGAATAAGCTGCGCTTTTTTTAACCTTTCTTTCTTTTTTCCCAGCGATATCATGCCTCCAAAAAATGTCAGACTCTTGTTAAACTGTAAGTTTGAACTGCAAATTTAGAATTCTATTTTTAGGACTTCCTGATTAAAGTCAAAATGTCAGATAAAGTTTGACACAAATAACAAGTGGAAAGGAATAATTTAGTAAATAGATGGAAGTTAGCATTTACTAATATATGGCTACTCTGAATAAATTGTATATTACTAATATATAAGTAATTTGAATAAATGACATTATCACATATAATAACAGGGAAGTCACCTATAAAAATAAGAGACTCTGTTTCTTTTTGTGCATTTGCTGATCCTCTTTTGTATAGTTTCATCTTGTTTCAAGTCAATTTAAGGTTAAAATTTGCATCCAAACCATTTCTATTTTTGACAGTGATGTAAGCAAAACCAAATTGCAGCTTGCTAGTCATTCAGGGGAAAAAAAAAAAAGAAAATATATAACAGGCTTAGGTACACTAAACAGCATCTCTGAGGGAGAAAAATAAAGGTAGCACAGATCCTCCAAGGTGACTCTGCCTCCGAAGAGGTGGCAAGCTGTTATTTCCTCGGTGTCACGGCTGGGCTGCCTGCTGAGGGTCGCCTGGTGATGAACAGGAGCTCTCTGACAAGAGCCTGATCACCACTCGCTTGAAAAAGGAGCTGGGAGGGAGATTATCAAAGCATGAGGCCTTTACGGAGTATGGCATTTAAAGCACATCCCCAAAGCCCCTTTCCTCGTGTCCTTTTGAGTGGAAAGCAGATCTCAGGGGAGAAAAGAGGGATGTCACAGTGTCTTGCCTGGCAGGTAATTGTGCACAGATGAAAAATCTTCCACAGGGTGTGTCTGGGAGGATAAAGTCAGAGATTTTGGTGGGTTCTAAACACTGAGCTGTCAATCCGTCCATTAATCAGAGTATCAGGACGTGTTTATACCCACACTGGGGAAACTCCAGCCGGTGACTGCATCCGAAAATCCTTGAACAATTTAAGCCACTGAGTGCAGCTGGATCGTGCCCCACCCTGCCCCAGGTGCTCTCCAGGCCCTGTGTGCAGGTGGTGATCCCTCCTCTGAAACACCACACACCTTGGCAGCACTGCGGGGTTTGCAGGGTCTTTTTCTCTTCAGGACCGTGGCATGTGTCACTGCAAATGTTTAGCTGAGACACAGACTCTCCTGTTCCACATCAGCAGCCTTGTTTGCCCCTTTGGCAAGCAAGTGGCACTGAGTGTCTGCTTTTTGAAACAGAACCGTTCCATAATGACTTACACAGATCTAAATTCAGCAGTAAACCAGGAAGGAGAAAAATCCCAGTTAGTGGATTTCCTTTCAAAGACAGAGAAAATTGACTTTTTTGCTTTTCCTCTTTTGGCATTTTGTCTAAAATAAACATTCATTAAAACTTACTCTCTCCACAGACCAGCTACAGTGGTTTAGCAAAATGCCTCAGGAATAGTGCAGCAACAAAATGCAAGGAAGTGGTATCACATCACCATGGCAGAATAAAAATTTAAAATTATTAAGCCTTTTCAAAGCCCTCAGGTTATCAGTTATAAAAAAAGAAAATTAAAAATCTGATGCCAGATGTAATGCTGACATTTTTCCAGTAGAAACCAGGTGCTTGATAAGAGCATGATCCAATTCCTGGCACCGTCATGCACAGTCACAGTTCTAGTTTAAGTGCTTCATGTAAAACTACTTTCAGGGTTAGAATCACTTTTTCCTCTTCTATAAAAATAATGATTTAAGTTTCCTGACTCATGCTAAAGAAATTACTGTTAATTATTTAGAACATATTTATGCTAAGACTCCAATGTAACATTAAAACACCCAGCTAATAAGAGAATTTAATACACAACAGGAGGAAACCTGCAAGTCTAAACCCGACTAGAAGTTCCTTCTCTGCCGTTATATGCAAAAACCTCATGTTACACAACAGTAGAAAGATCTGAGGTTTACCTTTCTAGAATAGCAGAAGACAAGGAGCCCCAAAGCCTTCATAAACATTGGTGAAGAATTCATGACTTAGTAATGACCTGGACATAGTTATGGGCCATGACAAGCTTTAATCTTTCCAGTCCTCCACTCTTCTAACTTTGAATCCTACTTTGAATCCTTGAAAGTTTGGGGCACTGTTTAAAATATGAGTATCAGTGTTTAATGAGAACAATCCATCATCTGCTTGTCAGCTTCAGCTGGAATGCTGTTGAGATCTCCCCAGTACTGATGGATTTTTGAAACAATTGATACAAACATTTTGGGATGCAAGAGCAAGGTACCTGAGAAAGGGCAGATAAACAAGATTCAAGAGGAAAATGCTCCTGTGAAAACATATAGAACTACAAGAAAAAACCAGCAGAGGTGTTAATTCAGCAACAGCAGAGGATCAGCCTGTTCTGAGAAGCAAAGGGGACTGACACATCCCCATTTGACTGACAACTGCCTGGCTGGCAAAGCCCCATCAGGCGTTTCATCAGGGGGTGAGGAGCATATTAATGTTTAGCCTGGCAAATCATTATTCACAGTTAGTTGCTGGGTGCATTAGCAAGTTTAAAAAAGCTTTGCACTCCTCCTTTGTGCACACACTGCCTACAGACACTGTTTTACTCTATAAGCTGCTAAATCATCGTGGCACAGCAAGGGGAGTTGGTTCCCTGCACACTCACACACCTGATGCCACCTGCCTGGCAGCAGACATGAAACCAGCTAATAATTTCACATCCATCCTTAAATTAAGGTTGAATGAACACCCACTGTGAACTTGCTCAGCTCTACTGAAGGTTCAGTTTTGCTGAGTTTGTGACCTTAGGAAAGGGTAAAAGAAAATCTGCTGAGCTGTGCAAATAGCACAGTTTGAAATATATGCTGATTGTTTAATAAATAAGAAGTCTACAGGATGGGTCTTGGGGCAAAGAAATTTATGGGTACCTTAACTTCAAGCCCCTCTACCATTCCTTCATTAGTAAATTATATATCTCTCTTTACCACAGCAATACTGCATTTTAACCTTGGTTACTTACCTTGGATACATGCTATGGAAGGAACTTTTTTCATATTTGTTAATCTGTAAAAATCAGGGTGAATCTAAGTGGATATTAAGTTAAAAACTCTGAAGAGAAGCCCTTGCTGAGGAGAAACAGTGTCTACATGATAAATAAAGTAAGACTATATTTTAGGCATGTGATCTCTGCTGTTGTGATGGCACAGGACATGACCAAGCCCAAATATTCCAAAATACATAAGTACCAAGGCCACAGAGCATGAGTGTAAGTTGTCTGACATCATGAGCATCCTGCAGTGATAACAATACACAAACCATGAACTTAAATCCTGGCTGTCTCAGAGTCTGGCCAGTCCTTTTTCTGTCAGCCATAAATTTCAGGCTAGTGGTCATGTTTCAGCTAAATCATTTTAATGGTCCTTCACTGTATCATCCCCCAGCTGTTGACTGGGTGCATCCATCAATAAGGTGAGCAGCTTTTGCTGCAGTTGAAGTAAAAAGCTATTTTTCAGTTTGAAAAGAAAGACAGTGGCAAGGTTACCTAATGTTGTAACAATCTTCCTATTTAACCTTTTATGCCAAAAAAACTTGATGCAACTGATAGTCACCCCTTTAGGATGCTGAAACAAGGCTTAGATTGCTTGTCCTTACAGGCAGTGTGAACATCAAACTGTCAAGTAGTCCTGAACTGCTGAACTACTGAATGTGCCACCAGGTGGTACAAACCAAGATCCATTTGTATTCTAGCTGCTTAGAAAAGCTCAGGTTTTGACCTCCTTGTTTTGCAAGTATTTATTTAAATCGACAGCAATGAACATATTTATTCAAGTGAATTGCAATTTGCTGCAGACAGTTTGTAAACAGAGGTAAAAATGAACAACTTCAGCCTTGTGTTTGTAATCCTGGGAAATGTATGAACTGGAAGAGATAACCTTAGGCTTGAACTTCCTAAAAAGACATGCAAATACCATCATAAAACTGAATTCCCTCCTGGTTTCTCTGCATCAGGTTTTTTTCTCCAGTTTTTTGAAAGCTCCTTTAAATAACCAGCCAACACCAAAATTGCACAGAAAGAAAGTTGCAGCTATCTCCATATGTATGTGGATTAGCAGGTAGAAAAGAAAACAAATCCATTTTCCATATAGGAGCTGTAAATCCTAGGACCTGACAGAATTAGCCTAATTAAAAAAGAACTAAAGGTAGGTAATTTTTGGCATTCCTACTTCACTGATAATTTTATGACAAGCAAGTTAGGAAAGCACCAGATGAGAGAGATGAAAGTAATTTACGTCAACCAGCTTGGCTAGAGCTGTAATACTGAGGCCAAATGGCTTTTAATAATGTATATTTTCATTCTGAAATAAGATTGGGTTTACTTTTCTGGTTTGAGCTGGGTAAGGGAAAAAAAGCTTTGTTAAAACCTTAAATTTACAGTGTATTTAATAAGAAAAAAAGAAATCTTAATCCCAGATCAGCTGTTTGCAAACCCAATGAAACTTGTCGAGGGACTTATGTTTGGAAATATTGCTTTTGGCTTCAAATGCATGAAAATATTTGGTGTGTTCTTCCCTTTCAAAAAGACTACATTTCTCCTAAGTCTTGATAAGTCAAGAGCATAATTTTCAGTCCTGTGAACGTGAGTATCTGGTATCCTTTACTAGCCCAGATGTTGCTCTTCCAGTATCATCCTGATGAGAATTTGTAAAGTTATGGAAGCAAAAGTTGCAGTTGTGTTTAAATAAGCCCTTGGGCAACTGATGGTGCTCCTGAAGTTATCTCACTCTCCAAGAAAATTAATCAGCTTTGGACAGTATTATCATTTAACATCTTCTCTTCTGCAACGTTCATGCATCTAAAAGCAACAGTTTTGCCACACACACTCCATTATTTGCACACTGACTGACAATTTGCTGACAATCTGCTGTCCCCATCTGAATCTTGTTAAATTGGAACTTTTTTGGTCAGTGAAAGATGGTTTTACTTTCCCAAGTCCAGGACAAAACAAATAATCTGCCAAAAAGTTATTCTTAAAAACCATGAGAGTCACTCAGAAGGTTAAACAGACCACTCCACAAAATGGGTGGCTTTTCTTTTTGCATCAGTCTTTTTGCATTCAGTTTAACAAGTAGCAAATCCTTTATATCAGTTAACACGCTCAGCTTTCTATCAGATGCCACTCTAGGAAACGAAAATTGTCCTTGGCAATTTTCCTGTTTATTTTAACAGATCCTGCTATAAAATCTGTCTCCTCAGTTCCATATCTCACTTGTAGAGCCTACAGCCCACACCATCCTGTGCAGCCTTGTCAAGATCCTGACGGCTGGAGAGATTTCAGCTGGAAATCTCCAAGCAGGCATGCTGCCCTTTGCTCTCCACGTTTACAAAATTGGTTCTGGCAGTGACCAACCACTTACACAGCTCAAAGGAGAGCACAAAGCCTTGCACTGCCTGCTCAGTGTGAGCAGTGTGACACAAGAGTGTGTTTGCACTCTATAGAGGGAAGCAAATTATTACAAACCCATTACAAAACCCACCCACAACATGGGCAGAAGTAATTTTTTTCTTCCAGAGGGGCTCTATCAGAAATGTGGTGAGTCTGAAGACTGATGAACTTTCTTAATATGCTTCTACTCAATGTCTTTAATGATCCCATTTCCTCCAAGTTTTTAGGAAAGTTGACTATGGGAAAAAAACCTAATTCAAAACAACTTTGTCATGAATTAGATCTAAGAATTGAGCTGGGCTTAAATGGTAAACTGATTTTCAGCTAACTGCTTCTCATGTCGTTCATTCTTCTGAATGCATGGCTGCAAATCTGCTTGCTCATACGGCTGTTTCCTAGGCTGGACTGACTATTAAATTTTGTAATTAGTGGCATGTAATTATTTCCCATAATGGGCTGTAAATTCACATTATGCAATAAATCATTCTTATGTACGCTTAAGGATTCATCACTCTTCTTAGCAACTGAATAGCATATTTACCAAGCATTGAAATGTTCAGCTGGAGTGCCTTGTAGCTTATTGGGAAAGCATTAGTTGTTCCCAAATGAACCCTCTTTGGTGAGGGAAAGTGGTTAGCAGCAGGAAAATTGTGGTTCTACCACTGAGGTTAGAAATAAGACTTGCAAACCTGATTTGGCAGGGCACTAAAAAATATTTGCATATCAGTTCCACTGGGATCATTTATTGTCCTCATTAAGGCTATTAAGTGCTTTCTTAAATCATCTTCTGAAATAATAGCCAAGGAGAGAAAACTGCTGTTATGACTAAAGATTTGTCAGCCACCATTGGAGTGAGAGAGCAGCAAAATCCATGAAACTGCTAAACCCAAGCCGGAGCAGCCAAAAGCCTTGCATGTGCCTTACCAATTTTGTGTTTTGGGAGGGTAAAAAACACCTGAAAAGGGTGGTGGAATTCTCAGTAGAGACAAGGAGTAAAGTTTATTATAATATTGTACTGAGCTGAAGACTCTGCACTAATGTGGCCTTTGAATTGGGTCTTCCTTGGAGATATGCTATTTGTCACCTCTTAGTCAATTAAAGGAAGCAGGAGCTCAGAATATCTTTGAGCAATGCCATCAAGAAACGAGAGTGCAGGAAAAGGAAATTTGTTCAACAGAGAAAACATAAAGATTCAGCCCAAAGTTTGTAATCTGTGTTGTCAGACTGTTGGCAGAATTCAGATTCTTTCATATAGTGACCTAATGTACACATGTGCCTCCACCATCCTAATATAGCTCCTGAGGGGTAAACTAGTCCAGAGATACCTCACTCCTCAGCAAAATTAATTTTTATATATAAACAGGCAAACATCACCCTTCACAAGATGGAGGATTTCAGTGAAAAAGTCTTTCCTGCATTTTTCCTGTATTACTTTAGTTGCAACATTTCCTCTCTCTAAATTAGATCTTATTAGATCTCCTCTTCTTATTCACTATCAGCAATGAAAATAAAACTTTAAGAAGGGTCAGAATCTCTTTTCTTTGTTGCTGCCACCATTAAACCCTCCTTTACTGAGGTCCTGATGCTGCAGGACTGGCACAGACAGGAAGCCTCCCTGTAATATTTACAAGACATACATAAGATACATGACCCTAATTAAAAAAGGATAAAGCTAAAACAGGAAAAAATAAATCCCCATCTGCACCTGAACCATTCACAATCAGTGTTGTCCAGATGTCTAAAATGTGCAGGCTGCAAGAATATCCGAATGCACTTCAAACCCAACACAGAGTGTTAGTGATTGCTTTAATTGGAAAAAAAAAAAAATAGCTAATCCAACAGATAGCAGCAATGAACTCCATGCCAGTAAAGGGAATCTGAGAATGAGCTTAACAGGTTTTCTGGAGAAGCTACTGCAGTGTAAACCTTGAAGGTGTCAGTCTGTGGCCAGCAAAGATCAGCTCTCTGCTTGTCTCAGCCTGATCCTTTGCATGTGATTAACAAAGGTGAAGGGAAGCAGCTCCAGGGAACTGCCACAGTGATAGATGGATGGTCTTAGACACTCTTTGCTTGTGCTGTGACTAAACTCCAAATCCTACTGCTGTCCATGAATTTAGTCTGTCCCCACTGGGCGCTGTCAGATCCCATCAGCCTTGTTCCCGTACCTGGCGGAAATCTCTGTCCAAACACACAAACTCCTTTTTGCTCCCCGGAGGCTCTGCTGGTGCAGCTGACAAAGCCCAACATGGTTATTCCAGCTAAAGAAAGGGTAAGCATGGCTGTGCTAGACCTGGGCAAAACCCAAAATTAAACAGTCAGAATGGTCTCCTAACTGGGGGTACACAGCACCAAAAGCTCACACTTGTCACGCTTCAGAGAAGGCTGCCATGAAATTCTGAACTCTTTAATAGGAATTAGTCAGTGAAAGGCCACTTTGGGGTTTTTTTTACATGCTCTTCAGCAGTGGTGGGACAACAGTGTGTGGTCACTGAACACAGGACCAGAGAGCTTCATGCAGTTCAAGAACAGAGCTTGGCATCAATCTGATGATGAGGAGTGCTCACTTAAAGGATATGGACAGCACTGTCCTGGCAAGGCTGCTCAAGAACAGTCTCCCCATGGTTTTAAGGACAACCTGCTGTGAGGAACTTTCTATCACTGCTTTGAGTCTGGTTTTAGCTCTGCTGCCTCTTCCAGCCAAGGCTGTAACTACTAAAAAGCTCCCCTTCAGCCCCATTAGGACACAAGAATTCACCAAGGAGCCCTTCACAACCTTTACAATATCTTTTTGACCAGCAGCAGGAGAATCTGCTTGTTGTCTTCATACACTGAAGGAAGAATCTGGAACAGAGCCAGGAAGCTACAAATAAATACCTTTTTAGGTTTTTTTTCCTCAATATTTGCTGGCTTTCATAAGGGGCAAAGGAGAACTTAAATATAGCAAAGAGAAAACTGCTTTTCAGAAGCTGAATGTGTCATTTTTTTCAGCTAAATAGGAAAAGTGGTTTTATGTATCACTTCCTCTGTCTACTTTATAAGTCTGTAAAATACCACTAAAATATAAGGTACTTCTGAGATTCTTATGTTCAATAAAAGGGTCAATATAAAGCTGCTATTGTAACAAACTCTTTCTCCTTAACTGCTTATCTGCTTACAATGCAAACCTTTCTCAAGGACTTCTATAAAATGTTTTACAGCAGAGTACAAAGTTACAAAATATTGATAATTATATCTAATATTTAGATGAATGAAACAATATTTTTTCCCTGTTCAGAGTGCATTTGGAAAGATTCATTTCCAGGGTTATGGAATTGCCCATTCACCAGATACTAACAGGAAAATTAACAATATCCCACATAAAACCAGGAGAGTATCCTAATAAAAAAAGCTCTTCTAATTTCTATATCTTTCTATTACATGTACTTTTTTATCCTGCAGAAGCTTTCAAACATATAATGACTAATTTTCGTTCTTTAAATCTTTTTCCTTTTGAGTTCTGTCCTTGAAAATTTCTAACTCTCTACTTCCCTTCAAATCCTTCTCTCACTGTTTTTGTTTTTCATTGCTCATCTATTTCTTGGCAATCCTCCACTCTCCAGGGTATATCTAATGATTATTTAGGTCCACAAGCCAAACTGTAAAGCAGCTTCTGAAGGCAATATCCGAGCAAGCATCTTTTGTGGGACAAGGTAAGGGCATATCAGTGAGCCTTTTAAAAAAATTATTATTACTTCTTTAATGATAAAATCTACATTGCTCCAAAACCATTTCTGCAAAACCTTGCTAAATTAAATGTATTGAAGGCAATATGAACCTCTGGGCTGCTCTGTCTTACAGTTCAAATCTCATGTGTGGCTTAACTTCATATCTTACTATTAGCCAAGTAAGAAGCCTCACAGAAAACCTATCCAAATAAGTAATTAAAAAGTAAATCATGCCATAAATTTGCCCAGGACTGCTGAAGACATACATTGACTCAATGGAACACACCCTTGAAAGAAATTCAGTTTAGAAAGGGAACTGCCTGTACAGGCCATCACAAGGGTATAAAGACCATTTTACATCACAGCCTAGAGACTCAGATTCTTTTTAATGAAAATAATTACTAATCACCTCCTTTTGACTACATCTATATTCCCAAATAATAAGGAGGGCTATGCCAAACAGGTAGGTTTTCACTCATTATGTTTTAGCAATTGATTTTCCCAATTATCACAGATTATCACAGAATATTCCAGGCTGGAAGGGACCCAAAAGGTTCATCAAATCCAACTCTTAAGTGCATGGCAGGAAAAGGCTGTAGGGTGGCCAAATTTTAGCTCTTCAAAGAGCCCAAGTAGATTTTAAATACTAAAATATTAAGAGAAAAGCAACAGTCAGTTGTTAGTCAGTCTTAGTCTAAGCTGTACATTTCACAATGAATGAAAAGGGAAGCACAGAAGAGAAAACTTTATGTAGCAAAAGATGACAAATTAGTACAGCTCTGTCTCAAATTCACAGATAGTACAAGATCAAATGAACAGGTTCAAAGGCAAGGCATAAATCAAGGTTATGAAAGGAGAGTGAGGAATTCATACACAAATGAAATCTCTTGACAGCAAAGCCAGTGTGGATCACTCAACAAGACCAAAATAAATAAGAGTAAATGAGAAACAAACAAAAATTACTGTTAGGAACGAGTACCTAAGAAAACAGTGAGTGGGAACACAGGCTCTAACTTGATACAGAAGGAATCCTGTCTGAAACGAAAACAAGGCAAATATTTAGCAAAAGTCTGAAAGAACAGTGGAACATATTTAGAAATCTCACAAAGCTCCTAATTCAGGCCAATGATTTTAAACATTTATATTTTTTAGATTGTGGCTAAAGCTCTGACATGCTTTGAGGTGTCCTTAATTAGCCAAATACAGATTAAGGTAGTGAGTCTTCTCTGTAACAGGTCTTTTAAACATTTTTATGAAAACAGAGGAGAAAGAACATGCTCCTGACTTTCTCTTGGAATGGGGAAAAAAATCTGTTTCAAAATTCGAGTGTAATACTGGTTTAAGCCATTAGAAGTTGAAAGAATTTTGATAAAATATACCATATACTTTGTCTTATTCAAAAATGTTCACACAGGGCTCCAGTCTGCCCTCCTTGGGCTTTCAGATAACAAGTTGCTGGGAATGCAGACACTGTGTTCACTGGGGCATTCTGCAAGTCTGTCTTGAATTTAATCCCAGCAAAATCTAGGGAGAGACTCTCACTGATCTCAGTCACAGAACAGGTAGCACCTTTAAATAAATCAAAAGCACATCTCACCTAAATTTTTATTCTGGAGCTGTTCATTAAAGTGTTGAAAGAAAGGTAGTTCTTTTCCTACTAGAGAAAGCTGCAAAGGTTTTATTAATTAATTATAAACATTGGGGAAAATATTTCTGATTCCTGTAGTAAATAGGAATGTGGCTTCAGTTCCTCTATTTCTATTTGATTTAAGTATTTCTAATTCCAGGGAAGTGAAAATTGTTGAAAGAATAAGTGAAATATTAGCAGAACGGGCCATTTACAAGAAGGATTTCCACACTAATTTCAATAGAGGACTCTGGCTCCTCTTATCGTCACATTGTGATTCTTTTGACAAAGAGTATGGATTTTCAGTATTTAATTTTTGTAGATTAGAATAAAATTACAAGTTTCCTCTTTGGATATGTTTTCTTTAGGATTGTAGGACAACTTTTCAGTTGCTACCAAAAGGTAGCAACAATGAGGCAATGAAACCAAGATTGCCTGGGAGAAACACAGCAACTCAGAGGGAAGATATTACCGAGTTTAATAACTAAAGCATCTCAAAAAAACAGTGACATGCTGATCTAGGTACAGTGGTTAAAATGCCTTTATTCAGATTCACATTAACTGACTATTTTTAAACAACTATTCTAATTGTGGGAAGTTCTGAGTTAAATTAGAGAAAAAATGACTGTCTGATGAAAAAAATCTTACAGCTAAGATGTCATCCCAGAGAAATGGAATTCTATAGCTTGTAATGTAAATGTATCTAGACAAGACTATTATCTCTAAAATTAAAAATCTGGCATCACACTTCTTTTAATGATTAAATAAAAAACCCCTTCAGAAAATACTATTAATGAATGTTCAAGTGACTTTCAGTATTAGTTGTTCTGTGCCATATAAACAAATTTGATGGAAAGCATTTCTGATGGGACAGATACATGTTTGTCCTTAATCTTCAATATAAATTGGAGATGTCTGTCAAAACAGAAAGAAAAGCGCAAATACCCTGTGCTATTTTCTAATAACCAACCTCATTTTGATAATAATTGAGCCTGTGCCTGCAGGTCAAAACAGAATTTGATGGGTGCTGGGGTTTGTTTCACTTGCTTCCATTTATGCAGTGCAGGCATCCTGAAGAAAGAGAAAGTCTGGACTAAATTTATGACACAAAATGCCTCTCTGATCCGTTATGCTGCAGAAGTTTTTAAAGAACAGGAAGAAAAAGAGATATAGATCTCAAAGTTTAGGAATGAACAATCTCAAGCAGTCATTGATATCAGATCCAGGCCACCATCATCTTGATATTCCCACCTCCCCGTGTTGGTTTGGCTATGAACCCTTCACCGTTTTATTCACTGTTTCCCCCCATGCTGTTTGATTTTATTCTGGTGTGTGATGCTCCAGTTAAAAAAGGGCTCCATATAAAACCTGCCTTAAGACCGGAGCCCATTCCTAGAGAGACCTGAAGGAGCACTTTGAGAGTAGAAATTTTTTTCCAGTATGGCTTTTCCGTGAAGAAAAGAGGCAAAATTATTAAGTAATAAACCCAGATAAATGATGCAGCCTTTCTGAAGTGGTTTTGAACAAGAGGAAATTGTAGGCTTTTACAGAGATGGAGAAGAAGTAATGTATCACCAGAGAGCAACTGGTGCCGAGTCATTGACTTCAGCAGAGTAACAATGATCGACTGAGGGTGAGGCTGAAACTCTCCCAAAGTCCTGAAAATGAGCTGAGACAGTGAACCTTGGCAGAACCTGTCCATCCAAGTTACCACAAGGATGTTTTATTGTCGGACTCAGCCAAGACATCCATTCTCACATCACTGATCCCTTCACGATGCAGAGCAAACACAGCACTTCACAAACAGCAGCTGCTCGTGTTAAAGTTGTTCTCTGTTCTGTGCAAGAGGCACATTCCTCTCAGATGTGTCAGATGGAGCGGCTCAATTAAGTTTTCTGGTGGGCTCAGCAGCTGCAGAGAGGGACAGGTTTTCAGGAGCGTGTCATTCCCATTCAGACTATAAAATAAGTGACTTGATGTTCCAGTGGGGCTTTTGCTTGTGCTAAAAGATTTGCAAGCCTTGCAACACTTGTGGATGTTATAAATTTGCAATCATGGCTACAGGATTTTTTTTTTTCCCAGGTTTTGCAGCATGTGGGAATAGGATTCTCTTTAGCTCTACATGGTCCAAATGCAGACATCTGTATTTGAGTACTTCATCCTTATTTTGCTATATGGAGGATATAAATACCCCTTTCTCAGTGGGGAGAAATCAGTGCTTATAACACATGGCTTATCTCAACTTGAAGCAGAAAACGATCAGGAAAATCACATTCTAAAAATGTTAGTTTCTGCCTATTTATTATAGAGGAAGTCTACAGGAAAAACACCATGGTTTTACACATATGAATATATGTATTTTTTAAAAATGTTTGCGTGTGTATATCTCTCTCTCTCTATGTATATACTGTAACTGAACTCATCTTCAGTGATTTAATAAAGTGATTTAATGATTTATTCCCTCTATTTGGCACACCCCACTTTAAAGTGATTCTGTTACATTTAAAGGCATAAATAAGGCATTAATCTCAAAATATTTTTTCTCAAAATTTCAGCACTTAGAACATGGGCTTAAGTTTGGGGGTTTTTTTATCCTGCTGAAGAAAACAAAAACCAACCCAGAACTGTAGCTATCCCATACATTCGATGACAACATAATGATATTTTCTGAAAAATATTTTCCTTTCTTTTTGTTCCTGAATTGGGAAACATTTTTAGAATGAACCTAAACAGAGACACACAAGTTCACACACAGCAGTTAGAAAATTGCAAGCCAGAGTTAAAATTAAAAATGAACACCACCAGACATAGAAATGTGCGTTCTCAGACACAGATATAAAAGTTATCCAACAAGAGGACAAAAATAAGGAGCAGGATTTGGGGAAAAGATCGATTTCTCTAGTGGTCCCACAGGACAAACTGCAGCAAAAGGACAAATTCAATTCATGAAGGAGGAGACAGTTACAGCCTGTCATCAGCTGCAAAGGAAAAAGACCTAAACTGAATAGGAGACTAAATCTGATTTTATTTAAATCCTATTCACAACAGATAAAAGTCCAAGGTGCTGGTTCTGGACTCACAGCCCCTTATGCTTGGCCATATTCTAATGACTAGGGTTGCTAAAAAAGCCCTGTAGGCAGAGGTGTGCTTGTCTCAGGGGTGTATTAATATTTTTTGCTCAGTTCGTGCCTGCCAGTTGCTGAAATATTGCACAACCAGTAAAGTGCTGCATCATCAGACATATCTCACGGATTTAGAGGTGTGTGTGGCACAACAAAATGCCAGTGATTGGAGCACACTGATGTTTTCAGAGGTGTCCTTGGTCTCCATGCTGGCATCCCTCCTAAACTCACTTTTCCGTGGGTTGTATTCACGCTTTGCCTTTTCTGTACTTTTAAGAACAAACTGAATGCCAGCACGTTTTTCAGGCAGGTAAGTGGTTATCAGCTCTTACAATACCTGATTTGTAAGCATTAAACCAGAGCTGCCTTTTTACCCACAGATGGCTCAGATGGAGGAGCAAGATCCCATCCCTGATGCTTTTAAATGCTCATCACGGGCCTTGTCTGCCTTTCCCCCCACAAACCAGCTCTGAAAGGTGAGATGCACCTGGAGACAACACTCAGAACAGCAATACCCTCATGGGGAAAAGCTGAGATTGATTTTTTTCATCTGGACCAGGGGTTTAGCATTTACACTGTTTTGCTTGTACTGCAACCCTTGACATGCACAGGATGTTTACGGTTATTATAATGGACATTTCTCATCTCTGTTTGCAGAACATGCTGATGGCTGTTTATTTTTCTCGAGACTCAGCTGTTATTTCCCCCCTCCTACAGAATGACAATGACGCTATTTTAAGTAAAAGCTGATCCTCGTAGTCAAAAGACTCATTTCACTGAGGCCCACAATACATTTCTGCTCTCAGCACACTGCCTTGCTAACTCGAGACTTTTAAAAAGACAGAATATTTCTTGCAAAGGATTTGGGGCAAGGTTGATGGGAAAATTCTGCCAGCAAGATAAAACCTTGTCCTATCATCCACTGCCCCCTTGAGCAACACCTCTCCCCAAAGCTGAAAACCTGATAAACTCTGAATTTTAGGGCAGCATTGCTCACAACCATTTTACCTCTAACTCCTCAGCACACCCCCAGTATTCTCCAAATATTTGTATTTACTCTTCCAGAGGATACATTTAAAGACATGAATATGTTTTACAGCTGCATGAATAAAATGCTGCTACTGAAGTCAGGGGCAGCTGGAGCTACTCTTATGCTTTCTAGGATAGGGAACCATATTTCATTTTTCAGCTGAACATACCAGCAGGTACCACAGGGGCAAAGACATCAATTTCAGTCCTCCTTATTGAACCTCTAAGGAAAACTTGTACTCTTATCTATCAAGCAAGAGGCCAGGCTGTGTGAAGGTGCTGATCTCAGCCTGATCCTCCTTTCAGTCCTCTGCTGGCTGTAAATAGGATTCTGCTACAGGTAAAGCAAAACTATGAAGCTCAGAAGATCTGCCCTGCTGTGCTTTTGTGCAACTTCATTTTTTCCAAGAGAAAACCAATTGATCATACGAGGCAGTGGAGTGTAACTCTCAGTGTCTCCCACTGAACTGCCTCAGACTCAGAGGTACTACGAGAAAACTGCCCTTTTTTTTCATGTGGATGAAGGAATGTAAATATATTTTGTGTGTACATGTGCACCTGACCACAGACACGAATCTCAGTGCAGCAGAACCTATTTGGGCAGATGAACAGGGGCTGCATCTCTGAAAGAAGATGCTATCTGAATTCAGAAGCCACTGGTAGTGACATACCCACAGAAGAGAGTAAATCTAAAATGTGTTTAACAAGTTGTATGTCTTCCCACAGATCCTGAGCACAGCCCACGATTCCACCAGAGCGCTCACTCTGCTGAACATCTTTCTGCTGCCCAAGTCATGCTTAAATCAATGGCTTTTCGTGAAAAATGTAGCAGAATGATGTATGGCTGAGGATAATAATATCTGGGGAAAAGATATAAACCAGTAAACTGTTTCATCTTCTGTCACTGAAAGAGTGGCCTTGATTGAAAGCTTTTTTTTCTTATAATAATTTAAACAACACAGCTTCAGCTATGGCCTTTTAGACTGTGGTGTGTTGACTCTGACTGACACCAGGTGTCCACCAAAGCTGCCCTATCACTCTCACCCTCAGCTGGACAGCTGAGAGAAAATATAAAAAAAAGGTTCATTTGTCCAGATATGGGCAGGGAGAGATCACTCACCAGTTACTGTCACCAGCAAAACTCAGCTTGGGGAGATAAATGTAATTTATTACCAGTCACATCAGAATAGGTTAATGAGAAATAAAACTCATTAACTCATTAAGAAAACTTCTTTCTGGGCTGTGCAAATGCACAGCTGTTTTTTGTTTCTGAGGTTGGGTAGGGATGGTGGGTCTTGACCCACTGCTGAATTTTGGATTGTCAGGTTTTTAGGAAATTATCTCCTTCTCCTATGAAATACTAAACTTCCTCTTTTTAACACTAGAATAAAGCCCCAGTTTTCTTTGGCGATATGCTGTCAGCAGGTTCAGACTATTTCATGTACATCTCTACTCGTGAAGCTACAGAGACAGTTTGTGTTGTACAGTTCAAACTCTTCTATCCTCAGTGAACAATTAAATTCTCACTGGTGCTCAATCCCTCAGCCGAGGCCTTTAGGGAACTCCAGTCATCTTGGGAAAATGCCCGCTTTGAGCCAAATTAAAGCAAGAATTTGAACGTGGAATTTCTATACCTTTTCACCTCTGAGAGTGTTCGAGGTGGACTGAGAAGCTTTCAGCTTCTAAGAGATGTTGAAGTTGTTCCACTTCTTGGTAGAAATCAACTCATATCAAAAATTGCTGCACCAAAACAACATCGACCTTCTTAAAAATTTGGTGATACTTACCCCATAAATATACAAGCTTTAGTATTTTTTGGAGCAGGTTGTTTTATTTCATCTTCCCTTTACAGTATGTAAAAAAGGGCAATATTCACTTGAGAGCAGTGGGAGATTCTCTTGTGTTTAACAATGACTTCAAATTCAGAAATCACCATCATCTTCTCCCTTCTTCCTTGCCACTCTTATTTGATAATTTTTTTAATCAAAGCTTTGAGATCTCTAATCCTTTGTCAAATTTAGCTTAAAATCATTTGAGAGGTCAAAATTTTGTTGGATCAGGAGACAAACAATGTGATGACATAAATCTTACCTTCAAAGAACAGGAGGAAAATCATGAGATTTAAAAATGAAAAGAAAATTCTTATCTGTTCTTAAGGGAACTGTTGCTGTGGGGAAAAAACCCTACCTTGATTTATTCATTCTGTATTGTTTTTCCTTACCAGCCATGCTTCTGCTAATCTTTGGATTTCTAAGTATTTTTAAAATATTTGGATTATTATAAGAAGAGAAGAAATTAGAAAACTCACTAAATTGGTATCTGGTCCATTCTATCATGAAACTCTTTTTTGAAAAAAACCTTTTTCATTGTCTGAGTAACAGGAAAAGTCAGTTTTTTCATGATTTTTCTAGATAATGATCAAATCACCACTAGGTCAAATTTACCACTAGGTTGTTTTTATCTCTTTTAAATATCTGAAAATCTGTGTTACTCAGACTAAGCCTTTGCTTCATGTCCTCAGTAGCAAGAGGAACACATGATGGATACTTTTGGGGAGGGGATGGAAGGAGGGAGGAACGGAGGGCAGGAAAGGAGGGAGTGTTTTGTTTGTTGTTTTTTTTCTCCTTTTTTTTTTCCAATTGAGCTACTTTCAGATATCCTTCACTTTTTACCTGGCTGGAATGAATCCAGCAACACCCATTCAGTGCAAGTATTCTATGCAAACTCTTCTTATATGACACTATTTTAAAATATTTCTTTACATGGATTATTTCCTCATTTATTTATTTATTTATTTACAGCTGACCTATACCAGCATTCATCTGAGCACGCTGATCAACGTAAGATGCTCTCTGTAATTAGACCTTTTTTTAATTAAAACAAATTAAGAGGAGTTATTTACATGAAATCAGCTTTGCCACCAAGAAACCTTTATTGGTATTTACATGATTGCCCGCTGCACATTTGCTTTGGTAATTATGCACATGTTAGCTCTTAATGGAATGAAAAGGGCACAGGGACCCAATGTTTTTAATCTACTGTCATTTACATCCCGAAGTTGCCAGATCAGGCCTCAGCTAAAGACAGTTTCTCAGTGGAATAATGAGCCCTGCTTTTGTTCATCTAATCTTGAAGCCACACCTGTACTCCTGTCTATTTTCAAGATAGGAATAGAAAAAAATGGATGAAAAAAAAAAGAAAGCCTGAAAAAAATCTAAAGGGAAACAAAATTATAGAAACTCAACAGTAACTGAACCTCCTTAGCAAAGAGAATGCATCTATACCGTGACAAAGAAAAAGAGAAAAGAACACCTGCAGCTCAGCACAAATCTTTTTGAAGTGAGTGAAGTTCTCTGATGGAACAATAGACTCTGCCATAGAATAAAGGCTGTTTTTGAGGAATCAGTTTTACTCATAGGCCAGCTTGAACCTTCTTTTTTTTTTTTCTCCTCAGTAAAATCACTTTAAAAGGGGCCTGCACAGCAAAACCAGAATCTCTGAAAAGGAGTGATTGCTGGGTTTACATGTGGAAGAAATGTAGGAAAGTAATTAGGCAGAAAAGAATGTCAGCTCGTTATACTTCAGCTGAGAGGAGAGTGCGGTGTTGATACCCAACTACTGCATTATTTGTATCCACTCTGCCATCCTGAATACATCTCCTTCGTTACCCTGAGGGGACTGAATTCAGAATTTCCTCCCTCTCTATTGAAATACATTACTCCATGTATGGAGAGTCACTTGAGCAGCAGGACAACGCTTTATTTACATGAGAGGCACATAACCACAGTGCCTGGAGGCACCTCACCGACGTTTAAAAAATAGACCGACTCCACTAAACAAACTGCATTCAACATTAAACAGTTCTACGTAGGATTCATTAAAAAATAAATAAAAATAAAACAACCTAAAAGACAAAAACACACCCCCCACACCCCCACTCAAACATCATGGAGGTTGCAAATAGGATTTCACCATGGTCATTCTTGCATTTCAGTGATGCAAGTGATGACACAGCCTCAGGAAACCCACTTGGGAATTTCAGACATTTTCAAAGTAACCAGGAGCCCTGGTGGACTTGGATGGATCTGGTTGTCAGTTTTCCCAATGAATTTCCAGATATGCCTCTCTTTGGAAATGAAAAAAAAATCACAGAAATATAGAATGCTTGATTAGGAGGGACCTTGAAGAACACCCAGTGCCACCCCTGCCATGGGCAGGGACACCTTCCACTGTCCCAGGCTGCTCCAAGCCCCCTCCAACCTGGCCTTGGACACTGCCAGGGATCCAGGGGCAGCCACAGCTTCTCTGGGCACCCTGTGCCAGGGCCTCCCCACCCTCACAGTAAGAAACATCCCCCTAATCTCATCTAAACCTTCTTTCAATCTGAAGCCTTTCCCCCTTGTCCTGTCACTCCAGGCCCTGGTAAATAGTCCCTCTCCATAATTTTATAGGCTCCCTTCAGGTACTGGAAGGGCTCAATTAGGAAAGAGGGAGAGAGAGAGGTGGGGCGAAGAGGGGGTAGAGGGAAGGGAGGGAGATGAGGAAAGAGAGAGGAGGGAGCTGTGTGCATGTGTTTTGCTCAACAGCAGATAAAAATACACTATTTACTCCCTCTTCCACCTATATGTGCCAAAACTGATCATAATATAAAAGCAGTTAGTAATTTTTTTACCATGATTTTTCAAAGATAAAACAAATGGAATTTTCAAGTATTTTCAACCACCTCTCATTCTAAGCAGCCTTGAAGTTGTTCATATGACCAGCCTCAGTTATCAGATTTTTCAGATACACAGCCTGTGAATTATCTGTATAAAAAGTGAAGTTCTATCCTATGCTTTAAAAATAGTGCAGGTCATTGAAAAAGTTAGCCTTCATCTGAGCCTTTGTAGAAGTCTGGTTTTTGGGACAGAACTTTTACCATCCTTTAGGATATGGACAAAGGTTTTAGAATTCTTGTGGACTTTCCTAGACAGGTCATGTCTGTAGCAGCCAGCCAAAATTTGGTAGCTATGTAAAGAAAACCACAGAGAACAAGAATCATGTCATAAAATGTGGTAAAGGGGTCTGAAAACTTGCTCTATTTGACACCCCTCCTAGGAGGCCACCCTTGAAAGCTGAGTCTGCTATGTTCACTGGAAACTTTGGGGTAACTGAGGAGCAGACCTGATTTATTTTCAAAATTCAGTATGGAGCCATAAAGCATCTGGCAAAGATACCAAGTATAACAAAGCAGCCCTCCATGCCTGCCAAGTCTCAAACCTTCCAACTCTCTCTGCTCAAATGGTGAAGGCCATCAATCAATAACACCATAAAACTCATGATTACCTCTCATAGATGCATAAAGTATGAGTTGTTTACAACAGCCTGCTTGTCAAGAAATTAAAAGTCAGCAGAGGTTCATAAAGATTAAGGTAGAAGGAGCAGTGCAGATCTGAAACATTCCATAAACATCCATCTGTCTCTCTTAGACAAATCTTGGTCAGGAAGGATGCAGAGGAATAAATGGCTCAGTTGGATTGGGATGCAGAGCTGTCCCTGCAGCAGCACCGTGGATCAGAGCTCAAGTCACATGTCCGTGGGCAGAATTGCACATGCACCAATCTTAAAGATTTGTCTGTTTAATATCATGGAAAGAATCACTCCCAGGCATCTTCCAGAAGGCGAGGGGATTCTCACAGGAAATAGCAGTAAGCAGCAGCTATGGCATAGGAAAGCAGAAGAAATATTAAATCCGTGAGAAGGCCCAGCAGAGAATAAATGAACAATTTACCGTGGACCCACTGGGTCTCTGCAAGAGCCAGGTGATATTTTACAGGCTGTGGAAAGATCTCTCAGTTTCATGCTGGCCTGGGAATTAACTCACCATATTCGTGGAAAAGCTTGTTTGCTAATTAATCAACTGAATAAATAAGTTTCATTGCAGGGTTTTCCCACCTCCGCCCTCCTGCCTCCTCCAAAATCTGGAATCGAGAAACCTTTTTCGGGGGTTTCAATACCTAACTATAATCTCAAGTGCATTGCTATTATTTTATGCAGAGTAAGATTTGGTGACACTTCTGTATGAACCTGACATGGCAGAGAATAAATATAAACAATAGGAAAACTTGGAAGTGTAGATTTTAAATAAAGCTCAGTATCCAACATCTTATTCTATCTTTGTTTTTTAATAACCTGCATAAAATAAAGGTAGCCTGGAGACTGCACACGAACCATAAAAGAGGTAAAATAATTATACAGTATTAAACTCTGAGAATTAACTCTGGGGATTAATAATGTTACAAAATATACTGGTGTAAGTGCTGAACCCACAGAAAAACAGGGTAATTCACTATGATAGTGTCACATCCTCTTTTGCATATTGAATTTTAAAAGAGAACACAGTGCAGGAAAGAAGGGAAGAAAACCCAGCTGAATGAACAGAGCTTGATTTGGGCAATGATATAAAAGCCACTCACCCATTCCAGGTGTTCAGTGCACAGTTTGTAAGGCCTAAATCACCAGCACATCTTGTGATTCAGCAGGTCTCAGAACAAAACACTTCTGATTACACTGTGCTGCTGTTTAGAACACTCCAGAGAATTTTGGGGATGAGCTTTCTCTGTGCACATTAAGCAAAAATGTGTTTAAAAGACTCATTCAACAGGAGGACTCCTCCATGGGTGGGGGGAAGGCATCTCTGAGAGACATTCCTTATTTTTTCGAATACTTCAAAATGAACCATGGTGTGATCAAGAAAACTGCAGCACTAAATTTGCACTTCCATACTTGTTCCTTGGTAATGTACTGGTTTTACTTTTATGGTGTCAGAGAAGCTTTAAAATTCACAAATTTGGGTGCTGCAAAATTTCAAAGACCTCCTCCTTCACCTAAAAGCATCATCTCATCAACTTTGGTTTAAATGCAGTCCTACACAGCAGCACTTCACTGCCTGAAGTTTCGTCAGCCACTGCAAGAACAGCAGCTCCTAGGCAGGGACACCTGAGAATTTTGATAAAATATGAGGATAGACAATTTAATGAATAAATAACTAACATGTAATTAAAGCTTTATTCAACCAGACTTATATTAGATGTATATTGGGCTTTTCTGAAATCTTGCAGGCCTTACTCGCTCATTTTTTCCATTTTGTGTGTGGATATTTGACATGAAAAAATTAAAAATTAACTGCTCCCACAGAGTAGTGTCTTTTGAACTATTGTAAATTAATGCACATATAAATGGCAATCAAAACCCAAACCCATTCTTTTTTCAAATTATAGTGAAATATTACTATTGTTAACTAAATTTATCGCTCTTTGCAAAGTCTCCCTTCCTACAGAACAAATTGTTTGTTTCAGAGCTCAGCCATATATAAATTAACTATACCAGTATTGCAGAGAACTAACTAAATCTGCTGCAAAAGATTAGGTTCGACAAGACCTAAATTGCTGTTTCTGAACATGTGCAAGTAATTAAAAATGATTTATTGAGGCTGTGAAAATATGAGAACCTCCCATAAATATTGTGGACATCAGAAATGGGAGAGGCAGGTTTGATGAAGTGCACGAGATCTGATGTTGTTCTTTCACAATGAAATTCTGTAGAGAAGGCCCTGACAAATCACAGCATCTCTGCCTCCATGGAAAAGAGAGAAGACATTTCTGCTCCTCACTGTAATTCTTTTCTTTGTTCATTGTCATCAACCTGATTTTCTAATAAAGCCAGTTTGTTGCTGAGACTCCATTATTTAATAAGTGCACCCCAGAATGTGACAAGTGCTGATAGTGGGTGAACTCGCATATTTCAAGTGCAGAGAAAAATTTTACAAATCAGTCATAATTGGTTTACAAAACACAGTTTGGTGAATTAATGTCACTGAAAAATATTACACTTTGAAGAGGTGAAACATCTGTGGCAAAACTCATAAATTAACTTTCCTCCAGACTACAAAACTTATAAAAAGATCATCTCAAGATCCCAGTTTAACCCCCTCCCTTAAGAGAGAATCCAAAATATCCTGTGTCATACACATTATGTTTTATCAGACAGGGAAAAGAGTACATGGGGTTTAGTAGGCATTGCTGCTAATTTCTGAAATTAAAAGCACAGGATAAGGAAATAAGAAAGTGCAACTGAACCTCTTAATATCTACATCCTTTTTGTCATTTATTGATCGTTTATTTATTTATGATCTTGACTAGTTTTGCTATAGGCTGTGCTGTAGAAAACCATATTTAAATGAGGGGGAAGAATAACAGAACAGAGCAATAAGAATAAATTCCTTGTTCAAGAAAGGGAAAAAAAATTAAAAAGGAGGTCAGCTTTATTGTATTTTGAAGTTTTAATTGTGTGAAAAGCTTTCATATTTTGCCAGCTTAAGATCTATTTGTTAAAAGCAGACAGTCCCTGGCAGCACCTTTTCAGAAAGCCATTATCCCCATCTCATGCAAAGAAACACATCTTTAGTTTGGACTTTTAAAATTTCAAAACATAAAGTTGTTGTAGCGCACCTGCTATGTTAAACACCTTCTTTAAGGTCACCTTTCCTCCTGCTTTCCTCCCGGCTTCTTTCCCCACAAAGAAAACCTGAATTATAAATTAATGTATGGAATGACAGGCATGTTTGCCTCACAACTCTTTTTTACAAAACCCCTGAAATTCAAACATTTTAGGTAAAAGTGAATGGGAATCTCAGCAGACTTTTTGAAGGTCTCTCATCACAGACTCTTAGAGAAACCAATCTGCTTTGGGGTAATAAGGAAAGCCTGCTTATACATTAATAAGTGCTCAAGAAATAGGAAAGGAAAGCTATGGGTGATACAATCCCTCAAGTGAAGCTTTGTCATTATTTTATCACTGTGGCCTGTGCTGGAACTGGAGTAGGGAAATTAAATCAGCTACTTATTGGAGAGAGCTAGAGAAGATCTGAGATCCCTTTGATCATAATTGACTACGAGATTTCCTTTTCAATGTGTGAAAAAAATCAGAAAGAAGTGTTTTTTTGAAGACTGTGAATGTGTTGGTTTGGATTTTGAGCTTAGGGGTGTTTTATATCATTTTGTGTGCTTATTTTCTATTTTTTTCTGTGGATTTTCTGAAGTAACAAGTAAACTTCTTCAGGTTGATATTAAAACTCCATATTATCAATATTTTTCTTATGTGGCTTAGAAGCAGGATCCCTTTTGCCTTGGAACCTATAAAAGCATTGCTGTCAAAAACTGAAACTCCATTTATTTGTCCAGGGTGACAGACCTCACTGCTTTGACTGAGTTTCCAGGCACCACGCTCAACAACACAGTCTTAACTTAACCCCTGATAATTAATCACTAACAAATCATTTCCTTTGATTGCATTTGTTTCTTTTTCCCAACACACCCAGAAGAAACAGCCAGGACTGCTCTGTTCAATTAGTAATGAGCACAAGCTAATCTCCATTTAATGGCATGTAACTGATGACATCTAAATGACCTCTGCTCCTTCACACCCCAACTTTATCACATTTTTGAATAATGACCCTCTCAATCAAACCTTTCCTCATAAGAAGATTTCAGCAGCACGAGCACAGATCAAGGAGTGGCAGCAGCTGTGATATAAACACGAGCTGCTGTGGCTCAGTGCCCACAGCAGGGCACACTGAGCCACTGCCCGAATCTAATACAGCACCTCTGCCAAGCCTTGATTTGCAAGAGTCCTCCAGCCCTCAGACACGTGAGCGATTTATGTCCTTCATTGTCTGAGCTGAACTGCTGAACCAACCTGTAAACTCAATTAACACCGAGCATAACTCAGTGATTTCTTCCCTGACTAGTCACTGGACAGTAGCTGAGATCAGTTGCCACCCCAGGGATTATCAGAGCTAAGAGAAGTACTCCAGATATTGGTTAAAAATAAAAACAAAACCAAAACCAAAAAACCCACTGTATGTATAATTTTTTAAGGTGTAAGAATCTCAAAATCTTTTTCCCAAAATATTTTTTAATATAGGTCACCCTTATCCTATCATAGATACACCTAATTTCACACTCTCAACTATAATTCTGTCTCTTCCCCAAAAATTACCTGGAATAAATCTATGTCCTTCTAAGGACTGTGGTGCAGAGTGACATCCCACGATTAAAATAAAGCTTTGGGAAGACAGGTCTAATTTTGTCTTATCTATTGTAGTTGTCCAGCATGACGATTTTTAGTAGGGTTTTTTTTTTTTTTTTGGAAGAGCTAAAGGTGAGTTACCTAGTTATTAAAAGCATTTTTATATCCTCAAATCCTTCAGAGCCCTTAAACCCACACATCCCCGAGGCAAACTTGATTAAGTTCACAGACTTCTGATGTCCAGCCACAACTCTATAAACCTGCAAGGCCCTAACATCTCACAATACCTCTTTAAAGTTCTTATAGCCCTAAGGCAGCCCTCTCCATCACAGCATGGCCAGAAGGCATCAAGACAAGTAGGAGTAGGTGGAATATGGACACAGGGAAACTTCAGTGCACCAGAACAGGAAGGTTTGGCACTGGAGAGGGCAGCAGGCAGAGTCCTGCAGCTCGCAGGTGCTCCAAGCATCCCTGTCCTGCCTGCCAAGGAGAGATTTAGCCTGTGACAAGGACACAAAACAGACTCTGATTCTAATTTTGGCATACACTTGCTGTGCTTTTTCCTACCTCTGTGTAACAGCAAGAGCTCACTCACCCTTCTCTTACAACCAGGATAATGACTGCAGAGTGAAAGGATGGAATTCAATACAAAATGTCACAACGAGTAGGAAAAAGGGTGTGAACTTAAAATTTGAAGCTGCTGCAGTTAGTGAGGAGGCAAAACACACAAAGGAGGAGAAAACCCCAAATGTCCTGTGTGATCAACACCACCAGAGCACAAAGAGGGAAGGGTTTCTCCTGCTTCTCCCCAGTGGCAGCAGCTCACTCACAGAACACCAGAGCTTTCAAATATTTATATTTAAGGATGTTGCAAGAGATGACAGCTGAGTACAAGGAAGCAGAAGCTGCTAAAATATAGTTATCAACATTAGCTAACAAAACCAGCCCCTTTCAGCTCTTTGAGGGGACCACAAGCAAGCACACAAGCATGGAAATCAGCCAAAGATCAGTGTTTCTGATTACAGTTGAATTAGTGCAAACTGCTCCCAACCTTATCGGTATTTCCCATCAAATTAAAACTGAAGCTGGAAAAATGATCACATGAGAACAGAAAATTGGTCTTTCTGCCTATAGCTTCACCTTCAGGTTTGGATAAATGCCCTTGTTGAAAACCATAGTAGATGAAAATGGAACATTTAAAAAAGACATGGAGTTTATTAAAGAAATGATGTCTGGATTTTCTTCATCAGGTAGAACATGCTTGATCACCAAAATAATGGCACCATTGCATTAGACATTTTGTGATTCTGCAGATAACTCAATTTCTCTCCGTGTTTATTGACAGCTGTGACAGAAGGTGTACCAATGTACAGTTTCTCAGCCACAAGAGATCTTTTCCTCATCACTAGTAGGAAGTAATTTCCAGCTGGAAAAGAAATTACCACCAATTCCATGAGACCTTCAGGCAAAAAATGTAGTGAACACAAAAAAAATCCTACCAGCAACTCCAGCATGACAACATAAACATCCTGGCACAGATTACAAATTTGTCTTTACAAATATACACATTTATTATGCCATGTTCTTGGCCAATGAGCAAACTTGATAAAAACATATGGAGCTATTATTTTTTCTGCAGGAGTAGATTTAAAAGGAGGTAGAGGAGGACAGAGCTCCAACAGAACGGAAATCCAGGACTCTACAAAGAGAAAAAGGCAGGTCAGACATAACCTGTGGTGTCTTTTCAGGATATGAAATAAAGCAGCCGTTCATGTCACTTCAGAGGAAGTAAATGCCAAAATATAACACCACAGACTGATGACATTAAAAAAAAAAATCCATCAACAGGTAAGGTTGGTTTGACATTGAGTCTGGGGAGCTGTGTCTGATGGCCCTGGTCTAACCAGATGGAAATTTTATGAACTTGGACAGCAGAGGTTTTGACTTTGTGGGTGAAACAGTGCAGCAGAAACAGTTTCATTTGATTCAATTCATTGGAGTATCGATTTTCAGGGTTGATGATTTATTAAAGTAACATTTGGTACAGTTGGATCTTCCAGTAATGATGATGGTGCTACTGACACTGCAAATAAATCACTGTAAATCTTCAGAAGAATACGAGTGCTTAGCTAACAAACTGGGTGTCCTGGATTTGGAGAAGCTTAGGAATTCCTGCTAAGTGATATAGTGACCTTTTTTTGGCTGTGGAAGTGTTCTCCTTTTTGACAACACTGGACAAAGGACAAGTTTATTTAAACATATGAGGGAGTTTATAGCCTCATTTTTTAACTAAATAGTCAACTGAACATGCAAAGTGTGAATTACACATTTAATTTAACTTCTGCACTACTAAACAACCCTGTATGAAAATCAGGCAGTGATCTACTGAACAACCAACCACTGGTGCAAATGCTTACCTATCTTGTGTGGAATATAATTCAATAGTTTAGAAAATCCTTGGGCACGCAAAAGACAGTGCCTAAGTAATCTCTTGTGTGTCCATCTGGCAGGTGCCTCCCAAATATCTACCCCTGAAGAGGCTGCAGCTTCACAGACCTGGAGGATTTCCCTTCCCTGGCACTTTTTCACTGTTTCGTCTGCTGACAGTCATTTTCAACACTCGCCTTTTTAATTAAGGCTGCACTCAGAAGTAGTCAAGTCTTCCCATGAGGAAATGAGTGTGACCAAGATCATCGAGGCTCCACACACCGATAATGCTGCTGCTCATCAGGCTGCTGCTGTTTTGCTGCTCCATAATCACTTTTAGACTGCCTGAGATGTGATCTCCAATAGAACAGAGACCATTCTCCGTGGTAAACAACTATACAATAAACGTTCACTAGCACTGCACATTATGAACATGCATTTCTACAAAACTAAATTACAGGAAGTTAATAACTTCACAAAGGGATCAAGAGTTCTTCTTCTTCTTTTTTTTCCTCCTAAGGGCAACTAGTTTATTTTGCTTCGTAATAAACTTTATTTCCAAACCCTTATTTTTTTTGTGTGAGAGAATAACCTTGGTAAACATAATACATTGCAAACAGTTCTGCCTATTGACATCCTAACCCAGGTGTTCCTAAACAAAATTCTCTCAAATACTGTCTGTGATCCGGCAAACCTGTAAACGAGCTGCAAAACTGAGAACTAATTTGTCACATTTAGCCCCAGCCTTGACAAGAGGTGTAAAGGACCAACTTCCCCGAAGGACCCAAAATTTCCTGCTCCATTGCACTGTAGTTGTACTCCAGAGGTGATCAATTAGCTAAAGCTCATTTGAAGATTCACCACAGTGTCTCTGCACTGGGTTAGACCAGAGACTGCAACACAGAGAAGGGATCAGCAGCCTTGTAGTGCTCCTCCATATCTTCTGTCTAATGAGTCAGGGATTGATACTTCAGGATGTTAAGCAAACCTTGCAAGAATATTTATAAAGTCTGACTTCTTGAAAAATAAAGGCAATTCAGAATGAAACAGATGTAAAAAAATCAGTGAGTGGCAACAAATTTCCCCATTTCTTTCTGAGTTTATTTTGGATAGGTCCTCTCAGATTGTCACTTACACAAATCCCCCATGCTTATTCAGTAAAGAAAAAAAGAAGAGAAAGGAAGAAGAAGAAAGGAAAATGAAGATGACATCTACACATCTGCAGAAA
The DNA here is from genome assembly GCA_013400235.1 of Oriolus oriolus. Taxonomy (NCBI): domain Eukaryota; kingdom Metazoa; phylum Chordata; class Aves; order Passeriformes; family Corvidae; genus Oriolus; species Oriolus oriolus. The sequence goes on along the minus strand of VXBT01008397.1, from coordinate 700,653 downwards.
ATCCACTGGGTCAGCAGCTGTTTGCTGTTTGGGAATTTGAACGTTTTGATAAATATTTAAGGCTAGATCTATAAAAATATTCCTTTTTAACTTTTGTATCATGTAGTTATATTAGGGCAAAAAATCTGTGCTTGGCTGAATGTAATATATTTGGTTCTCAATAAATTCACAAAGAAAATACCAAACTGACTTTAAAAAAA